>OZ022414.1:21316623-21879170 GCA_963989365.1 Rhimphoctona megacephalus | reverse complement strand
GTTGCAATGACTATTATTAACATCAATTTTGCAAATATTTGATTATCGTTTTGAAAATTTGATGGAATGATCTTCGCACATCCCTCTTAACGATTCCGCTGGAAAAAATTATTTTTCTAATTTTTTCAACAATTTTCAGCAGTTTGTTTATAAAAAATTTTGCTATTTTTTTTCACCCGGAAAAATTATCACTATTATCTTGTCTGACAACGAATCCGCAAAAAAATAATATTTTCCCAATTTTTTCAACGACTTTTAACAATTTATTTATAAAAAATTTTGCAATTTTTTTTTTCAACCGAAAAAACTTGTTACTATAATCTTGTCACTGAGCTGTCAACGATTCCGCAAAAAACATAATATTTTTCCATTTTTTTCAACAACTTTTAACAAATGGTTTATACAAAATTTTGTAATTTTTATTTATATATCGAAGTGTTTCGGTATTTGACGATATTTTCAAATGTCGAGAAATTTAGGATTTTTTAGATCCTCTTCTCTCCGAATAGAGAAGTGTAAATCAGGATTGAGCCGTGTACGTGATCGCTCATTGTAAATAAGGATGATAAAGTTGGATAGGATGAATATGTTATAGGCGCACGGTCGGTGGTTCGCTAATACGAGAGCGCAGCGACCGTGGTCCTCTAGCGGATTTCTGCCGCACCACAAAAATGAAAGTGACGTGACTGTCTCATATATGTTTATATCTATTCAGATATGAGTCCATACTATTTAGCTATCCTCGGATATCATATATATTTGATTTGAGATGAGCTCAGCATAAAATTATTCGACGTGCTCAGATATAATCATATATAAATCAATATTTACTCGTATAAACGTTCATATTTACTCAGATATGAGCCCGTACCAGTTTGATTTGCTCAGATATAATCAAATATGAGTCTATATCTATATATATATACCCGGGGAAAAAACCTTGGACAAGTACATTTGTTGACCCCTGTTTCCATTTGTTTTCACAGAAAAAAACTACCTAAAAAAGTACAAAATTTTAAAAAAAATGGCAGGATAGAGATAGGAAAAAGAAAATTGTTTCTATAAAATAACTACACTCCAAATGACAAATAGAAATGAAAAACTTCACATATTTTATCGAGATCCCAAGAAAAAAAGCAACAATGCCCATCGTGAGTGTCTGGTAAAAAACAGAGTCTACAAGTAAATGATCAATTTGCGCATAAAAAAAATAATTACTTTACAAAAACAGAAATGGAAAAGCCAATGATTTACGTTCAGCACTAAAATTTATAATATCAATAATAGAACAAGTATTTTATTGTCGCTTGAGGATGGAGCATTTAAAAAAAAGCAAAAATTAGTTGGTTATTGAAAAAAGTCACCAATGTACAAAAATAAAAATCGGTCAAAAGAACAGAGTCCAGAAAAAAAATCGGGATGAAAAAAAACTTGAAGAAAAAAATTTCAAACGAAAAAAATTAGATTGAAAAAAAAATTTCGGCCGAAGTACTTGGCGAGTTTATAACACATACAACATTACGTGAAATACATTACGTGATCCAAGCTAAGCAAAAAAACTCGCCAAGTACTTCGGCCGAAATTTTTTTTTCAATCTAATTTTTTTCGTTTGAAATTTTTTTCTTCAAGTTTTTTTTCATCCCGATTTTTTTTTCTGGACTCTGTTCTTTTGACCGATTTTTATTTTTGTACATTGGTGACTTTTTTCAATAACCAACTAATTTTTGCTTTTTTTTAAATACTCTATCCTCAAGCGACAATAAAATACTTGTTCTATTATTGATATTATAAATTTTAGTGCTGAACGTAAATCATTGGCTTTTCCATTTTTGTTTTTGTAAAGTAATTATTTTTTTTATGCGTAAATTGATCATTTACTTGTAGACTCTGTTTTTTACCAGACACTCACGATGGGCATTGTTGCTTTTTTTCTTGGGATCTCGATAAAATATGTGAAGTTTTTCATTTCTATTTGTCATTTGGAGTATAGTTATTTTATAGAAACAATCTTCTTTTTCCTATCTCAATCTTGCCAATTTTTTAAAAATTTTGTACTTTTTTGGGTAGTTTTTTTCTGTGAAAACAAATGGAAACAGGGGTCAACAAATGTACTTGTCCAAGGTTTTTTCCTCGGGGAGGGGATTTTTGGCCAGGATATAACTTCTTTTTTTCTGAACAGCTCCGAATCCTAAAATTTTTACATGATAACAGATAATCCTTGAATATCTACGCTGACATAACCAGTAAAACCCTAGCTCAATATCAAATATGCAATGCGATACTATAAAGAAAAAGCGAACGAACTTAGTACAGCTTGCACATACAAAACGCAGAAATTGATTTCAGTTAACACCTCGCGTTTCCTGCAGTATATTGAGAAATTCGATACATATATTTGGTGCATCTCAGCAATATGCATTTCACTAATATGAGAAAAACATGAGCGAAAGGCCAAAAATGAAACCATATAGAAATATTTGTGGAACACTTTTTTTTTAACAAATCATATCACAATGCACACTAAAAACTTGAATGAATATTGAATTTTTACATTGTTTTCTCATGCTTTTATTTCCACTTATATCTTTTGCACAAGCCTGACCGAGCGATGCCATTACACTATTGCTGAATTTCTGATTCTCCGACTGGTTGTGAAATATGATAACAGATGATCCTTGAATATTTACGCTGACATAATCAGTAAAACCCCAACTCAATATAAAATATGTAGTGCGATGCCAAAAAGAAAGAGCGAAGGAACTTAGCACAGCTCGCAGTAACGAAGCGGTGATCCTTGTATGCAAAGGAAATAAGGCATCTCTTATTTCCACAAGGAACAGCAAATGCTTCATTGCTTTAAGTTTCACCAGTTTTTTTAGATCAAATTGTCGAAGCAGAGAATCTCAGCCCAATTCACAGCTCGCAGCGCCTTCAGTATATTGGTAAATTTCTTGAAGCCGAAAAGAAAAATCGAAGGAACTGAGCACAACGTGCAGAATATTGGAAATTTTGTTTATTTGTAGACCGCACCTGAAAAGTATTGAAAATCATGATTTTACGACAAAAGTTATTTGTCAAATTTTTATAATTAAAGTATTTTATCAACAATTAATATTTTTACAGGTTTTTATTTATGAGCACATGATACATCTTGTCACAACTATTTTCATACACTCACTTTTGGAAAAAAAACACAGTCTTTTGATCTGTAAGAAAAATTTAAGTGACATGATTAAAAAAAAAAATCGTTGCGTTCTAGATTGAAACTTCAACATCATTATTTGCGAGTTCACACATTTTCAGAACGTATAACACTGATTTTTAAGGTTATGTTCGTTGTATTTTCTAGCACTTATTCCGGCCACACTAATTCACGGTTTTATTCAGATTATTTTATACGGAAAAATAAAAATGATAACCTCAACGAGTGGTGAGGTTTGTTTTTATTTGGCTTTTCTGGAATCCGAAACAAAAATGATTTCACCAGCGGGTGCGGGGTTATCTTTTTTAATTTAGCTGATGATTAATTCCGAGATATTAAAAAATATTATTATCACATTTCGCAATATTTATATATTACCGTTTTTTCGCACTATTTATATATTTAAACTATTTATGAATCACGATTTTTCACAATCTAAAAAACACGCGATTTACACGACTCGCACTTTACACTGTCAAAAGTCAAAACTACCGTTACACTGGTTAAACATTCAAACTTTCCGCGGTATGGGTGCAGAGGAATGTAGTCACAGGGACACGTTCACAAACATCACTCGTGTGCACACTGGTTTACCGGTTTGGGAACACAGGGAAATGACCACACTCGTGACCAATCAGAATCTCGATAGGCACGCTGAGGCCTTTCATTGTGACATATACAGACACATCAAATTCTTCGATGTGTTGGAATTTTTGCATAATTTTGAGCCTGTGCAAAGTTTTTTCTCAGCAAATACGGCATCAATCGTGCTGATTTAAAGCTCAATCGAAAGATTTTTTCTTAATTAGTCTCCAGTTCAATTTTCAAGTCATCATCTGTCTCCTGAGTTTCGTAATTCGAGAAAATGACTTTCAGTTTTTACCCCCACCACCGAAATTTACTTTATTCAGAGATAATATACTCTGGCGAGCCTCGGGCCAGCAGACGACAGAGCTGTTAAGGATGTATATAAGGTCAAATCCGCAGTACATCTATTTATTTTTTAATGTTAATCTTTATGTCGAAATGTCAAGTGCCGAATCATTCCTTTTGTTTTTTATGATGTCTAATGAAAAAAATATGTCATTTTGTATAATAATTTACGACTTTTAATGAAATTGATATGCAACTTGATATATGTGGCCGAGTACAAATTGAGCCAATCAGATAATTTCATTTCTGTCCCGAGAAAATGTGGCAACAATGCTACACCCAGCCATGACAGTCAACTACAGCTGATCATTCCGAGACCGGCAGTTGAAGCGTGCTGCGTTGCCGCATCTACGTGTCCGATATGATGGACGTATTAAATTGAACAACAGTTTACAGAACGCTAATGAAACGTCAAAAGTTAACCATGAATATCTTCACAACGACATCGGGAACAGTAGTTTTTTTTTTCGTGAAAAAATTGAAAAATGTATGAAGTTTCTGAAAATTCTTTTTTTGGCCAAACATTGACTACAATACATATACTTTTTTATCATTTTAGTTTCATTTTGTCAACTTCCGGTACAAATAACACGGAGTTAAATGAGGCTTTAATTCTTAAGTATTTGTTTCAAATCATCGGCTAAGTGCCTTTTTCTTTTTCCGAACGATACAGCGTGATAAACTCTATCATATTAGTCATTTTTATGGAAAGTTAGACGACTTGATATATTTTACATACATCCTTTTAAATGTACTTGTCCCGAGACTCTATCGAGTCTCTTGATATTCATATCTACTCAAATATGAGGCAATATTTGACGTATCTGATCACGTTATCACATGTGGATCTATACATCAAGTGATATCTAATTATTCATAATTATATATAAATCTATATATAATTATATATGATTCCATATACAATCACATATAATTATATATATTCAGGCAAAATAATTTTTTCCTGGGTATAATCTTGTCACTGAGCTGACAGCGATTCCGCAATAAAAATGATCTTGTTCCAATTTTTTCAATGACTTTTAACAATTTGTTTACAAAAAGATTCATTTTTTTCCGCAATAAATTGTTGCTATAATCCCTTAACTATTTTAGTATTAATTTCGGAGTCAAAAAAAAGAAAATCCAATGTTTACGACAATTTTGTGTACGAATAATTGAAAAAAAAAATCTCTCATTTTCTTTGTATCTCCTTACTTTTCCCTTTAGAATCCCGTTTTTCCAGTTCACATATTTTTCAGCGGTTTTTTAGACATCTTTCAGGAGAGAGTGAAAAAGAGGAGAGAAATAATTAAGACCGCCATTAATTCATTTATTAAACTGTTTATTTATTTATCATGAAATTTAGAGAAAATGTTAAAAAATTATTTCCAATTCCGTCATTCATGCATTCATTCTTTCATTCATTCGATTTCACACAATCACTCGAATCTTTTTTCTTTTTGCTATTTTTTGCTTTTTGCTATGCGACGAATATAATATATTCGTCGATATTTGCCATGCTCGAAGTCGTTCCCTCGCGTTCGAATTCCTCATCTAAACTCATTCAAGAAGATTCTTCAATGGGATCATCAATTTCGATAACATTTTCTTCATGTACTACATCGGTTTTAATAAATAAGCGCTTCATACATGACATTCCTTGACACTGAGTTCACATCCTTGAACATTTCAGCCCAACCTTTTTTTCAACCCACAACGATTTTCACAGTTACCTTTGCAACCGCACGAAATTATATTCAAAAGCGATGTGAGGACAGCTTCCATCGTTGTCATGATGGGTACGAAAAAACATAATTTTTTTTCAGAATCGTTGTCAGTGACAAGATTGTAGTAACAACTTTTTCCGGTAGAAAAAACAAAAATTGCAAAATGTTTTGTAAGCTAATTGTTAAAAGTCGTTGCAAAAATTGGAAATATATAATTTTTTTTGCGGATTCATTGTCAACGTAGTGACAAGATAATAGTGATAATTATTCCTAGTAAAAAAAAATTGCAAAATTTTTTATAAACAAATTGCTGAAAATTATTGAAAAAAATGGAACAAAAAATTTTCCAGCGGAATTGTTAAGATGGATGTTCGAAGATTGAATCCATCAAATTTTCAGAACGATAATCGAATATTAGCAAAATTGATGTTAGTAACAATTATTACAACGACGATTATTAATAGAATTTTTTGGGTCGAAAAAATTCTCAAATACTTTTAACGATACTAGCAATATATTTGCGGAAAAAACAGTCCTGAACCATTACTTTCCAGTTAAAAAAAAATCAAAAAATTGTAAATTGTTAATAACAAGGGTGAAACATTTTTTTCGATAATTTTTTTTGGGCAATGCTCTATTATTTGGACTTCTGTTCATATACAAATCTTATATAAATATCCTCCCTAGATATACGTGTACATTATATCTATATGTGTTTATTTATACAAATTTTCTGATGTTAAAAATGCTCGTGTTTCAGCTTCCATATATATATATATATAAATGATCCTTTTGAAAGGCAAAAAAAAATATATTATACAGAAGCAACACCATTTGCTTCCGCTTTTATTTATTTTAGTTTCTTCTATTGCTTGCTAGTTTAGTCGAATATTTTTAATTAGACAACAAAATTTTGGGTTTGTATAATATCATCCCATTAGCAACGCTCCAATTATCTCAGGGGCTGGACAAGTCGGTTGAAGTGCTTTCTCGTGTTTCGTAGCAAAACGAAGTAGCAATGGGAATCAAAGTTCATGCGTACATATATGGATGTCTATAGTATGGAACGTATACACATACGTATTTTCGAAACGTTCAGAATGGATATAATTGTCAGATTTACTGTAAGCAACTGAAAATATATGAAAAGTTTTATGTATTTCATTTTCCTTGTTCAACAATCAGTCATTAAAATCAGCTTGCCCACATTCGCTTCACACTGATACCCTCCGAAAGCAACAACAGCACCGATAATTGACAGTGATGTAAATTTAATTAACCATCGAAGCTGCTGAAAAAAGTAACACTGAAGAATTCATAAAAGCAATCGAAGATAATTGGGTATTATTTTTTAAATATACCGTTATACGTTGATAAAATATAGATACATTGATAAATATTTATGCATTATAAAATTATATATTATTTTACGCATTAAAACTATAGAATGACTTAATTTGAAGTTGTTATAAGATATAAAAATAATTGGTTCATATTGACAAGATTTCATCAAAGCAAAATATGAATAAACAAGAAAAGAGAAAAAGAGAAAACTGACTACATTGGTCCAACCTATCGCAACTTAACTCGTCGCCATTTTGCAACAATAAGTGAATATATATATAATCAGAATAAGAAATTTTACTACATATGTTTTATTCAAAAAAAGAATTTGACGAAACTTTTTTTTTATACCAAAAGCACTCTTCCGTATAGATATATCGTTTAACTGTATTACATAAGCCGTGAATTCCATGCCAATTTTCATTCGTGGTTCAATACCGATCACTTTCTATCGAATCGTCGCTTTGAGAGCTCCGAAAAAATGTAATATGTAAATGCACCGACTTAGGCAATAATCGAAATGGATATTATAGAATATCGGGGAGTGAGCCAAATTTATAAAGGTATAAGACAGTAAAAATCAATATAATATTATCCACATTTTCCGACAGATTTCAGGATGTGGATTTCCAGCAAAATTTTTTAAAATTCTGTCGGAAAGACCTCGAAGGAGATCATAAAATAAAAAATTGGTTGACTCTGTTACCATAGAGGATAAAAAAAGAATTTAATGAGTATTCAAAGAAAATTTGTTATTTTATGATTCATGCACTAAAATTTGTTGTATTTTTCCCGTTTATTATTTAACCCTTTCATGCACGATGGCACGTATACGTGACACCTTTTTGCTGACAACAGTTTTTCAGCTCTAAAATATTACTCTCTAGATGTTTATGCACGAGATAAGTTTTCATATGATCTTCAGACATGAACCTAACAGTGTGTGACTCCCGGAAACCGCTTATCGAACACGTCTTTTTGTTATAAACAAATAAAGCATAAAAAATGCTATATTTTCTGAAAAAACTCGTTCTTGGTGAAGTTTGGTCGTGAACATACTGATATTTTGATATATATTTACGTTTTAAGGGTCGCTGAACACAAATCAGAAATCCGTTTTTCAAAATTCAAAATGGCGGATACAATATAGCGGGCCAAAAGATAAAAAATATCGCTCTAACTGTGAAATTTTGTATATTGGGGTTTCTGGGGTCAGTGACTATGAATCTAATATCCAATTTTCGAAATTCAAGATGGTGGATCCAATATGGCGGACCAAAAAAATGAAAATATCGCTCTTGCTGAGAAATTTTATTCGTAAGGGTTTTTGGGTCCGCTGATTACGAATCCGAAATCCAATTTTCAAAATTCAAGATGGCGTATTCAATATGGCACCCAAAAAAACCTCATATACAAAATTTCAAAGCTAGAGTGATATTTTTAATTTTTGGTCCGCTATATTGGATCCGCCATGTTGAATTTCGGAAATCTGATTCCAGATTCGTTATCAGCGACCCCAAAAACTCTATATCCAAGTATTATCAAAACAATTGATTGCACAGAAAAATTCGTGCATGTTAATTCAATTTTCTCACTATTTCGGATTTTTTGTTTTCCTTGCTTTTTTCCATTTTCCTTTTTTATTAATTATCAAATGGATGTTTCGGTCGCTCCAATAAAGTTCAATTAATCAATCAATATCTCCAAACAAAATGCTTGATTTGCTGAACTCAACTATTTTGACAATTATTACTAATGTGTGTCAAGTAAATATTCTGATAACGTTACCGCCAATCGTATCGTCATGAGTGAAAAGTGGTAATTGATAAAATGTTGACAGTGTTAAGAAAACAAAAAAAGAACAAATACAGATGAATACATTTTTGATAAACGAGATTATTTTATTTAAATCATTTAAACGAATAAGAATACCTATGCAGAAAAACTCCAATAGATGAGAACCAAGCAACGAATGTGAAAGAAACGCTCATCTTAAAATTTTGATTAACATTTCTTGGTGCAATTTTAATACGTTTTGGCTGCACATTTACAAAGTTCTAAAAAATCTATTGGACTTTTTAAGCATTTACAATTGAATAAATTATTTTCCATGTGCAAAACAGTCGTTTCCAATGAAAGGTCGTAAAACATTTGAGCATGTTTTGTAGATACGATCATAATGATGAGTCAGTATCGATCAAAATTTTGGTACAACACGACAGGAGAAAAATCTGAAAATCATCGACGATCTTGAAAATGTTAAGAGTATTCACTTTGAATCCAATGTTACTTTGAATAATGCCGTTATATAATAATAAGTTCTGAATATAATTGATTTTGTGCAAAATTGTTAAACAAATCGGGAGAGAAAAAGATTTTTTATCATGTATAATAAAATTTTCAATTTTTCTGTACACGTACAAATTTATCAAGATCGGCCCTACTTTTTCGAAAAATGAAAGAAATTAATTTAAAAATGCAGTATAATTTTTTATCGAAAATAACATTAGACCTCGAAGGTACGAATATTTCAACCGAAATTCCACCATAATAAGAAAATTTACGCTTGCAGGAAATTCACACACTTTATTTTATGTGAAAAAATATAAACTATCATAATTTTTAAGCTGGTCTCTCATAAATGTTGTTTAAAACTCTGACATTTTTATTAAGCGTTAATGCTCATAGAGTTTTATTCATGCCCGATTGCCTTCAGGTTTCTCTGTTATCGTGACGTACTTGAAAAGTTAACTTAATGTTATTTTACATTTTGATTTCCCCGTAAAACAGCCTTAAATAGAGTTGAATTAGATTTTAAACGGCAGCAGAAGAACGTAGGATAACGGTATCTGTGAATTTCACTTTTACATCTGTGACTGCCATATTTGGTGTAACAAAATCAGACAGAGTTTCGATACCGGTACGTGGCTTACGATCAAACGGAAATCCCATAGCGCGAGCGTCCGGATACTTGAGATTACGAAGTCCACAATACGCCACAGCATCAGTACATCCGATTGGAGAAGATTGTTGAACCTACAAAGTCAACCAACCACTACTGATCAAGCTAACGGGTTCAATATATAGGAACAATAATCATATTTAAGGCGTCTTCTCACTTTGGAAATTTAAAAAAATCGATTTTTTTTTTTTTTTTAATTTTGAAAGTACATATCTTCAAAAATGTCATCTCGAAATTTCATAAAGATCGGACGAGTCTAACTACATTTTTTGGCGACCGTTAGGTGACTACCTGAGAGTACCCGGCGATCCCTTTCACGCCGCTCGGACGGTCCCTGTATATCTGACTCTATACAATTGAATAGCCGTGTTCTTTTGTTAATGTAGTACCCCTTGCTTAGGTATATTCTGTTTTCGGGTCTATACTCATGTAATAAGACCTTAACACGTGCATTTTTCAAAAGAAAATCACTCGGCAACGATGCTAAACTGTTATTTCATCAGTCTAATTTGAAACTTCGTAACGGCAACATCTCTGCGCTCAGGATTGTTATAATGGATAAAAAGACTTCGCAACAAAGTGCCACGTGGCGACGTCCAAGTTCGAAATCTAAAAAAAGAAAATTTCGTGGAGTGCTTCCACACCAGTCTGAAGCAGATACGAGTCATGCTAGTGCGACTGCAGCAAAATTAAAAAAATCGGACGATACAAGTTTCGATGTACACATCGATCCAACGGCTGGATATAGTATTATTCAGTTTTTTCTTGTTTTTTCTACATTACAACAATATGTGAAGTGTAAAGTTTGTAACAAAGATGTTTCAAGAAACATCATCAAGAAAAACCGTGGAAATTGCTTGCCAAACAGCGGCATGCATTTATAACGAAGGGCTACAACCTGTTTTAAAAATTTTGGAGGTGATGGGTGTCAAACTAGGCCCTATCGCCGTTCAATACGCCGAGAAACGCGACAGTGATCGCGTACGCGTAGGGAACCGCCGCAGCTCTAACGCTTCAAAAGAGACTAGGTCGAGACGAAGGGAAGCTACTTTGGACGAACACACCTTCTACGAAGAATCGGAAGGTCCATTGTATGGAGCAGGCATCGCTGATTAACCCGAGGTAAGGTTTTTTCATGATTTTTCTGCAACCAAAACTTTAAACGCAGTTATCTCAAAACAAGGTTTTTCGGTGCTTTGTTGATGAAATTTCGGAAACTATCCGGCCGATTGTCATGAAATTTGAATGACATATGCTTCATAGTTATGGCTATAGCGCATATCATCAGATTTTTTAAATTTTGATTTTAAGAATTTTTTTTTTACAAAAAACTGCAAAAAAATCGTGGTTTTTTTTTACTTTTTCGAAAAACGTGCGCCATTTTGTTATTTTCGCGAATATCAAAAATCTGATGATATGCGCTATAGCCACTGACATACTGAATCTAAAACAGTTTTATTTTTTTGTTTCAGACGACCCGTCTCGGAGATACCATCAACAAGCCACGACCATAACATTTTTACACGGGTTTTTCAATGCTACTGATGTATTATAATAATTGTTTAAAAAAATAAAATAAAAATTTTTTCATGTACTTGAAAGATGTGTTTATTACATAGGATCCGTTTTATCCCATAATTTTAAGCAAAAATCCTCGAAAAAAAATCGCAAAAACAGCCTATTTTTGAGGCGTTTAAAGTGAGAAGATGCCTTAAGGTTCGACGGGATTGACAAACTACTGCAACTGCAGAAACTACATAAACTTTGCAAACACATATTTGTTTTTTTCAAACACTGAAACCGATTTGATTAAAGATACCGGTTGACAAAATTTTAATATGTATTGTATTGTGAGTGCAAGTGAAAAATCCCAAACAGTGATCGTCGATTTTTAAACTGAGTTATTCTATTAATTGTACCTAAATTTTTCGCAATATTTGTTTTTCATTACACTTGCGTCATCAATAATGAATTTATAAAAATTGAATAAATGAAGTTGCTCCAAGCAAAAATTTCAAATATTGATGACTGTGTTAAATTTTTTTATGATCCTATTGAAAACGTAAATGTACAAAGAATGAAACAAATGTTTTTCTTACGTCGTCATCTGCATGATTTGAAATCATCACGAACATTTCCATAGCATAGCCTCCCTCCGTGCCCTTGGGTAAGAGCATGTAGTGAGGCCATCCACAGCCGCAGAATTCGAAAGAAGCTTTGGGACCACTTTTACTAGAATCCGCTTTTTGGAGTTCATCCCAAGTATTAAGTTCGCGATATACTTTATCGAAAGCGATAGTCACTGATGAGTCGGTGGAGATTCTTTGGATGAAATTATCTCCTGGTTGAACTGCTCGAGAATATCATGATTATATGTCAATCAACTGTCCAACGCTCAAAGCATTTTTAATCACAGCAGAATAAAATTGTCGTAATCTTACGAGTCACAACGAATTTGTCCATTTCGATCATCAAGCGTATCTGCTCGCGAAGAGGAAACTGAAGTTCACGCTCGTCGTACTTTGGACCCATAAAAATCCTTACTGTACCGGTTTGCGTTGAGCTAGTATTATTTAGAACTGTAATTTTATACTTGAATTCAGCGTGATTGAGATGAGTGATCCGCGCGAGAATGTCTTCTTTGGGGGCAAAGTCAAGACCATTGGTAAGGTTGACATCGCTCTTGGTCCAAAACGTCAATAGTATATTTTCTGCGACATCCGGCGTTATTACTCGGCTACTAGTGATCTCGATTCCAGGAAAGTTCAACTAAAATAATGTAAAATTAGAATGTGCGCATGACATCTCTATTGAAAAATCTTCTGCTTCATTTTTACATATCCTATTTGTGATAATATTTGTCACCTCATAATCAGTATATTCCGGTAAAGTAGACTTATATTCAAAAAAAATGTCGTCCATGTAATTATGCCATCTGTAGAACATAGGATCTCTCATTGACGTAGCTACAGATCCCATGACACCCCTGGGCTCCTAAATTAATCGAAGAAAAAGTATGATGTTTCTTATTGATACCTTCTAATTTCATCTTTTGAACAAAGATTTTAACAAATACAATCCCGTGAAAATATTTGCAAAAGGCCCAGCATCGGCCCAGCATTGAGCCAGCTATGCTCGACAACTGGCCGGGCGTTGTCATCAACGTGGGGCAACGCTTGGGTTAATTCCGTAATGTTACACCAGTCCTACAGTTGGCGAACAGCGTTAGCCCAGAGTTAACACCAAAGCTGGCCCAGCGTTGGTGTCGAGACTGGTCCAACGTCGGCCGAGCATCGGTTTTTATTATTAGATTATTTAATTGCTATTAAATTTATGTTAATAATATAATGATCATTTTCCG
This sequence comes from Rhimphoctona megacephalus, assembly GCA_963989365.1. Taxonomy (NCBI): domain Eukaryota; kingdom Metazoa; phylum Arthropoda; class Insecta; order Hymenoptera; family Ichneumonidae; genus Rhimphoctona; species Rhimphoctona megacephalus. Next base: position 21,865,641 of record OZ022414.1, on the reverse strand, counting down.
AGTCTATAAGAATATTAATTATCTCGAATAGTATATATTTAAAGAAAAACAAAAAAAAAACCAAGTACGTTCATATTTATTCAAGTTACATATTTTCTGCTTGAGTAGGATTCGAACTGCCTACCTACGACTTTCCTTCCTAATGTCTACATCACTAACTCGGGACCCTAACCACTACACTATCGACTACTTCGAAACTTATGAAATGTAACTTTTTCTATAAGCTGATTCATACTCCAATGAGATACGATGACAAACAAGTAATAGATTACTAACGTGTATAAAAATAAAATTCGAGGTCTCTGAATCCGAAAAACGGTAAATTTTTTAAAACTCTGTATAGAAATTTTTTCAGCATGTTTGAAATCTGCATTTCAAATTTGTAGTAAAATTATGAGCATTAAAAGAGAGCGCTTAATATGATATATCTATGATGGCAAAATATTGATTTTTATAGAAACTATCCTTTATCCTATTTTATAGAAACTTCCTGATGAAGAATAATATCAAAATATCATAACACCTGTGTAATACCGTATCGTTTTGTATATTTACACCAATTACCGTGGGAATAGTTTATGATAATTGAACCTCACATTTGTAATCATTGTAGATAGCAATCCATAACAAATTAATACAATGTTAAGACAGTGGGATCATGTACGGCTGACGTCCAAGGCCCTATGCTGGCCCAGCACCAACAGTTCGTTGTCTGCCGGTATTTATACATTGAGCTCTCGATCTTGACAACACATTAAACGGTAAACATTATCGGCCCAAGGTTCGCATAACCATCGGCCGCCTACTGTTGCCTGATGTTGAAATTACGCGACTGGGCCAACATTGGCATTTCGTTGTATGCCTATGCTCAATTTCAACCTTGGTGAACAGGATCGGCCGCGCATCGGCCCAAGGTTGGCGTAACCGTCAACCGCCTACTGTTGGCTGCCGTTGAAATTACGCTGCTGGGCCAGCACTGGCATTTCGTTGTACATCTATGCTCAATTTCAACCTAGGTAAACACGATCGGCCGCGCATCGGTCCTACTGTTGGACGCCACCGGTTGGGTAGCCAATGTTATCCCGAGCGCCGGCCGTATTGTAAGTATCGGCTATTTTTTCACGGGAAGTTGGGTATTTAATTCGTAGATCATTTGGAGCCGTTTTGTCGAGCATTGCCAGCAATTAAGAGTCAACAATTTACTAACGATACTTTATGTACAGGCTTAAAAAAATAGTATTATGGTCTTAACTTCACGTTCTCCGGAGACTAAAAAAATGCACATGCACTCTTTTAGTTTTGCGCCGCTACATTTCATGACAGTAGCGTTTTTGCAAGAAATCTAACATTTTACGGAATCTGGCACATTGCACCTTTTTCGACGTATGCAATCTGAGTGCTCCTCTTATAGAGGAAATGGAGACAATGTGACTCGGGCTATTAATGTACCCCCCTCCCCCCCCCCCCCCCCCGCCGCACTCATTAAATTAACCAACAACGCCATGTAAAGCATTTTTCGCGTCTCTACTGCAATTAAACACCAATAGATGTTTATGCTTTGTTTGGGTTTGATGCCAAAGTTGTGAAATGTCTGCGATAACTGGAATTGATTGATGAATTATTTTTTATTAATAATAATGGTATTTCACTTTTATACAAGTTGAAATGTAATTATTGTTCTTAAGGGGAGAGCGGTTGGTCTTGTGGATAAGGGCTCGGGCTCGCACGCCGCGGGTCCCGGGTTCGAATCCCGACCAAAACACCAATGAAAAATTGAGATTATTTTCACGTGTTTCCACTGTAATCCCGGGTGGTTTGAACTCCACCTTTATAAAAATCATGTCCAGACCTCGCTGTGATGCCTGAGCGGTCGGTATACGGCTCCGGGTGCCTCCCGTGGACGGTTCTCATCGTGCAGATGATGGCCCCCTAGCCGTGTACTGGATAGCTCAGTGCATTACAGCTGAGGAGGTACCTTTCTTAAGCGCCTCTGATAGCTGTGCTTGAGCATGCTCGCATTGCTACCCGGGGAAATTAGGTAAGTACCGGCTGTATCGGCAAGGTTTTCTGCAGTTTCCCTTCGCCCTCGGCAAATGCGATACAGTTGGGGATAAGTCGGGTGCAGCCGCACAGGGGGGGTGTCTTTGGAAAAGGGGGGGGGGGGGCTAGCTAAAAAGGGGAGAACCCTAGGCAATGGCAAATATAATAAAATAAAATAATTATTGTTCTTAAATTTACTGTGACCCCAGGGGACTACATTACTAACGCATTTCCTCATCTAGCCAGATTAGAGTATTCCCGAAAAATAAATGTTCTTCCTACATCTAGGAATATTTCATTAAAAGAATTATATAATAATCAAATCAATGACGTAGAGAACCCAATGACTGGTTTTATATCGATTCAAAATGGCTTATGGCATTTTTTATTCTACAAAAATAATATTGGAAGTCGCATTACTTTCTCCTGTACTACTCTTTCTGTGTGAAATTACTTACTTGCTTGAAATCTTTAAAATTGCGGCACTTAAAATTTATGGAAATTACATAGAGAATGCATAAGAAATCTTGAGAATGTGGTTTCTAAAAGAAATCTCTTTTGAACAGGAAACAAAATTATGCATAACACGTAAATGAATAGATAATACCGTAAAATAAAAGAATGCAACAACTTACCTTATAACGTCCATCAGGATCATGACAGGTCGATATACACATGTGCCCAGAGTTATGTAAATCACCGTACAGTTGGCGGTTCGGAGAGAGTAGGGAACTTTCTATCATGTTGCCAAGAATATCAATGCCCTTGTCTATCGTCAATTTGATAACCTCACCCGTATCGGTCGTTACCTCTCCCAGATGGATAGCTAAATAAATTCTCTCCTTCCAACGCTTTAAATCTTCGAACTTAACGAAAAATTGTTCTACCGGTCTAGAGACGTCTTGGAAGATCGTAACTCCTAACGGACGCGATGCCCAGTTGAACTCTGTATTAAGGGTAGTCAACTTAGGAAAGTAAGCTTCGGCTTCCGGTTCTTCAAAACTCTTTATTTTCTTTATACGACCAAGTTTGGCACACAATCGTTCGGCGTTGTATCTGATAACAATTCACGGTTTCTCATGATTATGATTGTTCTAATATTCTAACATGCAAATCAAGAGCCGTGGCAACTGCTCGACCCCATGAATTAAAAAAGCCGGCTCAAGCGCTGCCGCATTTTTATATACTCGAGTATGAGGTTTTTCCGATTATTTCTGATTATCGAAAATCAAAATTACATTCGAAAAAACGAGCATACAACTTACCCCACCACTGGGGTAAGTTGACTCAAAAACGGATTTCCAAAAAAAAAAAAACAGTTAAATCATGTACTTTAGTGTTCCATAAAAAATCTAAAATAATTATGTAAAATAGTGGAATAAACCCTCTGTTCAGAATAACGATTTGTTTTTTTTTTAATTTGTTTACCTTCTTCTTAACAAGCAAAAGTAAAAACAGCTGGCCTACTACTAACTAAGGTCTCCCCCACTTGGTGAGTTCTTTTTTATTAATAAATTCCAGTGAACTTGTAAGTTCTCGCGTTGAAATTGTTTTTTTTAATTGAATTTTGTTTACTCAAAAATTGTTGTTGTTCTCATTTTGTTTTGTTTGAAATTTGAATGCTCGTTTTCTTAAACATGGTTTTAAATTTTCACCCTCGACGATCTATTCAACAATTTTCGAGCTATTAATCGGTTCAATGTATTCAACAACCTTTTGTATTAAATGATTTTTGTGTAATAAATATACACCTATAACTTAAGACACGATTTTATAATGGCAAGTATAGACCTGGAAGCAAGTAAGGCTTACCGCGCCAACATTTGCTGATGTGAGTAGTAGAAGAGCTCACCACGACGATCTTTACCGATTATCTCTTTGGCTATATTCACAATCGGATAGATAAGATGCCAATGCCAATGATGCGAATTCACTCCAATATCTTCCCTAAAGTAGGCGAGACGATGTTCCGGATCGAGATCAGTAGCGGTTGGCTTCTGGATCTCGAGTGGGATCTATGAGGAGATTGATGTATTGGCGTCAATTAAAATTAAACAACAATGAAAAAATAGGCTTATCTTACCAACACTTAATCGACAAACCACTTTAGTTTACATGACTATTGAAAGTTTTAACTTACACGTGATCCAACAGGCATAACATTTGCTTGCTCCTGTAATTTAGAGAAAATCGACCTTTTGAAGAAATGTTCAGGGAACACTTCGTACAAAGGAGGAATCGGAATATTCCTGGTGTCGTTTCGATGAAGAATCGCGACGGACAAGGCGTAAAAGTACAATTGCGGATTAAGGTGATCACGCGAATTGGCAGCGACTGCGAGAAAATCATCGAAAGTACTCATACTCATGAATATGTTAATAAGATTAGCGGCCATGTCCCGATGGTATTCAGAAAAGAGCGTAAATGGCTGATCACGGCTTAGTTGCAATGGAATAGTCAAATCTGGAAGTGGGATATCTTTAGTCTGAACTACTGAATTTGTTGGATCCTCACAGAATCGGTGATGAATTTCATTCGCAAACGGTCGAAATCTCTCCGGCTGGACAAAAAAAATCAGATATGAATGAGTATAGTATATTAATATGTTCATGTACATATCACTGAGAATAAATAGGTCAATTGATTAAATTGTTTGAAATCCAATTATATTTTATTTTTTCATTTAAAATTTTATCCGTTTTTACAGTTTTTCGAAACGATAAAATGATATGCACTAATTCAAGCAAAACATTTCCGTACAAAAGTTAGAATATCTCTCAGAGCCGTTTTCGGTGCAAATTTCCCGGTAGTGTATACACTGAGAGAATAAATTTGGTGAATCAACAAAATTTTTGGTAAATCAACAAATCCTGCGGTCACGGGGGATGAACAAAACATTCAGTTCATGATACAACATAATCCAGTTAATTCAAATTACAAAAAAGAGTCAATCGAACAAAATACTTTGTTTCCCTGACTCAAACTGACATTGTTTCTGACTGAATATTTATTTAAATCAAATAATTATTTATTTGAATCGAATAAACAACGAATATTTATTTTAAACAAATTCATATTAAATTTTTTGTTTGATATCCAAAAATGTATAATTGAACCCCTTTTACAATCCGAAAATGTGTATTCTACTAATTTCTCATCAATCATGATGAGAAATCAGTTGACCACATGAGTCATTAGACTCCGATGAATTTCTCACGGAAATGCAACTTGTGGCAGTTATAAACGCTCGCTAAAAATTTTGTTGAACGGGATGAACGGATTTTGTTTTAAGTCTGTTGATTCAATCATATATTTAGTCAACCAAAATCCAGATTTAGTTGTTTCGACAGCTGTATTTAGTTAAGATAATGTCGTAGCATGTTGATGCAACTAAACAGATGCAACCAAACGTTTTGATTGTTTCAACCACTGAATTTATTGGTTGAGCTACATATGCGCTTACCATAACATTATTATTGTTGAATCAACAAAATGGTAGCGAACAAAATGAAATTTGTTGATTGAACAAATTTCTTTCGTCAGTGTACAAGCAAATTTAATGAACGGCATTTAAAGTGGGCAGATCCAGCTCCATTTCGTTTTTTTTTTTAATAATTTGTTACGTTTTATATGCACATAGTATGTGATTTTCCACATGATAGATTTTAGCTTTTTTCGGCCTCTAAAATTGGGCCGCAAATCGAAAAAAAATCGTAGAATCTTTTTAAAAAATTAAAATGAAGGTAGATATGTCCCCTTCAAAATGCCGTTTATTAAATTCGTTCATGTACACTGCCGGCGAAACGACATCGAAAACGGCTCTAAATCACATTCGGAATTTTGACCGGAAACTTTTTGCCGGTAGTGTATATTAGAATACATTTATTACACTACTTAATAAAAAAAACTGTTGCGAACACCCGCAAAGGAACTCCTTAATCCACATTACTGTTTTTCTCAATGTAGTACATTTGGATTGATAAGAGTATCAATGACAATGAAAACATGATGTATTACCAAATATATGTCGACAAAATTGAAGGAAATGTTATCAGGCCCTTTAGGAATGAATACCGGCTCGAACGGACGTTCGAGAAGGCTCATTATTTTTAAAATTCTTCTTTCCATCTTCTGGATCGTATACTCCTTTTATATATCGTTTCGTATGCACTTAATTTTACGAAGTCAGCGATGCGATTAAATATTTAAACTTCTCTATTAATGCACTATTTGATTCGTTGATCTAATAAACAAGTCCGGTCAATCAGAAATCGACGAAATGTTGCTGAACGCGAGCAAGTCTGTAATTGGTTTGAATTTGAAGAATACGTACGCGCCGCTAGAATTTTTTTGATCCATCAATGGAGAATGCATATCCATTTTATACAAGATTCTTCAGGATGCAGCGGGTTACCAATCCGGATAAGTGTACAAGTGCATAAACTAATGCAAGCCGCAACTTCCGGTCCGATACTTCACGTGTCCCTCCAACAACCCCCGCGCCATTACTCGTTTCCGTTACTCATGAGTACATACTTCACGACCTTGATTATGTTTTTTTACTTTTGCTATTTTTTGTTTCTTACACTGGTATATACTCATCGGCAATGTACTTCCGATAGAAACCTCAGAATACAGGCACGTGCATAGTGCATTGTGCAAACATCAAGCTATCAGCTGAACAATCTCTAAAAAATCGGCCATGCATCCTGTGCCTTCGCGAAGTATATCTTGCTTCTCTTTGAAGTACATTCTGTAAACTGGGAAACACCAAAAACACTTGTCGAAAAAATACAGTAACACTACTGAATCACGATAAAAACTTTATTCGATGATAACATCAGCTTTCAAAAAGTAGTAAAAATGTTAGAATTTACTGATGACCTTTTTCACTCTAATTCTTAAGCATAACATCAGCAATGTTGCGATAATCGACATAGGAAAACCCTCAACAGGATCTTATGCACCCTAAAATTTCTTAAATATTTACCTTAGCTATTTCCAAAGTTTTGGTATAAAGGGATGATTTTTTTATAGTCTTGCTTATTTTTCAAAACAATCAACATTTGCTAAAAAAAAAAAACAAATATTTGTATAAGCCTCGCAAGATTTCTTCGTCAATATATCGAACTGAGACAGGAATTTCACAACTAAGCGCTGTTTGTCAATCGCTAAATAATTCAAATTACTTTCTATGTATTTTCAAAAACCGCCCATTGCAATCTTGGAATGTTCTGGTATTGATTCCTGAAAAGTAGATTCAATTACATTAGTATCGTTTTTCAAAAATGTGAATAAAAGAAAAATAATATTACGAATAAAACATAATAATTGCCCACTAAGTATAAAATTCGCCAGTTATCCTATTATTTTCAAATCAAGAGCCGCGGCAGTGGCTCGACGCCAAGTATTTAAAAAAAAGCCAGCGTGAGCCCTGCCGCACTTTCATATACTCGAATATGACGGTTTCCGTACTTTTTTTTCAAAACGCTCTCACAGAGGAATGAGTTGAGTAAAAAATCTGACTGTAGAGGACCAATTTTACATTAATTACATGAGCATAATATAAAATTAAAAATATCCGAAGAATACGTAATCATCGTCGAATATCCTTTCAAGTTTCTTCAGAATTATATGTCAGAGATTAATTAATTTCAAATTGGAAAAAAAATGTTGTACGTTTATAAAATATCAAATGATTTATCATATTAATACGGATTAAATATAGAACAATTTATCCTACACTCGCGATAAATAATTTTGATCATTTAGGTTAAATAAACATATATTTTTATATATTTATTATAATATATATTTTTTAATATTTTTTAATGGTATATTTTTTAAGCGAATTTTAGTTTTGATTTATTGGAACACGGAAGAGTTAAAAGAAATAGAAAACTAGTCACGTTTGGTCCGAATTATTTCAAGTCCAGTCGTACAATTTTTTCAATGATAATGTCAGTCAATTGTATCAATGTGAAAAAATATAGCGGAAATTAACACATTTAAATATATTCTTATTTTAAATAGGATACTGCGAAAATGTTACGCTTCCATTTTCAGATTTAATTTTATTTACAAATGTTCATTCGTGGTTCGATACTGATCACTTCCAGTTGCATCGAAGCTTTAGAAGCAACGGAAAATTGAAATGTGCACATGCGAATAAAGCGCTAGTAAACGTAGAGAAGCATCGGAGATCGAGGGAAATTTGCTTTCGCATAAAATACTAAAAACCAATAACATATTATATGAAGGCACATTCAGGATAAAAACAAAATTAAATTATATATTTGTCTAATGAAAATAAATCATATCATCTGAAAATACAATTATAATAGAAAATAAAAGAAAAAATCACACATAAATGGATAATTGGTTGCTCGCACTGATGACGATGGATTTCCTTTTGCTTTTCTTCGCAACTAGTGTCCTTTTCGACCGGTTGATTTGGCCCTTAGTGAATTGAATTTTTCTCACTCGTTCGCTTTTTTTCTAACGATCTTACATTACGTTGATTCTATACAGCTTCAGCATCATATTTCCTCTTATAAATGTATTATTGGGTTGGCAACTAAGTTCTGACTCACTTCAGTTACACAGATATATTTGAGTCATTCCATGTCAAATCAACCAATGGTTGGAATCGACCCCTTTCGATTTGGATGAATTCTTGTCAGGAGTTTTCTTTTATCATAAAACGCAATCTTACCAAAAGAAAGAAAATTTAAAAATTTTTTTTGAAAGTTATGCGAAATTCAAATTTTCACCATTTTTCGAATTTTTAAAGTTTATTTTTTAAATATCTCAAAAACTACCATAGTTACTAAAATGAGATTGGGTTTGTTTTAAAGAGGATATTTGGGGCTATGAAAAAAAAAGTATTTTGAAAAAATTTACGAAAAATGATGAGTTGGCAGAATTTTGAAATTTAAAAAATCATAAAAATCGAAGTTCAGTATTACATTTTTGGCTCAATTTTTTTAATATAATGCCTTTCATTGATTCAAAAATATCCTGAAATTTTCAAGACAGTGTTTTTTCTTTTTAATATGAATTTTTGAATTTTAATAAAAAAAGAAATTTTTTTTGCAACTACTAAATAAAGTAAAGTTAAGCAAATATTTCGTTTTGTAATTTTAAGCAATAAAAAATTAAATCTACGACATAAGAATGTAAAAATAATAACATAATTGAAATTACTTTTTTTATTTATGTGGTTTCAGTTTGAAAAACAAATCAGTTAAGAAGTGGCACATTCTTTGTATCTACTACTAAAGTTTATCCTACTAGATAATTACCGTGGAAGATAGAGACCTCTAGAGAGGTCTCTATTCTCCATGATAGTTACACTTGAAAAGGTCAGGGAATTTATTATTATTAATGTACTAATAGCCCCCTGGCACAGACGAATAAAAATAGTTCGCGATATATCCTTAGCGCACCATGGCGTTAGTAGTCATTTGCTCGGTAGTTACCATTCAATGTATATCTATATACAGTGAGTAGATGACAGCTAACGCATTTTGGTGGCGATTGACCTAACGAAAATCGCGATATGTCCTTACCGCACCATGGCGCTAGCTGTCATCTGCTCGCTGTATATAGATATACACCGAATGGTAACTACCGAGCAGATGACTACTAGCGCCATGGTGCGGTAAGGACATATCACGAACTATTTTTATTCGCCTGTGCCAGGGGGCTGCTAGTACATTAATAATAATAAATTCACTGACCTCTACAAGTGTAACTATCATGGAGAATAGAGACCTCTCTAAAGGTCTCTATCTTCCATGGTAATTATCTAGTAGAATAAACTTTAGTAGTAGATACAAAGAGGGCAGAATGTACCACTTCTTAACTGATTTGTTTTTCAAACTAAAATCACAGAAATAAAAAAAGTAATTTCAATTATGTTATTATTTTTACATGCTTATGTCGTAGATTTAATTTTTTATTGCTCAAAATTACAAAACTATATATTTGCTTAACTTTACTTTATTTAGAAACTGCAAAAAAAAATTTTTTTTAATTAAAATTCAAAAATTCATATTAAAAAAAAACACCCTCTTGAAAATTTCAGGATATTTTTGGATCAATGAAAGGCATTATATTAAAAAAATTGAGCCAAAAATTTAATACTGAACTTCGATTTTTATGATTTTTCAAATTTCAAAATTCTGCCAACTCAGCATTTTTCGTAAATTTTTTTCAAAATATTTTTTTATTCGCAGCCCCAAATATCCTCTTTAAAACAAACACAAGCCCATTTTTGTAACTATGGTAGTTTTTGAGATATTTAAAAAATAAACTTTAAAAATTCGAAAAATGGTGAAAATTTGAAATGCGCATAACTTTCGAAAAAAATTTTTAATTTTTTTTCTTTAGGCAGGACTTCATTTTATGATAAAAGAAAACTCCTGACAAGAATTCATCCAATTCGAAAGGGGTCGATTTCAACCATTGGTCGATTTGACATGGAATGACCCATTTATAATTTTGTTCTTTATTTAAACATGTCAATCTACAATATAATCACCAGCCGTGTCTATTATGACTTGCGTCAATCTAATGGAGAAGGACTGAATGTCGCGCTCCCAAAACTTAGCGGGTTGCTGCTCGAAAAATTCCGAGATTGCGTTTTTAGCACGGTCGAAGTCTCTGAAGCGTTGATCACGCAGGAAAGTTTTAAGGCCACGGAACAGGTAATAATCCGAAGGTCCGGAATACGGCGCAGTCCGGAATACGGCGGAAGTCCGGAGAATACGGCGAGTGTGGAACCGTGTTCCAATCAAACTCTTCCAGTAGTTGGCGGGTGCTTGAAGCAACGTGGGGCCAAGCGTTGTCGTGCAATAAGTGCACCTTTGTCACTCTTCTCCTCTTTGCTCGCATTGCAGCAGCCAATTTGCGAAGCTGCTCGACATATACGTTGGCGGTCACCGTCTGTTGTTCAAGGAGTAGTTCGTAAAATATCATTCCGCGTGCATCCCACCAGCAACACAGCAAAACCTTTCGTCCGTGGGTCTCTGATTTGGGCTGAGCTGGTGGTTCTATTTCGCGCGGCAGCCAATAGGCCTTCCGTTCATTGTTTTCGTAAAGGATGTAACTCTCGTCTCCAGTCACTAAACTGCCAAGAAATTCCTTGCGTTTCGGCTGCAGGAGCAACAACTGGCAGATGGACACTCGGGCAGCCCGATTGGCATCGCTCACCTGATGAGGTGTTCATCTTGCCAGCACTCGCCGATAGCCGAGTGTATGCAGCCGGTTCTCGATCGCTGTATGGCTATAGCCGAGTGCCTGCGCCAATTCCCGAGTGGTAGTATTTGGGTGCTTCTTCAGCTCTTTTGATATGGCGTCGTATTCCAATTCAATAGGTTGACCGGAGCACGCTCGATCTTCCAGGCTCGTATCTCCGGAAGTGAAGCGACGGAACCAGCGGCTCACTGTCGATTGTGTTACGGTGGCCTTTCCGAGAGCAACATTGATATTGGTGGTTGCCTGCCTCGTACTGCTGCCACGCCGAAACTCGTAATATATTACACCTCGAATATCACGCTCGTCCATGTCGAGACTCCCGCAGACATCCGCAGCCGGGCTTTTATACCCACCGTGCGAAAGCTTCTAGAACATTCTAGCAGTTGCCAGTTATGGAAACTTTCTAGAATGTTCTAGAATAAAAAAGGGAGATTAAAAAAAGTGAGTCAATATATATATTCTTCGTCTTTATCATATTTCTTGCACTCAATATCCGTCATTATTTTATTATTTACTTCTGATCTACATAAGCTGCACTTGCCACTATGTTATGCTATACCCCCAATTTCCAAACGATATTATATTACGTTACCACTTAAAAAAGATGACGAATATTTAAAATATTTGGCGCATATGCTAAATTTTTATTCTCTTCGTTTTTTTTAATTTTTATAGGTTTGTACGACATTTTATACACTAATATTCTAATAATTGCTTGTTTTTTTACAAAAATATAAAATATCAATAAAAATATGATTAAATAATAGTCCATATTGCATTGATAATGTATATAGATGATGTATTGAGTGTCTTTAAATCTGATTTACTAATTTATTATTCAATAGTTTTGCGAGAAATTTCATTAACTTTTGGCTTGGAGTGGTCCACCCCATCTTCGTCAAGGTATAATAACAAAAAAGAAAAGCCCGAAAATCGTCATATTCGAGTATATAAGAGAGCGGAAGGGCTCACGCTGGCTTTTTTTTTAATACTTGGCATCGAGCCGCTACCGCGACTCTCGATACCGTCCGAGTGGCAATGCATATGAAAGAGATAACTGTTTTGACTAATTCAAACAAAAGAAAAATCTATTGTTTCGAAGGAACATGGAAAAAAAAGAATTGGCTTGGGATAATAGTACAAACGAGTATATTTTTTATATGCGAGACTACTTTATTCAGATTATTTAAGCGAATAAGCCTGCGAAAAAAATCCAAGAGATGCAGATCATGTGAATGCGAAATAAACATGAAAATATGAACATTAAATTTTTATTTCTTTGTGGAACTTTAATGTGTTTTCGACTATGAATTTACGCAATCCTACAAATACTCTTGGAGTTCTCAAACAGTAACAATCAAACAAATCATTTTCCATGTACAAAACAGTTGTTTCTAGTAAAAGGTCGAAGATACAAATAGAGGTATTTCGTAGATACAATCATTGTACGGTAATAAGTCCTTGTAGATCAAAATTTATGTACACCCTACGACTGAGAAAAATCTGAAAAATATCAATACTATTGAAGATGTTAAGAGCACCTATTTTCAATAGGCTTAATGCCGAAGACTTCTCATCAATGTTGCTTTCAAAAACTGTTGTAAGAAAATCCTTCAATATGTTGAACAATTCAATATTCAACTTCAATATGAACTTCAATATGCAACGAAACTGTTGATTTTCTGGAACCCATACGTATATTGCAATGTCTCTCGCACTGTTTCCAAGTTTTAGTCCATACATTTGAAGAAATAAATTAAAAACGGCGATTGAGTTTTCGTAAGAAAAAATAGATTTTGAACGAAAACTCTGAAAAATGTACACGTTCCGAAAAATCATACTCTTTTATATTTAAAAAAATTATAAATTATCGCAATTTGAGTACCATTCTCTTGTAAACGTTTTTTAAATAACTCTTATATAGTGATTGCTCCTAACATTTCATTTATGCCTGATTGTTTCCAGATTTTCTCCTAATGCTACTTGTTTACTTCAATTTCTTCACAAAAGATCTTTTAATAGAATTGACTTCGGTTTTAAGCAGTGTTTTGGGACCGCGGTATAAAAGTGTCCGTGAATTTCACTGTTATATCTGTTAGTGACATATTCGGCTTGAGAAAAGCAACCAAAGAATCGATACCGCTAGGTGGTTTACGATCGAACGGAAATCCCATGGCACGAGCATCCGGGTACTTGCGATCTCGAAGTCCACAAAATGCTGAAGCATCACTACATCCTGTTAGAGAAGGTTGCTCAATCTACAAAGATGAGTAACCGTCAATTATCAGATTAAGAATCCATAAGGTCATAACAATTACATTTAAAATACCATAGGATTTTTAAATTTCATTACATTTACAATTAAAAAATTGACCATTGATCAAATATCGAGAAAATTAAAGTTACGAAAATTGAAGAGGAAGTTATTCCTGGCAAAAAAAACTATTTTACCAATTATTTAAAAAATCTATCTGTTGAAGAATAATAATATAAAAGCTTTTCTTACTATATCTTCTGCGTGATTCGTAATCATGACAAACATTTCCATAGGGTAGCCTCCCTCGTTGCCAATGGGTACAAGCATATAATGAGGCCATCCGCAACCACAGAAATTGAAAGCCCTTTGGTCATTGCGCAAAGTCAAATTGTCTTCAACCTCACGAAATATTTTGTCAAAAGAGATTGTCACCGACGAGTCGCTTGAAACCCGTTCGATAAAATTATCTCCTGGATGAACTGTTCAAATATCATAATTATATATTAATCAAGTATTCAACCCCTAAGGCATGTGTGATCATGGTGCAAAACAATGTTTTTCTCTTACGGGTCACGACGAATTTGTCCATTTCAATCATTAAGTGCATTTGCGAGCGAAGAGAAAAAGGCAGCTCACGCTCGTCAAGCTTCGGACCAATAAAGATCCTAACCGTACCGATTTGCGTTGCATTGCTATTATTCAAAACCGTAAATTGGTACTTGAAATTAGCGTGATTGAGATGAGTAAATGTCACAAGAAGATCACCTCGGGCTTCGAAGTCGAGACCTTTGCTCACATCGATAGTGCTCTTGGACCAGAATGTCAATAGCGTATTTTCTGGAGTATCCGGGGTTGTTAGCTGGATATTAGTGATCTGAATTTCAGGAAAGCTCAACTAAAATAACGGAAATAATTGATATGAGTGCATCTCTTCCCACATATCTTGAGCTCCATCTTCACGTATCTCATTCATTATAATATCCTTCACCTCAGCAGCAGTATATTCCGGTAAAGTGTTCTTATGTTCAGCAAAAATGTCGTTAATCAAATTATGCCATCTGTAGAAAAACGGGTCTCTCATGGCCGTTGTTACATTTCCCATGGTACCGAAGCCCTCCTACATACGTTCAAAAATAGCGAGTAAGTGGGAAACTTGGACATTGATTTAATCTTACGAAAAATATTAATCTTAAACAACTATCAATGACATTCTATTTACATAAAAAACTACCATCTTTATATCTCATGGCTTTTTCGAGTTATGCCATATAATTCCATGTATTCATTCAGCTTGATACATATTCTGTTAATGTCACCAGAAAACCTATGTGTTCTTAAAAAAATCATCATTTTCATGAAACCCAAACTTTCGCGTTGCTTATGCATAATACAATCCCAGATATTCACCGATGCTACTGTTTTAGTTCAACATTTTTTTAATCCCACATCTTGAAACTTTTCTGTAAATGTCGCAATTCAAAATTTGAGAACACGTTGAGCACATTTTCACAGCGAAGTATAGAAAAAAAAAATTTCTAACATAAATAAAGATGAGAAATGAATCGCAGATTAATGCAATATCACGTGAATAAATTAACGTAACAATTTACCAAATGACGACCGTCAGGATCATGGCAGACCGATATCATAGCGTGCCCAGCATTATGTAGGTCACCGTAGAGTTTCGGGTTAGGGCTGAGATCAGAGGCTTCTATCATATTTCCAAGAATATCGATACCCTTGTCCACTGTCAATTTAATAATTTCTCCCTTAGTGTTCGTTACCTGGCCCATGTGAATGGCTAAATACAATCTTTCTATCCAGCGCTCCATATCCTCGAGTTTATAAAAAGCTTCCTCAGATGGTCTGTTAATGTCTTGGAATGTAGTAACCCCTTTTGGACGTGATGCCCATGTCGAGCTTCCCTCGGGGGCATTGAGCTTGGGAAAGTAAGCTTCGGCTTCCGGGTCTCTTAAACTCTTAATTTTCTTCACACGACCAAGCTTAGCACATAGACGTGCAATGTTGTAACTGATATTAATTCACATTTTCCAACGATTATTTTCATACAATCGATTCAACATTCGAATACAGAATATACCTGAAAGCAAATAAAACTTACCGCGCCAATGCTTGCTGATGCATGTAGTAAAAGAGCTCGCCACGACGATCTTTATTAACGATCTCATCATTATTTGAGGTATGGGGATAGACAAGGTGCCAATGCCAATGATGCGAATTTATTCCAATATCTTCCCTAAAGTAGGAGAGACGATTTTCCGGTTCGAGATCGGTAGCGGTGTAATTACCGTCAATCTCGATTGGGATCTATTAAAAAATGGTGCAATACCGTTAACTGATATTAAAATGTAGCGGTCAACTAAAATTGTTTTGTCAGTACGCTAATGGTAAATTAGTTTAGTTTTTGGGAACATTGAAAGATTTAATTTACACGCGAACTCTCGGACACGATCATTGATTGCTCCTTCAACTTGGGGAAAATCGCACTGTTAAAAAAATGGTCAGGGAACACTTCGATCAGAGAAGGAACCGGAAGATCCTTCGTGTCATGTCGATGAAGAAGCGTCACAGACAGGGCGTAAAAGAACATTTGCTGATTGAGATGATCGCGCGAACAGGCGGCGACTGAGAGCAATTCATCGAAGTTCTTCATGCTCATGAATGTGTTGATGAGATTAGCGGCCCATTTTCGATGCGCCGGAAAAAACATTGAAAATTGTTTGTCACGCTCAAGTTCCAGCGGAACGCTCAAATCCGGAATGGGAATTTCTTTAACCCGTATTTTTGTTGCCGTATCATCGGAAAATCGGTTGGCAATTTCGGTCGCATATGCCTTAAATCTGTCCGGCTGAAAAATATGGAAAATTTAACACAGTTAATTACATATTAATACTTTCTGTATTATTAGGATGACTTTTGTTCAGTGAACATTTTTTTCTCTTCAGGGCCCCATTCCAATAGCTTCGGTACACTGGAAAAAGACCGCAGCATTTGTTTCAAATGACAAAAAAAATCAGGGGTCGCTACTACACTTACTATTTGTCATTTTGAAATATATATACGTATACAAATATACGCAGTATCATAATTAAGTTAATTTTTGTAGCACGCATAACAGAAAATATGTTCAACCCACATTATATTTTTCTTAGTTCACACATGTATATTGGTAAGAGTATCAGTGATAATAAAAACTTTATTCATTACCAGGTGTTCGGGAGGGAGGTCGAAACATACATTGTCCCGACCCTTTGGAATAAACACCGGTTCACGAAGACGTTCTAGAAGGCTCAAAATAGAACGTTTATAAATACTGTCCATTTTTCCTATCGTCTACCCGTTTAATGTACAGTCTCCTATACAATTGTTTTTACAGAGTTAGAGGTCGTTCAAATTTCTGTGTATGATTTTGAATGTACAATCTAAGTTGTTCAATAAAGAATGACGCGTTGTTCGAGTGTTCGGAAACTGAGTTTTTTTCTGAGCACGAAAAGTCCTTAACTTTATTGGAGGTTGAAAACTACGTGCGATGAGTACGTTAGCGCCGGCAGAAACTTTCTGATGAAGCAACAGCGAATGGATGGCTATTTTATATCAAATTGACCAGGATTCAGCGGGTTACCGATCCGGATAAGTGTATAAATGCATAAACTAACGCAAGCCACAAATTCCGGTCCGATACTTCAACTGTCCCTCCAACAAACCCCCTCGCCATTACTCGTTTCCGTTACTCATGAGTACGTACTTCGCGACCTTGATTATGTTTTTTTGCTTATAATATTGTTTTTTCTAACACTTGTATACACTCATCGGCACTGTACTTCCGATAGAAACCTCAGAATACAGATACGTGCATAATGCAATCTGCAAACATCAAGCTATGAACTAGGCAAGCTCGGAATATTCGACCATTCTGTGTATTCGCCTATTCTTGAAGTATATTTTTTTTTAATTTAAACATCATTTAATCTGACATCGAGAATACGCCTCAAAAGAAAACAGAACCAATACTCGATTGACAAAGAAATGTCGCGCTAGTTATATTTTCAAATAGGCAGAGTATTTAAACAAGCTCGCATTACGTTGTTTACTGTATCTGGCGAAGCTTTTCTATATTTCAGGTTCTCATTAAGGAGTCCAAAAAAAATGGATGTTTTTTTTTTAATTTCCGAACTCTGAGCGTTACTTTTTAATAAATAAAAAAAATCTTCACGAAAGAAAGGCTCTGTAGTTGAAAATTAAAAAGTCGTTCTAATCATTTTTGTATTTTTTCGTCATACAATGAGAAAAATCAGGTTTTTCATAGAAAATTAATAACATACAATACACATATTTATTGAATAATATTTCCTTTCCTCATCTACAACTATGGATGTAAAAAATAAACTCTTTTGAAGACTATTATATTTCATTTTTAATTATTAATGAAAAATAATCTTTATTGTTGCAAGACGGGAATTTTTTTCAGTGGACTTGAACTACTTGCAATAAATATTGTATTTCAGTTTCATCCCTTGTCAAGTGACTCTGAAATTGTTCGATCAAAGCTACTCTTCACTCTGCCGTATGACACGGCAGATGCTATTGCATCAAAGTTGTACATCGCAGTCGAGCAATACTTACAAGAGACACCGGCGGCCCATATTTCAGTATATCGAAATCAAGGAAATCTCACGGTAGGTCGAATTTGTCGAAAAAAGCAATCAATTTTTCTATTGCGAAATCACAAAGATCTTTTGTGCCCAATAAATGAAAAGTATTTTCAGTAATTTAATCTCTTTTAATGTTTTGGTTTGAACTCTCAACCCGCTTTACTAACTGGACATTTTTTATTTCATTTCAATGACACCGATTCATCAAACAATATTCTATACGTTATTACGCAATGCTGATAAAGTAATTTATTTTACTAAGCCAAGCAACAGAGCTCTAAAATCATCAGATTTTGACAAAAATAATAACAGGATACCACCGGTGCCATTACAATCGGGCGAGCTCCGCGATGCTAATTGCACAAAATTCGACTCGAGAGTTTTTTTTTATTAACCCATTAACGCCGAAGAATCGTGTTTTTTTTTCTTATTTTCAAGCTAGATTCTTATCATCGAAAAAAAATCATTTGCAAATAA
Organism: Rhimphoctona megacephalus; assembly: GCA_963989365.1. Taxonomy (NCBI): domain Eukaryota; kingdom Metazoa; phylum Arthropoda; class Insecta; order Hymenoptera; family Ichneumonidae; genus Rhimphoctona; species Rhimphoctona megacephalus. The sequence goes on along the minus strand of OZ022414.1, from coordinate 21,846,933 downwards.
AAAATATGTTCCCTTGTACTTTCGAGTGTCCCCTTTCCGAATCCGGAGTCAAAATTGAGTTTTGTCCATTAGAAAAAAAAATATGGCCGTTTTTAAACAAAAAAAACCGAAAAGATCGAAGACATTTTTTTTTCAATATTTTTTTTCTCATTGAAGACGCGCGAGGACCCCCCTTTTTCTTCAACCATGAGTGCACAAAATAGTTGTAGTTTAAGAATATATTTTTTTAATTTGTCGACATTGACATTTTCACCCCCAAAATGGTGCTTTTCATCCCTTCAGCAGGAAGACAATTTTCGCTCTCGGTGCCCGACAAAAAAAATATTCAAATCTTAACGAAAATTGGTATCCCGGGGTTTTCAAGGTCGCTGATTACGATTCCGCCCTCAAAATTCGAAAATTCAGAATGGCGGATCCAATATGGCGGACCCAAATTCAAAAACTTACTTGAATCGGATGAAATGTGGCACTCGGGGGTTTTCGAGGTCGCTGATTACAAATCTGCCCTCAAAATTCGAAAATTCAAAATGGCGGATCCAATATGGCGGACCCGAATTCAAAAACTTACTTGAATCGGATGAAATGTGGCACTCGGGGGTTTTCGAGGTCGCTGATTACAAATCTGCCCTCAAAATTCGAAAATTCAAAATGGCGGATCCAATATGGCGGACCTAAATTCAAAAACTGTATGAATCGGATGAAATGTGGCACTCGGGGGTTTTCGAGGTCCTTGATAACGAATCTGGCATCATCATTTCAAAATTCAAAATGGCGGATGCAATATGGCGGACACCTTCCCGTTAACACCCAGTTATTATCTAACGTTTATTGAAGAATTGACAACTTTATATATTGACAAATTTATAGAAATTCATCACTCCGCATTACTCAACGGATAAACTTATAATTCCTTATTCTACTTAAGAGTATTACCCAGAGAATTACTTAACGGGACAGAGCTAGTTGGAACGTCAAAAAAAAGGCCTTTTTTCCGATTTTTTTTTGGTCAAACGATAAAATAATTCACAACAAAAGTTCTTCCGTTTAAAAGATACATATGTAATGTATATGTTGCAATTTTTTCAACGCAATACATATCGAAATAAGCTGGTGACCGTCAATTGCCGAGGACGCTGCAAAAAAAAACACGGTTTGCGGTGATCAAGCTCACGCTGCAACGGCTCATCTGAAACAAAAAAAACGGAGGGGATTTTTAGTTAATGATATAATGCTCCGGTTGAACGAAGGGTTTTGAAAAATTTCCATTTTTCACAAAATGGCGGCCGTTAAAAGTCAAAAGTGTTTTTTTGACCAAAATATCAGTTCCATTTTTTGCTATTAAAAATAAAAATAATTATCCAAAAAAAAAATCCTTCGTTCATATGGAGGACTACCATGTATAGAAGAAGTGATATAAATTTCAACCCGATCGGTAAAGCCGTTCTCGAGCTACAGTGATCACCGACTTCAAAAACATGGTTTCGAGAAAAACGCATTTAAAGTTTTGAGTACGGTTTGCATGGCTCAGACACGACGTGCTACAAAGTCTTGTATTTCGGCGAATAATGGTCCGATTTACATTTACCTGGGCGGAAAATGTTCGTAAGAGATTCTACTTTTTGAAAATGAAATAAAAAAAAAATCGATTTTTCGAAAATTCTAACTAGGTCTGTCCCGTTAAGAGCATTACCCAGAGAAAACGACATGGACGTGGTAGAAATCCTTTCTCCTTTGGGGTGCTTGATTTGAGTGAGTCCCCTTGCCTCTCACTTTTTGGGGTGCTTGATTCGAGTGAGTCCCCTTGCCTCTCGCACCCCAAAAAGTGAGAGGCAAGGGGACTCACTCGAATCAAGCACCCCAAAAAGTGAGAGGCAAGGGGACTCACTCGAATCAAGCACCCCAAAAAGTGAGAGGCAAGGGGACTCACTCAAATCAAGCACCCCAAAAAGTGAGAGGCAAGGGGATTCACTCGAATCAAGCACCCCAAAAAGTGAGAGGCAAGGGGACTCACTCGAATCAAACACCCCAAAAAGTGAGAGGCAAGGGGACTCACTCGAATCAAGCACCCCAAAAAGTGAGAGGCAAGGGGACTCACTCGAATCAAGCACCCCAAAAAGTGAGAGGCAAGGGGACTCACTCAAATCAAGCACCCCAAAAAGTGAGAGGCAAGGGGACTCACTCGAATCAAGCACCCCAAAAAGTGAGAGGCAAGGGGACTCACTCGAATCAAACACCCCAAAAAGTGAGAGGCAAGGGGACTCACTCGAATCAAGCACCCCAAAAAGTGAGAGGCAAGGGGACTCACTCGAATCAAGCACCCCAAAAAGTGAGAGGCAAGGGGACTCACTCAAATCAAGCACCCCAAAAAGTGAGAGGCAAGGGGACTCACTCGAATCAAGCACCCCAAAAAGTGAGAGGCAAGGGGACTCACTCAAATCAAGCACCCCAAAGGAGAAAGGATTTCTACCACGTCCATGTCGTTTTCTCTGGGTAATGCTCTTAAGTAATTCTCTGGGTAATACTCTTAAGTAGAATAAGGAATTATAAGTTTATCCGTTGAGTAATGCGGAGTGATGAATTTCTATAAATTTGTCAATTTGTCAATATATAAAGTTGTCAATTCTTCAATAAACGTTAGATAATAACTGGGTGTTAACGGGAAGGTGTCCGCCATATTGCATCCGCCATTTTGAATTTTGAAATGATGATGCCAGATTCGTTATCAAGGACCTCGAAAACCCCCGAGTGCCACATTTCATCCGATTCATACAGTTTTTGAATTTAGGTCCGCCATATTGGATCCGCCATTTTGAATTTTCGAATTTTGAGGGCAGATTTGTAATCAGCGACCTCGAAAACCCCCGAGTGCCACATTTCATCCGATTCAAGTAAGTTTTTGAATTCGGGTCCGCCATATTGGATCCGCCATTTTGAATTTTCGAATTTTGAGGGCAGATTTGTAATCAGCGACTTCGAAAACCCCCGAGTGCCACATTTCATCCGATTCAAGTAAGTTTTTGAATTTGGGTCCGCCATATTGGATCCGCCATTCTGAATTTTCGAATTTTGAGGGCGGAATCGTAATCAGCGACCTTGAAAACCCCGGGATACCAATTTTGGTTAAGATTTGAATATTTTTTTTGTCGGGCACCGAGAGTGAAAATTGTCTTCCTGCTGAAGGGATGAAAAGCGCCATTTTGGGGGTGAAAATGTCAATGTCGACAAATTAAAAAAATATATTCTTAAACTACAACTATTTTGTGCACTCATGGTTGAAGAAAAAGGGGGGGTTCTCGCGCATCTTCAATGAGAAAAAAAATATTGAAAAAAAAATGTCTTCGATTTTTTCGGTTTTTTTTGTTTAAAAACGGCCATATTTTTTTTTCTAATGGACAAAACTCAATTTTGACTCCGGATTCGGAAAGGGGACACTCGAAAGTACAAGGGAACATATTTTTTATTTGCAAATGATTTTTTTTCGATGATAAGAATCTAGCTTGAAAATGAGAAAAAAAAACACGATTCTTCGGCGTTAATGGGTTAACAATTTAGTGCAAAAAAACGCATTTTTTTTGGTTTTTTGCTTATAAAAGAAAAACTAATGGATCAATGTGATCAGTCCCAATGGACGAATTGTAGAGAATTGAAATACGAAGAAAATGAGAGCTGAAAAAATTCGATCGGTTCATTATTAAGGGAGAAAACCCAAAAAAACCGAAAAAATAGCGTTTTTTCAAAAATTCATAACGTCGCCATTTTTCGAGCTGTAGTACAGGCTCTTCGCGAGATAGTAGATATCGATACGTACTTCCTGTGTGCGAAACCCAGACGCTGTCGAATAATTAGTTTCCGCGTAATTGCAATCACAAGTTGTACATACCATATTTTGCAGCAAGGCTCAATGCTCTGGAGGTCGTCCGATTCCAATTTACCAAACGGATTTGGAAAGTAGAAGTGTTCAGCTACAAAACGTCAATCTTCGTTTTTCATTTAAATGCTGAGAAATAGGTAAAAATTGCTCGCAAACATGAGCAAAAACGGCCGAGCGCCCGAGAGTCGTCGTGGAGTGGGGGTAGGGCAGCAGAAGCGGAGAAGGCGCATATATAGTAATACAAACGCGCTGCACGCTAGTTATGAATCTTCGAATTTGATTATCTCGGCAACCAGTAGGGCTATCTTAACATATTTTTTTTTAATTCTGGGGTAACTGGACCACCGGAAACTGATCCTGCAAGCAGATTCCATGAAAAATCAGCGGAAAACCTTTTTCTGATTTTTTTTTGCTACATGCCCTTATATCAATATGGTATGGATAAAATATTGTGAAATAGGTATGATGCTACCAGCTAAGGAGCTTATTTATTGGAGAACATAACAATCATTTTTATTAAACAGTTTTTGTACAGAAATCGTCCTTAATACTATCGATATTAATATTATTACATTCAAACTTGAATACAAATAATTAAATTAATCGTTTTCTTTTCGCGGAGTTCGAAATCTCCGATGCACTATCACAATTATTACTATGTACATAATTACATATCTAAATATATTAATATTTATATAATATATTTTATATAATAATATATTATATAAATATATTATATAATATATATATAAATATATTATATAATATATATATGTCGTGATGATCAGAGTGGCCTGGACTTACTTCAATTTATTTAACAAAAATTGAGGGATGAAAAAAGAAAAGAAGAACGAATAGTGAGACAGCGAGAGGAGAAGAGAGAAGTCGCTTGTCATCTAAAAATATAAATCTAATAAAAATTTAATAAAGATCCTAACGATAATTTATTCGGGAGTGATTATGCGTTTTACGCGTAATGCCACGAGAACTTCGACGATAGATGAAGAGCATTCTCCGACATCAGAAGTGGGATTACCAAGGATCGCAGAGCCATCAACTTCCGAAATGTCATCACACCAAACTTTTCAACGGAATGAAAATTCTTCAGAAGACCGATGGAAAATTCTCATGGAAAATCAAAACAAAAACATGATGGAATTAATACGATCGATCCGAGATCCTCCAGTCGATCGTCCTGAAATCATCCTTCCCGAATTTAACCCTGATGAAGGTATCGTAAACGCTCGTGCTTGGTGCTTGACAGCCAGTTTGTGCATGCAAGAAGAAGCATTGCAAGGAAGCAAATTAATTGTTGGTTTGAGCAGAGCAATGAAAGGCTCCGCCGCATCATGGTTTCCACAAGTAAGTTTCGCTGGAATGACCTGGGAACAATTCAAGAATATTTTTTTATCTCGTTTTGAAATTGTCAAAACCCCCGCGGCTATGTTGATATCCTTGAATTCCGGTCAACCAAAAGAAGGAGAGAATTTTGCATCATATTCAACCCGAATTTTGAGTACGCTCATTCCACAATTCGAATCGATGAGCAAAGAAGAAATCGCCGTATCTATTATGCTGGCTCATGTGACTCAGTTGGAGCCACGTTTGAAGAGATTGGCTTTTACTACAGAAATAAAGTCTCGCAATAAACTGCAACAAGAACTGATGGCTGTGGAATACCAGAAAAGGGCTTTTCCCTTTCCTCAAACTCAAGAGAGCTCAGCGTTCGACCCCAAAAGACCGAAAACCACTATCTCTTCACTAAAGTGTTTCCATTGTGGAAAAAATGGACACAAAATCTCGGAGTGCAGAAGTCGCTCGGCAAATCCCATTCCGGAATATTTCGAACGTAATCCAAGGAAAGTCCCTTTCACCGGGAAGAAATCTTCAGTGACATGTTTTAAATGTGGCGAATCTGGGCACATCTCTCCAAACTGCAAAAACCCTCCTAGAATGGAACAAAAAAACATCTGCTCAAGGTCCAATCGAGCGTCGCGTCAATTTTTGTTCGATCCAACCCGTTCTTGGCGAATTATTACATTCCGGTGAGAAGTTTTCATTTTGTTTCGATTCTGCTGCTGAATACTCTCTGATTAGAGAAAGCACTGCACAAAAATTTTCAGGAAAACATCAGAACAATTTGGTCATTCTATCTGGTATAGGTCCGTCCAAGATTCAAAGTATCACTCAAATTTTGACACAAGTGACTATAAACGATCATTGCCTAGACATTTTATTTCACGTCGTTCTTAACGATTTCCTAAGCAACGATATTCTTATTGGACGAGAAATATTAGGTCTCGGTTACATAATAGAAATGACTGTCGACAGTCTAATTCTCAAGAGAATACCGAGGGTTAATTTTTGCAACACGAACTCCGACTCACCTAACTTTAACAAAATAGAGACAGACATTTCTGAGTGTGACAAAAGAGTGTTAATTGAAATTTTGAACAGATTTTCTTCAACTTTTGTCACGGGAATACCAAAATCGAGAGTAACAACCGGTCAACTTGAAATTCGCTTGTTAGATCCCAACCGAACCGTACAAAGACGACCTTATCGCCTTCCCATTATTGAACGACAAATAGTTCAAGATAAAATCAAAGAATTAGAGGAAGAAAACATTATTAGATCAAGTTGTTCCCCCTTTGCTAGCCCTATTATCCTTGTTAAAAAAAAGGACGGATCTGATCGATTGTGTATTGATTATCGGGAACTTAACAACAATACCGTGGCCGATAAATATCCGTTACCGCTCATCGCTGATCAAATAGATAGATTGGGCGGTGCCAATTATTTTACATCTCTAGATATGGCCAGCGGATTCCATCAAATCCCTATTCATCCAGATTCTATCGAAAGAACTGCTTTTATTACTCCCGATGGACAATATGAATATTTAGTGATGCCTTTTGGTCTAAAAAATGCACCTTCTGTTTTTCAACGTGCAATTAACAAGGCTTTGGGAGGTTTGGTAAATACCTCAGTCGTTTGTTACATGGATGATATTCTCATTCCATCAAAAACAATCAGCGAGGGCATTCGGAAATTGGAAACTGTTTTAGAAGCCCTTACTCGCTCTGGATTCTCAATAAATCTGAAAAAATGCTCATTTTTGAAACTCAAAATAGAGTTTCTGGATTATGAGGTTTCTGCAGGAGAAATTCGACCAAACCCTCGCAAAATTGTTGCACTAACCGCACTCCCTCCCCCTCAAACTGTTACTCAACTTAGACAATTTATTGGACTTGCTTCTTACTTTCGACAATTCATCCAGGGATTTTCTAAACTTGCAGCACCCTTATACAAACTTACCAATGGTAAGGGAAAGATTGATTGGAAACCCGAGCTCGAGGACATCAGAAAAAATATTGTTTCTCGATTAACCAGTTCTCCTCTTTTGATGATTTTTGACCCAAACTTCCCAATAGAACTGCATACAGATGCGAGTGCTGTTGGCTATGGTGCAGTTCTCATCTAAAAAGTCAATGGGAAAACTCATGTTGTGACTTATTTCAGCAAAAGAACAACAGAAATAGAGTCACGATATCATTCGTATGAATTGGAAACTCTTGCTGTTGTGAACGCCCTTAAACATTTTCGTCACTATTTACAAGGAAAAAAATTTACAGTAGTTACGGATTGTAACTCGCTTAAGGCTTCCCGTACAAAACTCGATTTAACCCCGAGAATTTACAGATGGTGGGCATTTCTACAATCATTCGACTTCGATATTGTCTATCGAGAAGGAAAAAATCTGTCACATGCAGATTTCTTTTCTCGAAATCCTTTACCCGAAGACGAAAAGTTGAATGTTCAAATAATTGAGCAGAAGCGTGTCAATCTCACACAAATTTCAGACGGATGGTTACAGGCAGAACAACAGAAGGATAACGAAATTTGTGATCTGATCTCAAAATTAGAGAACAATCAACTTGACCCAAATGTTTCCAAAACATACGAACTTCGAGATGAAATTCTCTTCAGAAAAATCCAACGAAACAATCAGACTCACATTTTACCAGTAATCCCTAGAGCTTTTCAATGGTCCGTAATAAACCATGTACATGAGTCGATCATTCATCTGGGATGGGACAAAACTTTAGAAAAAACCTACCAGCACTATTGGTTTCCTAATATGTCTAAATATGTGCGAAGGTTTGTTGAAAACTGCATTACTTGTCGACTCTCTAAATCTACTTCTGGTAAAATTCAGGCCAAATTACATTCAATTCCAAAAGTGAGCATTCCCTGGCATACTGTTCATATTGACGTTACTGGAAAACTCAGCGGTAAAAATAATACTAAAGAATATGTCTTTGTATTTATCGACGCCTTCACTAAATTTGTTTTCCTTCACCACTCTCTTCATGTCGATGCTGTAAGTGCTATAAAAGCTCTCAAGTCAATTGTCGCTTTATTCGGAGCTCCAACTCGTGTGATCGCTGATCAAGGGAGATGTTTTGCAAACAAAAACTTTCGCGACTTTTGTAGTTCCCACTGCATTAATCTTCATTTGATCGCTACCGGTACTAGTCGAGGCAATGGTCAAGTCGAACGTGTTATGAGCACACTGAAAAATATGCTTACATCCGTCGAAACAAATAGCGACAAATCTTGGCAGGATTCTCTTGGAGAAGTTCAATTGGTAATAAACTCTACCACCAATAGAGTGACCAAGGCAACTCCTCTGGAATTAATGATTGGTCGTGTAGCCAGACCTTTAACTTTATTACCAATTACTGACGAAGAAAAAGAAATTGATTTACAAAAAATCAGAGAGCGAGCAGCCGATACAATTGAAACAAATGCTGAAACAAATAGATCTCGATTTAATGCCGGAAAAGCAAATCTTTCAAAGTTTTCTGTTGGAGATTGTGTTTTGATAAAAAATCACGAAAGGAATCAGACAAAATTAGACCCAAAATTTAGAGGTCCACTATCCATCATTGAAGTATTAGACGGAGATCGGTACATATTGAAAGCTCCAAATTCAAATAGAACTTATAAATACGCTCATGACCGCCTCCGAGCAATGCCCGATTGTTCTGTACCGTCAGAACTGAATATTGCTTTAGATGAATCTACCGAAGAATCATTGAGTATTTCAGGTATTCAATTGAACACTGAAATAAATTTCTTGTATCAATCTTGTGTGATTTCCTGGTTGACACACCCATTGATTGAAACATACCTGAGAGTATTTGAGTAAGAAATGATTGTCATACCCCTCGTGGTTCGAGCACGATCTTGAAGCACACATTCATTATGCTTAATAGTTGCAAGTCAAAAAGAACCTAACTCACTTCGGTGAGCGGAGATGGTGCAATGTAACGGCTAATGGTGTGGTGCTGTGACATGAGACATGTGTTTTGAAAAATGGAAGAAAAGATAACTTGGTGTTGGCATATAGTAAAAGATGTGAAGCCCAATTCATATTGGCAATGTCGTATAGAGATTACATGTCTTTGAATAAGAATGTAAGTCTCGTGTGAAGAATGTAAGTCTTTTGAGAAGATTGCAGTTCTTGGTTTAAAAAAAAAAAAAAAAAAAAAAAAATCATAAGCAAAGGGTGTCGTCAACAGGGATGTATTTCTTTACATTCAGGTCAGGTTTGGCCGAACGATGATAATGAAAAAAAAAAAAAAAAAAAAAAAAATATTAATTCCTTCATTTCCAGAAGAATCAAATTCAACACACGAGGACGTGTGATAGTCAGTCTGGCCGTGTCGTAATGATCAGAGTGGCCTGGACTTACTTCAATTTATTTAACAAAAATTGAGGGATGAAAAAAGAAAAGAAGAACGAATAGTGAGACAGCGAGAGGAGAAGAGAGAAGTCGCTTGTCATCTAAAAATATAAATCTAATAAAAATTTAATAAAGATCCTAACGATAATTTATTCGGGAGTGATTATGCGTTTTACGCGTAATGCCACGAGAACTTCGACGATAGATGAAGAGCATTCTCCGACATATATAAATATATTATATAATAATTAAATATAAAAAAAATATTACATGGATGGTAATATTTTTTTCACTTGAATTATCGTCCTCGATTTCACATTCATCCTCCGACTGAACTTGCAGATTTTTTGTCTCAAAATTAAAACATGTACCTTCGTGACAGTGCGCGCAGAGATACGTGCAGTTCAAACCATGTTTTTTGCAGCTGCACGAAGCATATACGCACCCTTTTTTACTGCAGGAACACGAAATCTGATCAAGCAACTTCTGGGGAATTGGAGGATCGGTACTTCCTATCGGTATCAATCGGTTTCCCTTGACTTGCCATCCCCAGTCAGTTGGTCTTAGAACCGTATTCCCTAACCACAGCTGCAGCTGATAGAAAACTCGAAGCGCATGTTGTTTAGCTGCTCCTTCTGTCGGTGGAAAAGTCTCAATAGCGAATTTATTTTTTACTTTGACCTTACTGAAATTTAAGTATCGCAAATCATTTAACGAAAAGGAGCTTGAGTTTTCTATCAACTTCCTTTGATTTTTGCTCGGGTACATCCCTCGGATCAACTTAGATGCACTGAAAGCTATCATATCGCAAGTGGCATGCTTGTTACAGAAAACTGAAGCTAACTCTACCAATTTTTCATGAGGAAATGAATCTATTAACTTATTTTTACCAATTTTGTAAAAGCAAGATGTTGTATCGCATCCGCAGAATGCGTGTATGAAAGCAGGTATTGCTTGTAAATGTGGATATTTAAAACTGTCACTACTATAAAATTCATTTGGTTTTGAGCCTTTGTTTTCTTTGCAGAAATAAATATTTTTCATATTTTGTGCCAGCTGCGAAAAGATAACGAGCAAGTCGACATCTTGGCCTACAAGAATAACTGTTGCCTCGGAATCTAAACGAGCATTCTCAATCGCAGTAACAACTGTGAGCCGATCGGCGTCTTCGGGAGCAATTTTCGTTCGAAAACCAGCTGCATGTAACGAAGCACAAATCATATCTATCAGTCTTGATTTGTTTTTTTCGTTACTGAGGAACTGTTTTTGGCTTACAGCAATGAGAGTGTTTTTGTTAAAAGCAATTTCGCGCTCGTTCAACCATTTTTCACCGCTATTGTTCCTCGCATGAATTTGCAGCCAAATTTGTAAGCAGTTTTCGACTATTTCACAATATTTTATCCATACCATATTGATATAAGGGCATGTAGCAAAAAGAAAATCAGAAAAAAAGTTTTCCGCTGATTTTTCATGGAATCTGAGTGCAGAATCAGTTTCCGGTGGTCCAGTTACCCCAGAATTAAAAAAAAATATATATTAAGATAGCCCTACTGGTTGCCGAAATAATCAAATTCGAAGATTCATAACTAGCGTGCAGCGCGCTTGTATTACTATATATGCGCCTTCTCCGCTTCTGTTGCCCTACCCCCACTCCACGACGACTCTCGGGCGCTCGGCCGTTTTTGCTCATGTTTGCGAGCAATTTTTACCTATTTCTCAGCATTTAAATGAAAAACGAAGATTGACGTTTTGTAGCTGAACACTTCTACTTTCCAAATCCGTTTGGTAAATTGGAATCGGACGACCTCCAGAGCATTGAGCCTTGCTGCAAAATATGGTATGTACAACTTGTGATTGCAATTACGCGGAAACTAATTATTCGACAGCGTCTGGGTTTCGCACACAGAAAGTACGTATCGATATCTACTATCTCGCGAAGAGCCTGCACTACAGCTCGAAAAATGGTGACGTTATGAATTTTTGAAAAAACGCTATTTTTTTCGGTTTTTTGGGTTTTCTCCCTTAATAATGAACCGATCGGATTTTTTCAGCTCTCATTTTCTTCGTATTTCAATTCTCTACAATTCGTCCATTGGGACCGATCACATTGATCCATTAGTTTTTCTTTTATAAGCAAAAAACCAAAAAAAAAATGCGTTTTTTTGCACTAAATTGTTAATAAAAAAAAAAGGAAACGCGACTCTCGAGTCGAATTTTGTGCAATTAGCATCGGGGAGCTCGTCCGATTGTAATAGCACCGGTGGTATCCTGTTATTATTTTTGTCAAGTAAAAACCTTTATTTGCTTGGGCTATACATATAATATGAGAAATCAGCTACGTAACATTTGACCCGAAGATAAAATATCCATGACAAAATAACTATATAACCAAGTGCAAATAGTATTTCCATGTATTTAAGGTCTATCCACCCTAGGTTTGAACCACCCTATTAAATCTGAATTATATATGGGTTTAGACTATATGAACAAGTTTTACTAGTATATGACCAAGTGCAAATAGTATTTCCATGTATTTAAGGTCTAACCACCCTAGGTTTGAACCACCCTAGGTTTAAATAATATATGATTTTAAGCTATATGACCAAGTGTAAATAGTACTTAAGGTATATACTGTACTGCTAGTCAAATGAGTGCTAAATTTTCACAATTGTTTTATGCCAAGCTTAATACACAATTGAACGTAATGTTAGTGGATTTATATCACAGCGTTTCTTTTAACGTAGAAAAATTTTAAAAACGATAGATTTGCGAAATCATCAACTGATAAATGCAAATTTCCATGATGGCACATTTTCATCGGAATTCATCAAAGAATAATCCGTGATTTTTAACCAATTACAATGTACCACGTCTTATTTTGTTCCTCAAGAGATCCTTTACGAATTCACCACGTAGATTTCTTCTAAGCTTAATCGTTCTACTGTTGCAACCAATTGTTTATTTAGCGAAAAAAATCTTTCATAAACAAATTGCTATAATTTCCAAACAAATAAACTTCAAAAAAGTCTACATGGTGAATTCGTAGAGAATCTCTTGTGGAACAAAATACGACGTGGCGCATTAAAATCGGTTAAAAAATGCAGATTGTTCTTTGAAAAGTCCCAATGAAAATGTGACATAATGGAAATGTGCCACTATTATTAGTCAATGGTTTTGCAAATGTATCGATATTAATATTTTTCTAGGTTAATTAGACATGTCATCTTACAAATTCACCTTCACTATGTATAATTAGTGCATTAAACTTGGTATAAAAACATTGTGAAGTTTTAGCACTCATTTGACTAGCATGCAGTACAGTATTTACCTTAATAGTGTAGTGTTGAGTATATCTCAACAGTGCATTATCGACGGCGGATATAATGTTGGCAGATATTTTGTCCTGCGGATATCTTGTCCTGTGGATATTTTGTCGTCGAATATTTTGTTGCGGATATTTTGTCTTCGGGTCAAAACGCACGTTACCGAGATATCATTATTATAATAATATTTGCTACAATAGCAAGTTCCATGCATAACTCATTTCAATTATAACACATTGCAGTGCCCTAAGAAACCACCTGCTATTATCAACTGAATGTGATAACATTGTTCATTTCTTAATAATTTGTTTACGTAGAAATGAATGTACTTTTCATCAAAAGCCCTAAGAAACCACCTGCTATTATCAACTGAATGTGATAACATTGTTCATTTCTTAATAATTTGTTTACGTAGAAATGAATGTACTTTTCATCAAAATCCACTGAAAAAATGTACTAAAAAAATAGAAAAAAGCTTACCGTACCTTTCAATTTTTATTTACAACTACAGAAGAAAATTCATATCTTTTTAACGTAATGGCATCCTTAAACATAAAATAAAATATCGTAGATAAAACTCAGACATATATTTTGCATTCGGTACACGATCACAGCAACAAAAAATATCCCCCGTACGACAAAAAAACAGTATTTAGTATTAATATCAAAATGAGAATAATTCTTTTTGTACATCCACATACTTACACATGAGAATAAAATATTCTTCTACGATGATGCCTAGTTTATGTTATTGATTTTCCAAGGAAACCCTGCTTTCTTCCGTTTAATTGCAAAAAAATGGCCAGCGAGGTCTTTCAATTCTGAGTTCGTGAGGATTTGTTCTTTTATCATAAACTAACGCTTAGTGGTCGATGAACAAATAAAATCGATTTTTTCACTACGATAACTGTTACCTGCTATAATTTGTGAAAAATTCGTGATGATTATCTATGAATTTATCTTTCAAGGTGATCCTAAGAGAGCAAACGATCAGTTGTTTTCTCGAAGTTGAACCGCAGAGTGAATCCAGATCAATAAAAAAACGCTCTATGCAAAGTGTGCTGTGTGTAAGGAGAGGTTTCTTAAACCTCTTCTTAATATCCGGCTGTAAAAATCGCCCCTGAGTATTGTCTATTTTTAATTGGAATAATTTATTTGATGAATTATTTGTATGCATACTAGGATGATTTAAAAAAAATCGATATTTTTATTTTTCTCGTTCAGTTACAGAAATTGTTAGTACATCATAAAAAAGTAATTTTCCCAAACTTTGGGCATTTTAAAAAATTTTTTAGACAGCGCTCAAGCAACCTTTCCGTATTTTTTCTATTTTTCGTTAAAAATCACGACATAAAAATTTTGTTTTTTGTTTCCAGAGCCGAAAGTATTAGTATCTGATAAGAACGTAATCCTCCTAAAGTTTTGAAGCTTTAAATAATTTTGAAAAGCTGCCTCAAGCACTTGTTTTGATATCTTTTTTTGTATTTTTCTGGCTCTCAAAACAAAAAGCGTGAGTATTTGATGAAAACATGATTTCCTAAAAATTTTGAGGCTCTAAGAAAATTTTTAAGGCTAGCCCAAGCATTTTTTTTCATTTTTCTCAATTTTTAGCTAAAAATCATAGCGAAAAATGCAATAAAGTGAATAATTTTGAACGATGCGTTGAAAAATACGGCTTCTAGTCTATGGCATAAAAATGTTCAAAAACTTACGATGTTATTTCGACGATCCCGCTTTATTCCACCTTTATTCCACCAGCAATTTCATCCCAGAGATGGTTACAGAGAATTTCTAGAGCGGTGCTTGATTTTTTTGAACGGTATTCCACCAAATGGCATTAAATTCAAAGCCCCAGGAGCTGACCACCATGCGAGATGGATGTCAAAAGCCCTTTATTGTTTGAAAATGTTTATTTTTCAAAAACAATTTATTCTCAAGGGCTGTGAAATTTATGGTCTACGAGAAATTTGCATCTTTTTGGTAATGTTCTACGTAGAAGCGTGGTTCAATGCTCCGAATGCCATCAAAGCTCCATTTCAGGATTTGAAGTTCATTCAGGCGCTGATTAACAACCAGGCAAAAAAATCAGAAAATAAGGTCATCGATGAAAAAATTTCGAAAGCGGCAGTAATGAAATTCTCTCGGCATCTGTTGTATTCGTCTGAGGAACTTGCTCCCTTAGCATTTTTTGATAACACCGTCCCTATCGAGTGCAAATCAAAAATGGCCAACCGCATAAAAGAATGCCTCAGCACGAGTCCTCGTGCCAAACGAGTGACAATTAAAGGGAACGATCTGAAGTTTCTGTCTTCGAAAGATCTGAGTGATTTCATTACAACGAACTCTTTGAGTCTATTCGAACAATTTGAGCTCCCGTGCAGTTTTTTGGACTTGGATCCTGCAATTTGGGAGAGCAACGAGGACTTCAATACGTGCCTGATGACATTTCAAAATATGCAAATTGTGAATGACACAGCTGAGCGAGGAGTTGCTCTGATAAAAGATTTTAACGGTCTCATCACAAAGAACGAAGATCAGAAACAGTACCTTTTGCAAGTGATAAACGAGCACTGG
The DNA here is from genome assembly GCA_963989365.1 of Rhimphoctona megacephalus. NCBI lineage: Eukaryota > Metazoa > Arthropoda > Insecta > Hymenoptera > Ichneumonidae > Rhimphoctona > Rhimphoctona megacephalus. The sequence continues at coordinate 21,831,413 of OZ022414.1, read as the reverse complement.
AAAAAATATCCTTCCTGCGAGAAGAGGATCTATTATCCTGCGAGATCTTCGAAATAACGTTGTAAGTTTTTGAACATTTATGTGCCGTAAACTAAAAGCCATATTTTTCAACGCATCGTTCAAAATTATTCAATTTATTGCGTTTTCCGCTATGATTTTTAGCTAAAAATTGAGAAAAATGAAAAAATGCTTGGGCTGGCCTTAAAAATTTTCTTAGAGCCTCAAAATTGTTAGGAAATCATGTTTTCATCAAATATTCACACCTTTTATTTTGAGAGCCAGAAAAATACAAAAAGATCCCAAAACAAGTGCTTGAGGTAGCTTTTCAAAATTATTTAGAGTTTCAAAACTTTGGGAGGATTACGTTCTTATCAGATACTAACACTTTCGGCTCCGGAAACAAAAAACAAAATATTTATGTCGTGATTTTGAATGAAAAATAGAAAAAAAGGCGGAAAGGTCGCTTGGCGCTATCTAAAAAATTTTTTAAAATGTCCAAAGTTTGGGAAAATTACTTTTTTATAATGTACTAACAATTTCTGCAACTGAACAGGAAAAATAAAAATATCGATTTTTTTTAATCACCCTAATGCACTATATTTATAAAAATTAATTTTGTTTAAAGTATTGCAGTGTTGTTAAAGAATTATATTCAAACGAGAAAATTGTTACCAATCAAATTAGACTATACTATACTTTACAATCATGGGATAATTTCTCATATTGTGAGACGTTACCTAGATGATGGGAATGTATTTCAACATTTTTTGGAACTTTCATAAAATATTACAAAGCTTTACGTATACTTGGCCATATATACTGTAGTGGTTCTCTATTTATTTAGTAACTTTTTGTAAAGTTTGAACTTCATTTATTGCGAGGATTAAATCGTTGTTTTTTTTGCTCAATTCGAATTTACTTGATAATTTTGTTCGGGGGTTCCGAAATTTTTTGAGGGCTTCATAATTTTTGAAAGGATTGCATTTATTCGGATCTTTTTGCAGACTTGAACACTTTAGATTGAATCAAATAAATGCGATTATTTTTTTCGAGACCCACGAAAATGTACTTGCCTTATTAAAATTATCCATACCTATCTTTATCTTAATGCCCGCTTTTATAAATTTTGTCTGTAGGGGTTTTTCAATTTCAACTATTTATGATATTGTGAGCATTATTATGGAAAAGTACTCGAGAACATTGATCGATGTATGAAGAAATTATTTTAGAAATGGTATTCAGATGAATGTGCAGATAGATTTGTGAAACATCGGACCGCATCATATCAAAACGGATCCTTTTATGGATCGATCGATGTGCGTGTAATTGGAATAGTAAATCGAAACGTAATTGGCCTAATAAATCATAGTCGGAGATGGCATTGTTTGGATTGATTTTGGGCGCACTACGTTCAACAATGAATGAGGAAAAGTGAATTACAAAAATCGACTACATAAAACATGTGAACTTGATGAAAAGTTATAGGTGCGCTATCATTTTACAAAAATATTCTGGTCGAATCGAAAATCTTCCCCTTTTTTATAGTTGAGAGAAAAATAAGAAACAAGGCGGAATATTATGGGACGTGTAATTCAATTTAAGTGAGAATATCCTGAAGGGAAACGACGAGGCATTGTTGTTTGCTTTATATTTATTTGAGCTCATATCTCCTGCGGGCAAAACAGGCGAAGTCTCGATAGCTCCGAACTGGTACAAAGTTTTACCTTAACTGCTGCTCTAAATATCTACTGGGGCGACAAAGTTTCGCGCCGATAATGGGTTTGTTCTCGTTCCACAAAACAAAAGATTCGCGTGACCTCGCGCTGGTCTTCATAAGATCAGAGAATGCATACACCGAGCCTCGTATACAGTCCTTCAAAAGATGTTATACTGGTATGAATCCAGGTTCACTGGCTGATAAATCTAAAAAAAAAGTGTCTATGTCTTTTTCCTCAATGAATTTCACTTTGATTCAACTGTGTGCGAACATTCATTCATTTTATTTCGTGTAGAAATATATTTTTTTAGACGATGAAAGTTATATACGAGTATGTATACATGTTTTCTTAGGTCTGCGTGATCCTTAATTAATAATTGAAGAGTTGTATCGATTCACTCCTGTCCTTTTTCCTTCTTTTATGAACTTTTTGTTACGTTGAAATTCTTTTACTAGCCTTAAGAAGTTTTTGAAGCTATTGAGTAATTAGTAATGCTAATGTAGTTAAAATATTTTGATTACAGTTTCGATCAACCGATGAACTTGGGACTTTTTATAGAATTAACCCATCAGCAGACGCGCTATGAGACTTTTTCTTACACTTATATTAAAACGATGATTACTCGAAAATTTCAAATGGCATAAGCATTTGAATTTTTTTCTATCTTCACCAAATTTATTCTTCTGTATGATAGAAGAGTTAAAAAAAAATTTGAATTTTTGTTTTTGAATTTTTTTAATTTTAATTTTTTGGTTTTTGGTATCAATTATCGTTGTATTTATGGTTTTTTTTTAAATAAAAATGTTTAATAGCCACAATCACTGTAACGAAATTGTTTTCAAGTTCCTATTTATCAAATTAAACACTTGAAGCTATGCATGTGAGAAAATCTCTCATCGCGCGTCCAATGTTTAAGGAGTTTGTATCGTTTCTCATATAAAAATTATTTTCCAACTTTACACAATAAAATTTTGTAAATAGAAAGCTTAAGACAGTATTAAACTTCTGGCGGCATATGCCGATGATTCATCGTCTCAAAATTGAGATATTTATTGTTGAAGTTCGCAATTTTTTGAAAGCTTCCATAAGAGCCCATGTTAAACTTGTCATTTTCAACAATGAATATCTCGATTACCAGGCGGTGAAACCTCTCCAAATTTTTCACACATAATTAAATGCTGTTCAAGAAGATTCACGCCAAATTTCAATACATTAACTTGGAATAATCAAATATAATGTATTTTTCGTATGATGCCATATAAATATCGATACAACCTCATTAAAGTGTATGTAACGCGCCTGCTGACGGGTTAAAACATTGAAATATCTATATAGTCATTCTCCATTTGACCCATATCAAGCATTAAAGGCACTCGATGCCCATTGTGCCTACAACAAATGGGGATCTATTCAATCAATTTTCTTGATTATTATTGCCTGAATCATTTCACGTGAGAATGTTAGACCTTCATTAAAAAAAAAAGAAAGGCTGCTAATTTACTTAGAAGCTGAGATATCCTATGTCCTGTGTGTTATGAGGTTTAAATCCAAAACCATTCATGCTTGTCACGAGTTGAAGAACGCTTTTGAAATGACTTTAATTAAGGGACAACACCACTGTGACGGCTTCAAAAAATCGATTTTTTGAAAACCATTTTAAAAAATCTAAAATACTTTTAAGATTGAAATGCCGTTGGACCCAGGTCGAAAAAATAATTATTTTCGTAGATATTGAATATTTTGTGGAGCGGTGCAGCGGTCCACGACGCTCGGGGTCCCCCGCACCTGGGCGCCTTAGGGTCGCCAGGTATTCTTCCCGCCTTTTTCAGATATTCTTTTGGCTCCCTTCACAAAAACCGGCTATTGTTAGCCGGTTAACTATTGTTATAAATATAGTTTCGAAAAATAGCACTTGGTGGCGATAATTGAAAAAATTCCATGGCAGGTATAGGGATAGCGTCATAGCGTCAGTTTGCGAATAGAAGCGACGCTATTCGTGTCTAATCGCTCCGAATCGTTTCGTTTGTGAATATCAAACGCTCCAAATTATTAGCCACAACATGACGATTGCCCGGAAGGAGCCGAGTCGTGGTGTTCGTGGCAGCGCGCGGTCGCAAATGGTGATATTTCTAAATATCGCCATAAACCGCCTCTTCCTTAGGAAATATTGGAGGCAATTCAGCCAATCTTCGAAAATTTGAGCAGGGACAATTTGCTGCAGCGTTGTTCGGGCAGCTATACGCAAAACAATAACGAAAGCTACAATAAATCAGTTTGGGCAATAGCCCTCAAGTGCCAGTCCGGAAGCAAAAAAATCATTGATATTGCAACTGATATCGCGGTATTAGTGTTCAATGATGGCCTGAGAAGTTTCATGAAAGTACTGGAGACGTTGGGGATAACCATCAGCCCAAATTGTTTCAACTTTTGCGTTGAGACCGAACGCAGCGCGGATCCAGCTCGCGGAGCGCTCGCTCACAGACGCTGCAAAAGAAGCGAGAAAAGCCTTAACAAGTTCGAGGAAAGAATCAGGAGACAACGATTTGCTTCTTGAAGGCCAGCTATATGGTGCCGGCATCGCTGATTGAAGGTAAATATTTTTTTTTTCAATTTATAACATAAATTAACAAACCTAAAACTTTGAACGCGTTTTTCTCAAAACCACTTTTTTGAGTGCGGCACGCAGCAGAACTCGAGCAATTTTTATCCGATCGACTTCAAATTTTTACTGTATCAATAAAAGTAGATTATCTAGAGAAGTACATAGGATTTTTTCGATATCTCAATAATTATAAAAGTTATAACCTATTTTCGACGAGAAATTTTGCTCAAAAATCATTCTTTAATTTCAAAGGCGTGCCTATTTTTTAAAAATCAATATTTTTCCAAATCCCTATGTACTTCTCTTCAAAATATCATATTATTAACGAAAACACTCGGTATTTTTTTTCAGATCGACGTTGAAGAGAGTTCTGCTGCGTGCCGCGAACCACTGCGGAGATGACGCGAGAGCTTCCCCAACGCCACCATGCGGCGTGAAAAATGTAAAAAAAATGTTTTTTGATACATTAATAAACAAGGAACAAAACCCAAAAAAAATTTTTCGAATATCTCTTTTTTTCCCACAAAAAAAAATTCTTGAAAAATGTGAAAAAAATAGGGGGTCACAGTGGTGTTGTCCGTTAAAGAATTAGTAGTTAATATAAGATAAATTGCTTTGAGACAAATAGAAACATTTTACGAATAGCTATATTGCTACTTTTTTAATTGTCAATCCAGATCGCAAACCGTGAATTTAAAATTCTCTGAGTTTATTACAGTATCATAAATTGTACGCAAGCCCTCAATGGAAAGTGGACCACGGTTGAGAATAGTATATTATGCGGTATGCCTATACGCCTATGTGTGCACTTATGTTTTTTGTGATATCTAGGAATAAGGGAGGCATATAAAAATACTTAACAAGATTTTTTTTCATGCAAGATATAGTTTATTCATAATTATGATAAATTTGATTAAACAGTAGAATAAAATGTTTTACAATCGCTAAATGGTCATTCCCGGGTGAAAAGTCTTTGAGGAGTCCAAATATTTATATACAGTCGAGTTGAATAATCAAGCGTTGTTTCTGTTGCCAGGCCTCTCTTTTACGGTGTCCGTAAAACGTACCTTGATTTCGGTGACAGCCATATTAGGTGTAAGAAACTGTGGCAAAGATTCAACACCGGAGCGTGGAGTACGATCGAATGGATAACCCATTGAACGAGCATCTGGATACTTGCGATCTCGAAGACCACAGAAGCTCACTGCGTCGCTACATCCGGTAGGATCTGGTTGATCAACCTGTAGCGATGAGGATAAAAGAAAAATCACATTTTAAATAAATTAAAAAATGGAATTAGCGTATTTTGATTAAAAAAAGAACTAGAATAAGGATTCTGAAGCTTACAACATCGCCTTTGAAGTCAGAAATCATGACGAACAAATCCATGGGGAAGCCTTCCTTGTTGCCTTTTGGTACCAGCATATGGTGAGGCCATCCACAACCGCAGAAATTGAATGCCTCGCCCTGGCCACTGTTTGGTCGACTGCTATCTAAATTTCGGAAGGTTCTTTCGAATGGAATAGTCACTGAGGATTCGCTAGACTCGCGCTCAATCGTGTTTTGGCCAGGACGAACTTTGCAAATAAAGAACGAAAAAGCGATTAATCCACAATCAGAAATATTTCATTGAACGTATTTCGACATTATATATAATTTAGTTTGATTTTTCTTACGCGTCACCGTGAACTTGTCCATCTCTATCATCAAGTCCTTTTGTGAGCGGAAATTGAATGTCAATCCACGCTCATCCACCTTGGGTGCTATGAAGATTCTCACGGTACCTTTTTGCGGCGAGTTAGATCGATTATTCGCCAAAATGTTATACTTGAAATTAGTATGATTGAGATGAGTGAATCTCGCCAGAATTGGACCACTCGGGGTAAAGTCGAGACCTCTGGAGAGGTCGAGCTCACTTTTGGTCCAGAAGGTCATCAGTGAATTGGCTGAGCTGTTTGGAGTAGTCAATTGAAGTCCAGTTATCTCGATGCCAGGGAAATCCAACTGAAACGAGTATGCATTAATTAATCGAATGATGTGCGTCTTATACAATATTTCTTGAGCCGATTTATAAAGTCTTTACTGCTGATGACAAATTTCACCTGGTTAACACTGTACGCCGATAGGGTGTTCTTATGTTCCATGAAAATGTCGTTGATGTGGGCATGCCATCTATAGAATATTGGGTCCCTCATGGCTGTCGCAGAATCTCCCATAATACCGAAACTTTCCTGAAAAAGGACGTTTTTCCATTAACCCAGTCACCGTATTAACATCATCAATTATTGACAATTATATCTTATGTAAAGTCACTTCGAATATATATTAGGAGTACCGGAAAATAATGTCGCATGTTTATCCATAAAATCTTTCTCTTCACTAAACATAATTACTTCGCAAATTTGAAGCATAAGATGATCAACCTCAAAAAAAAAAAAAAAAGAAGACACACCATGAAGTCCGACGTTTGAAATTTAGAAGCATTATTCAAAATTAGTCCAGAAATATTTTGGAAGAAACTGGGACCTAAGGAAAAAACGACATTACTTTCCGATACCCCTAAGACAATAGGGCTGCAACTAACCAAATAACGGTGATCAGGATCGTGGCAGAACGAGATCGCGACATGGCCGAGATTGTGAAAATCGCCGTAGAGATTTTGATTAGGCGAGAGAATACTCGCTTCCATGATATTACCGAGGATGTTTATACCATCTTTCTCGGTTAGTGGTATTTTCTGGTCGCCAGAATTCGTCACCGAACCAACGTGGATAGCATTGAATATTGAATCCCTCCAACGTTCGAGGGTTTGAAGATCGAATTGAATCTTATCGACTGGTCGATTGATATCTTTGAGTTGAGCACCACTAGGACGTGATGGCCAAGTCCGGCTTGCCACGAGGGAATCCAGCTTGGGGAAATAACCTTCGGGTATAGGCTCTCGTATATTGTTGAATCGCTTTACACGTCCGAGATGATTGCACAGACGTTCGCAGTTGTATCTGTTATTAAATAAACATTGAGATTCTTATCAACGTTGTGTGCGTACAGCGCACGATATTTCGAACCAGTAGAAACTTGATTGTCAACGCGACTTACCGAGCCATTATTTGCTGATGCATGTAATAGAAGAGCTCGCCTCGACGATCTTTGTTGACTATCGCTATATCACCATCGAATGGATAAACGAGATGCCAATGCCAATGATGAAGATTCACACCAATATCTTCTCGCCAATAAGCAACTCGATGCTCCTCATCGAGATTCGAGGCTGTATAGTCCAGGGGAATCTCAATTGGAACCTACGAAATTTGATAAAAGTTGAAAGGTTAAAGTAATCAAATTAATATTACGGACGAAAAGAGACCTCGTGCGAAAGGAAAAAAAATATTATTTTTTCTATTACCGATATCTATAATAATATAATTAATCCTTCTTTATGCAATCAATAAATGCGAAATAATTTCTAAAAGATGAAACGAAGAGTAATTTTGATTTGCTTCATCTTCATTAGATTAGTGACATCTATAAATAGTTAAGACTTCACAGATTAAACACGAGGTCCACTAGAAGCTAAATCTTCACACATATATTCCCTCACACAATTTCGCTTTCTACTCGGACATGAAAAAAGATTGCAAATTAAACTTACGCGTGAACCTGAAGGCACCACGTTAGCTTCCTCCTTGGCTTTAGAGAAAATTCCACCATCAACGTACTTGTCCGGGAATATTTCGGCAAGCGAGGGAATGGGAAGATTTTTAGTATCTTCGCGATGGAGAAGGGCGACCGATAGAGCATAAATGAATAGATTCGGATTGAGACGGTCACGACAGTAGACCGCGACAGACAACAAGTCTCCATATGTTCGCATTCCCATGAAGATCTTAATTAGACTACCAGCAATTTCGCGGTGACGAGGAATAAAGAGAGAAAAATTATCGCGACGACCCAGCTCCATCGGTACATTAAGATTGGGAATGCTTATTGTGTCAATGCTAATTCGAGTTTCGGCATTGTCCTGGAAACGATTTAACACTTGGACAGCAACGTCGCGATATCTATCAGGCTGTAAAAGACGTACCATTAGTTTAATATTTTTCGAACTCTTAGGTTTGAGGTTAATTCAAAATATGAATAATGCCATAAACAATAGAATAATAAATTGACGGTGTTAATAATATTGCGACAAATATCTCACCAGGTAACTATCGGGGATGTCGAAAGCTACTTTACCCTCACCCTTCGGAACGTACACGGGCTCAGCCGGACGGTCAAAAAGATACAAAATTCCGGTATTGTCTACTTCCGTCATTTTTTCAAACTATCGTTTGTCTTTAAATCCAAAAAAAACCTCGACAATTATTTTCAACGTTTGAAAGTGCGGTATTCCCTATTTTCTAAATGGGCCAACCGTCTCACGAAACAACAGAGAATATAGTGCAAGCTCCAAGTATACGTACAAGTGGACTTGAACTATGTGATGCTCCAACTGTAAATGAATGCCTATTTTATACTAGAATCACCAGGATGCAGCGGTTTTTCGATCTCCAGGAGAGGAAGGGCGGATACAAAACATTAACCGCAAATTCCTTCCCAAAACTGTCCTGGCGCTTCCCCTTTTCCTGTCATACCTTTTTCCTGACCACGATTCTTTATTTTTTTAGGACTCCTTCTTTAGACGATGCCCATATTTCTTCCACGCCGACGAAGGACACATATCTTCAAGTGAACTTATAATTACGACGTGAACTTACTTTTTTTCGTTCACGTATCTCAGGAATCTGAAATCATCGAATTATCGTTTAATCAGTTTTACATTCTATGCTTTCTTTTGATTGATTTATTCTGTTGCTTTATATTTGGAGGTATTTAGCTGCTTAGACCGCGATAGCACAGCATCAGTCTTATATATGATCTACATCATGAATACCTTACGTCCCTATAACCGTAAGCCATAAATCTCTGGATAGCCTAAAATGTGCCAATATTAAAAAAAGTTTTACTAACGAATCATACAAGCGTTTGCAGCATTCTTGTATAAAAAGTGTCAATTTGATTGATAAAAAATTACATGAATAAACTTCACCATACACGAAATAGGTTTCAATGTCCTCTTCGATTCTAACGAAAAATCCTATTTTCAATAAATACATTATGGTTAAAATTTATAACGACAAAATAATTGATAATATTAGAGCATTCGTGCCAACGTAATAGCTTATTTTGTGCTTTGCAATAATTTTCGCAAATTCATTCTCGAGATTTCGAAACATGTTTTTTTAGGTATTAATACTATTTTTATTATCAAATCAAAAATGCTTTTCCGATTAGACTGATAATGGTTATTCAAAAATCCAACGGTATATTATTAAATAATGTATGAATAAACAAAATGAACTATTATTCGTCATGAACGGATAAATATCATGACAAATATTATAAAAACATTTTTCTGCACTGAGATAAGAGTTTAGATAAATTTACTTTGTAAAATACGTCGAATGTAATATTTCGATCATTCAAAAAAAAAAAAAAGTTGCACGGATCATTTATTTTATTATACTGAACAAAGATATATATTCAATCAACTAAATAAATTTTGTTGTCTTAGTTTTTGTTGAATCAACTCAAGGTATGTTTCATCTATTGTAATAAAATAAATACTTGATATAACTAAATATTACATTCGACGTATTTCACGAAGTCATTTAGTTGATTCGACCAATCTCTTTTCCCAGTGTGTGTTACTGCAAAATCATTTGTTATTAATTATTTATAAGAATTAATGATCAAAATTTTATAGTAAAATAATTTTTTAAATGTATCACTAATTTCGTTCAGATATAGTCTGCAGAAGGCCACAAAATAGAATTGTTCTTGCAAGTAAGACATAGTTGAGAAATGCTTGGAGCAATCGGGACGAAATAAAATAGCAAAGAGATTGAGAGACGAAGAGCAAGCCGCCACCAGAGGCGTTAAGTGATGCGATTACCGCGCACTAGCAACGGGTGGATTGGAGGAAATTTTAACTCTCTCCAACCTACCCCTGGCTACTCGCTTTGAGCTCCGGGAGTTTGTGTGTGTTTGGAGTTTGAACCCTCTTTTTTCCACCCAACGGAAATCCGGACCAACGCGAAAAATTCGCTTCCTTGGGGGAATGAGAGTTTCCTATATGTATCTGTCTGGTGGAACATCACTATTCCGTCCTTGAGTTTTGAACAACATACACACACCTTGCACACTGAAAAATCCACTTTCCCGACATGGAAAATCCGTTGGTTCACGGCAAAACTAATTACCAGTTAGCGCTTGCATTTGGCATTCTCTCCGTCTCTCTTATACTGTTTCTTTTTTTCTATTTGCCTCCCATCAGTTTTTCGCAACCTCAACATTTGTACCTCACGAATAACAGAATTTCTAGTTCCCTCTGTTTCTCTCATATTTCTCTTTCCTCCCAACAAGACTTGAGCCATAGACTCATCGAGAGATTGATTTCAATGCTGGAGGGTCATAAACGTACTTTGAGAAACCCTTTGGCTCACAAGTTTTCTTTCATTTATTTTATTTAGCTGTTTCTATAATTGTTTATTCAAAAACTCTCAAGGAGGTGAACATTACAACGCTACAAACAATATGCACGTTAAACACTCATATCAAATGCATACGCGTTTAAGTTTTTTACAAACATAAAATTATATCCATTGAAGTTTCCCTCTCACTTTCCGCACATTAATAGGTATATCAAATATGAATTACTCGTGTGTTTATATGAAAGCGCAATTTTCTTTACCGTTCGCAATTTATTTTCACACCTCTTAATCACCTCATTCGCCTATTAATATTTTCAGACTTTATTCATGCTCTATATTTACTTTAGAAGCAAATCTAATTTTAGTTCACGCGTAAAAAAAAAAAAGTTTAACAAAAACGACAAACTATATTAAAAATATAAAGCACTAATAATCGAACTTCGATTTACGTGTTTTTTACATCCGCGTCAATCGAAAATATCGCTAGACCGGATGTTTACGAGACTAGGACAATCCCTCCTATCCAATACATAATATTTTATTAAATGCAGTAAAAGCAATTTTGTGGTTTTTTCCATACATCGTGTAAAAATTGTGACAATCTGGTATTGTTATAAATATATGTTATTTCTTTATTTAGTTAGTCTACTAATGTTCGTTGTTCTTCCATTTTGGGATATACAGCGTGTTATTATTTGCGAGCAAATAGGCGTAACATATCCGGTAGAAACACAAATATAATACGTATACTAGTTGGACGTCGATTCCGTCAGCACTTCCGCCGTCCGCGTAAAAACAAAACGGCGTCCGCCTGCCTCCCATTCCAAAAGCATGTACCAGGCATTTGTTAGACCATAGAAAACAATACACGGACCAGCTAGGCCACACGTTTGGCAACCTTGCTCTGTCGTTTTCTTTTGTTAGTTCTCTTTTTCTCCTTGTCGTTTTAGCAAGCATGGATGAAGCGCCATTATCGACTTCTCCACTTTGATGAGCTCTTTCGATTTTTAGGATGCATCTACTGTCAAAGCTGATCTGCTGCTTCAATCACCGTTGAAAATTCTCTCTGTTAGATATTCAGCATCGAAAGAGAAAAGAAATTACGAAAATCGTGACCGTACTAAAAACCGATACCGGAAAAAGAGTATCATAGTCGAGAAGGACCGTTGTGGTTGAGCTGAATATTATCAAGAGTCGCGACAGAATCTTAACGCCAAGAATTATAAAAGAAATGTTAAAAGCTAAGATTGGACGCACTCTTTTGACCTTTTCACCAAATCTTTTCTAGGCTTCAGGATTACTCAAAGATAAATACATTTTTGATAAGCTTCTCTTTTCAAGATGGATTATTCTATATTTTTAACAGCCCTCTGCTGCTACTAACCGCAGATAAATAGCTCTTTGATATGCTTCGCTTCTTGAATTTTTTCTCTATTTTTCTACTCACCATTTTTGCCGCAAACCGCAGATAAACAACGTTATGATAAATCTTGTCGACTGCTTTAAAACGGAGATATTCCACTATCAAATGAGAACACGCAATATTCTTTAGCAGGATAAATAATAATAATGATAATAATGAAAATAATAATAAAATGATAATGGTACTAAAGAAATAATAGACATTGTCAAAGAAATATTCGAAAACTTTATTTATTCTTTGCAAATATATTAATGTTTCAATCGTATATATTAATAAATTAAACGGTTGAAAAATAAATCAAAAGTGAAACATCACTCTATCAAAGTAATTAATACTTTTAATTAAGTTACGAAAGAATAAATACAAAGATAAATATTTGGGATATATTAACCCGCAAAAAAATATGTTGGACATTTCTTTTTATTTGTTCAATAAAATTACAAGTTTTTCAGCTCTATTTCAAGAGAGACTACGTACATGGGTAATTTCTCCTTGATATGTTTAACACTGATTTTCTTTTTTTCAGTCACCCATTCTTTTCTAAACAAGTATCACTTTTTTGCATCGTTCTATGCAAACATTTATATTAATTAACGTAAATTAAAAAAATGGTTTTCTTATATCGATGATACAGTTTCGTTAATCCAACATTTATGATCTATTCTACACGATGTATACACACTATTTAATATTAAGCTATAAACAATTTAAACAGCAATGATATTCTTCATTATTGAACCTTGGAGTATCTCGATTAAACGTTATTTCATCAAGTATTTTAATATTCGCAACTAATGGTTCCAATAACGCAAATCAAACATCACAAATTCATCTTAATGAAATATACTTTTTTCTAGAAAAATGTTTAGTACATTATCAAAGTTTTTGGGCGTCACCTTCACATATATATTTTTTTAACCCTACTAACGTTTTGACCACTTTGATATTATCGATTTCCTCAAAGGATACACGTTTCGTTCAATTTTTAATGAATTTATTTACATTGGTTAAACTAATGCGGTTATTTCCATTTTTGTCATAAATTTCTGGTTTCGTTTTGGATTTTGCTTTTTAATATACCAAATTATAGGTCACTGGAAGTAATCGAATCTGAATAAATTCTTTGAAAGGACAATTCATCGATCCTCCAAAAGTTTCCTTCAAGGAACGGTTTTCTCTTATTCCTCCATTTTCTTTCTTTCTCTCTGCATTGTGTGCCCGTACATGAATATTCCAATTTATCAAACGAACACGAGACGACGGGTAACATCGCGACAGGAGATCGCTGAATCGCATTGACTCGCGACGTTCGTACCTCCTATCCATTTACCGTGACATCTGGCCGATGTCGATGTCATCATTTTCCATCTACCGATTCCCCCGAGTCCAAGCCGATGTCCGTGGTCCGGGCATCTCGTTGTTTCGATGTCAGATCGACACATAGCGCAAATTTCCGTTCCTACCAAACAAACGAAACAGTTTAAATAAAGATCGAGGATGTAAGATGAAATTTCGAAAAAAGTAGAAATATTGAAATCTTCCTTTATTGAATATTCGAAAAATATCAATTCACGAGGAACTTTGTCGATTTCTGCAAGATGTTGAAACTGTGATTAGAATAAAATAGTTCGAACATTCATTGTTACAATCTTTTTTGTTTTTGATTAAAGGGGGCAATACCTTTAGACCGATTAAAATAAGTAAATTTTTATGATTTTTTAAAAAACAAACGGTCCATTTTATGTTTTTGATATTTTGAGTATGAATGGTGATGAGTTTTTTTTTTTTTACAATTTTTTACATAATATCGGAGCGATGACGTGAGTTCAAAAATGGCCTAACTTCTTGGCGTAACTTGGCGTAAAGTGAAAAAAGAATTGATTATTCCATAAATGGGACGCCTTGAAAAAAAAGTTTGATTTTACCAAAAAATTTTTTCATTATTTTGCAAAAAAAAAATACTTTCTTACATCGATTTTTGCAAACTCATAGGTTCATTTAGGATGGGACATTGTTATTCAGATGTGAGCAAAAATTGAACGAGATCGATCAAATATTTTTGAAGATATCGGTTACGCCAATTTTTAAAATACAGTTATGTACAGATTAAAATAAAGTGTGCACCAAGAGCATATAGGTCACTTTTACGGGCCTTATGACGTTAAAAGCATTTCGAATTTAGCTTAAAAAAATTGTAGGCATATTCTTGACATGTATTATAGATATTTTACGGAACAAGAAATTTTTCAAATTTTTAAAGTTTCTAAAGGTATTGCCCCCCTTAATACACATTCTGTAACCCTTTCGACGGGGGGACCAATTTCGATTAGTTCTTCCTAAAATGGCAAAACCGATAATTTAAAAGAAATCTATCGAAACACGTTATATGAACCAACCCACTGAGAAAAAAATTTTGTTGGTATAGCTAAAATTCGTTTACCTCAACAAAATTTTTTGTTTGAATACGTTCAACTATATATTATGAAAATACAACAGAATATTTTGTTGACGTATTAAATAAACCAATACTTGAATCAACAAAATGAAAAGTTCAATCCAACGATGTATACTTATTGCAACACAATGGTGTGTTAATAAGCCCATACGTTTTGTTAAATCTAGACTAGATTCAGTTGATTATGTCAGTTGTGATTAAAATCAAACGAGTCAATTTTCTTTTGATTACGAAACTGCTTTAAACAAGTGGATATAACATTTGAGGAAATAAAAATTTGGTTAAGTTGAGTAGAATTCAGTTATTTCAATAGCTAAAACATAGTCGATCGAACCAAATATCTTGTTCTCCGACTAAATCCGATATTGTGTGAATCGGAAATCTATTTCAATGGAAGATCTTGTTTTGTTGTTTAGTCTACATGTAGTCGTGTTGTGAACGAGTATACAGTTACTGTGACACGACACATTCGTTTATTTAAAACAAATACGTAGCTCTTACAATTCTATTCCTCGTTCATTATAAATAAATATGTAGTTCTCCCATTGACATATCCGATTGTAACGAACCTATATAAAGTTTATGCAATATTCTTTTGTTTCATTGAAGTATTTTTTAACATATTCAACAATTGCATATTGTTGGTTTGAAAATACGAAAGCTTAAATCAAACGGAAGACATTTTTAATTCACAATATTCATATCATCAATAAATGTTTTTTTTTTCGATTCTCAAATATGTTCTGTCGAATCACTTATCATTCAAAAATATGTATTCACCTGATTTCTATACCACAATGACCATGGGGTCATAGATGTAAGAAAATCTAATGTTTCTCATGGGACTGTAACCCGTAACCCGTGATATAAGGTACAAATGTTCGCTACCTAATTCTACAACAGAATCGGTCGGAACGGTGTAACGTACTCGGCTCCCGCAATTTATGCCCATCCACAGACCGGCGTGTATGCGAGAAACTTGGTGCTCTGCGTCACGCGGTGGCCAGAATGAGAAGCTACTTTAACGTTGCCATCGTTGCTCTAAGCATTATTTTGTTCGTTTAGCAAAATTTTTATACGTTATAGGCAAGGGTTTGACTGTGCCTTTGTATCATAAGCCAATAAGGTAGAATTCAATGAGTAGATTTGCAACAACTAAATTATCGTTTCGAACACCAATTAGTTTGTTAACCTGACAAGATAGTTTTGTTTCTTCTCCATCTCCATCTATTCATGTTTCCAATAGCACAAAACGCTGCGTTATCGAAAGTAAATTTATTTTGATGGAGTTTCGTGTATAATTAGTGAAAACTGATATTTCGTTTGAATCGATGATAATTCAGATGTAAGGTATGCGTCAAGAGCATACTTTGTTGTTTTTTCTATTACTTTTCTTGATCGAACAAAATATATTTTTTATTGCAAAGAAAAGTTTCTTGCAAAATAAAGTAATTGATAAAACATAGGATTTCGTATGAGAGTGAAAAAACTCATTCGTAAAACGTAGATTGTGAAAATGTTGTTGTTTCTTTTATCTACCGGTTCCTTTGATTTAACCTTTAGACGGCCGGGATTTGAGAGTTAAAATCGCCCTTGAAAAGTGCCTAAATTAGTGTATGGTATCACGTATCAACTATATACAAAGTTCGTATCACAGGGCGAGCCGATATATCGGTTTTCCGGTCCTCTAGAGGTTAACAATATAATGTTTGAGTCGGGGCTGAAATTTTCTTTAACACGTCTCATTATGAAATTAATAAGATTTGGAGTTTTCTAGGAGGAAAAAGAAATAAACGTGCTACTCGACTCAGTGGCGCAGTGGCTTATGGTACAAAGGCAAGGTCAAACCCTTGCCTATAACGTATAAGAATTTTGCTAAACGAACAAAATAATGCTTGGAGCAACGATGGCAACGTTAAAGTAGTTTCTCGTTCTGGCCACCGCGTGACGCAGAGCACTAAGTTTCTCACATACACGCCGGTCTGTGGATGGGCATAAATTGCGGGAGCCGAGTAAGGTACGACGTTCCGACCGATTCTGATGAAGAATTAGGTAGCGAACATTTGTACCTAACAACACGGGTTACAGTCCCGTGAGAAACACTAGATTTTCTTACGTGTATGACTATGTGAGTCATTACGTTAAAAAAACAGGTGAATACATATTTTTGGCTTATAAGGCGATCTTATATTGTTCCTTTTTCTCCGAGAAACATATATCAGAATCAAAAATAAAAACTTATTCATGATGAAAAAAAATACATTTAAATGTATATATTGTCCTTATGTGAATTACAAATGTCTTTTGTTTAAATTAAGCGTTTTTATATTCAAACACTGAGAGAAAAAATTACTAGAACCAATGAAATGTAGTTTTGAATCCAAAAAATCATTTATTTCATTATTTGCCAAAACATATTAGATTGGTTCCCTCATATATTTACTTGGTTAATTTATTTCAGTCAATTTCATAAATTGCTGTTTCAATAAAAGTAGTTGCTTTAATCTAACAATTTGTTATCAATTATATGTAATATGTAGTTTGAATCAATAACACATTTTTTTGATTCAAAAAATGCATTTTATTGATGCAAAAAAAGCACTTATTCTTTTTATGGACCATGATTTTAACTATATTATATTTGGAAGAGAAAAATTTTCTTTTTTTTATTATCATTCCAGTGCCCACTCCCTTTTTTAGCTGCCCCCCCCCCCTTTATACCAATAATCCCTTCCTCATGCGGCTGCAGCCGACTTATCCCCTTCTGTATCGCATTTGTCGGAGGGCGAAGGGAAACTCCAGAAGACCTTTTGTCCGATACAGTCGGTCTCTTCCTGATTCCCCGGGTGGCATGCGAGCACGCTCAAACACGGTCACCAGGGGCGCTCAGGCAGGCACCTTCTTAACTGTGATGCGATAAGCCAGTCCGTGCATGGTTAGAGGGGGCCAGCATCCGCACGATGAGAACCGTTCACGGGAGGCCACCAAAGCCATACACCAACCGCCCACGCATCACAGAGAGATATTTCTGGGCATGGATTTATGAAAGTGGAGTTCGAATCACCCGGGATCGCAGTAGAAACACTTGAAAAAAACCCAATTTTTTCATTGGTTTTCTGGCCGGGATTAGAACCCGGGACCCGCGACGTGCGGGCCTGAGTCCTGATCCACCGGACCAACCGCTCTGCTTTTGGAAGAGAATAAATTATATCATATTTAAATTTGCATTCATTGAATTAATAATTGTATTGAAAAAAAATAATTTCGTATTGAAGTCGTTTTGTAGATTCAAATAATCTAATGTTTATGATGTGATAAATGTAATTAATCTAATTAATACAAATTTAATCAAATACATTGTAATAAAAAAATTTTTAGAAGTAAAATAATGATGAATTTATTTCAAGAAAATAATTTGTTCGAAAAAAGCAATATCGTATTGATGTCGTTTTTTAGATTCAAATAATCTCATGTTTATGATGCAATAAATCTAATTAATCCAATGAATACAAATTTAATCAAATCTATCATGCATCTAATTGTTACTATTAAATAAGAATTTAATATAATGAAGTAATAGATCCGTGAAAATATGTTATCAAATCAACAGTGATTGTCTTGGTTCAACAAATAAATAATCGAAACAATACTTCGATTTAATAAATAAATACATGTTTTCAAATTCAGTAATTTTTTCTCTCAGTGAATCGAACAATATTTGATTGATCGATATCATGCATATTCGTTTATTATGAACGAGGGATAATGTTATAAAAGCTACGTATTTCTTTACAACAAAGGAATGTGTCGTCGCAGCAACCTCATATTCATTCACATTAACAATATATGTAGATTATACAACAAAACAAGACCTTTCACTAAAAAAAAGTTTTCGGTTCACTCAATATCGGTTTTAGTTGGAAAAAAAGATATTTAGTTCGATTGACTATCTTTTAGCTTTTGAAATAACTGAGTTTTACGCAACTTAGTCGAATTCTTATTTCTTCAAATTTTATGTCCAATTGTTTAAAGCAGTTTCGTAATTAAAAGAAAATTGTCTCGTTCCATTGTGATTACAACATACCGAATTAACTGAATCTATTCTGGATTTTGAAAAAATGTGTTCGCTTATCAACGCAGCATTTTGTTGTTGTAAGTATACACCGTTCAATTCAACTTTTCACTTTGATAATTTAAATACTGTTTTTTCCAGTACGTGAACAAAATATTTTGTTGTATTTCCGTGAAATATAGTTATCACCAAAGCAAAATAATGCGTATCTTTAAATAAATTATTTTTAGAGGAACAAAGTAATCGTTTTTAATATGAACAAGTGACTTAATTAAATTGAAGTAACTTTTAGTCGATGGAACAAAGAAAAACAGTCCTTAAGCAAAATGTTTTGTTATCTTGAGCGAATGAATTTCATAATTACATTTACGTGATTGAACAATATGTTCTATTCGATCATCCTAAATCATTTAGTTGAACGTATGCAATATCCCTTCAGTATGACAAAATCGTTTAATTGAGTTGATATTTCATAATCAAATGCACATTTTGTTAGACCAAATAAAAATCAGAAAAAATCAAATAAATGGTAGTAGTTTTTCTGACAAAATCATAATGTTGAACGGATAAATAAGATTTAACCGACACGTTTAGTTGAAATAACTGTAGCTTATTTAGCGCATCTGAGCAATATTTAAACCAACAAAATTTTAAGGCAACAAAACGTATTTGGTATTTTCAACAAAATTTTTTTCTCAGTGCCGAAATTTGGTGAAACAAAAAATTATTGTGATTTATAAAAAGTATAGGAGAAACATAATGAAGTGTTCAATCATACTGTGCAGTTATTTGTTACACTATATTTCGCAAAAAACCTTCAAAAACTTGTTCCAGAAGTTTTTGAGAATTAAATTCGAATGGAAAACTTCTTATCCTCATTAACGTTTAGACGGCCGGGATTTGAGAGTTAAAATCGCCCTTGAAAAGTGCCTAAATTAGTGTATGGTATCACGTATCAACTATATACAAAGTTCGTATCACAGGGCGAGGCGATATATCGGTTTTCCGGTCTTCTAGAGGTTAAAAATGATATATCAATGCCTGATAAATGCAGACAATCTCCTACATTTTTTCAACTCACTATGGCATTGAAACTGATTGAAGCTTCTTTATAGGGTTTTTAATTTTACATTACAGGGTTTTTAAGTTATTCATTAGAATAACTTAAAAACCCACGAGATATCATTTAGAGACGATATTACATGATTTTAAAGATATTTTTTACTTGATATTTGAAGGTTGAGAAATACACCATTTTCGGATGATAGTTTTACAGAGCTATAATAAATTGATTGTATGTTTTGTAAGCATACATAGAATAATAAGCACAGACAGACAAATTGGAAATTGGATTTATTAACCCGTCAGCAGGCGCGCTATGAGACTTTTTCTCACACTTATATTAAAACGGTGATTACTCAAAAATTTCAAATGGCATAAGCATTTGAAATTTTTTCTATCTTCACCAAATTTATTCTTCTGTATGATAGAAGAATTTAAAAAAAAATTCGAATTTTTGTTTTTGAATTTTTTTAATTATTATTTTTTGGTTTTTAGTGTCAATTATCGTTGTTTTTATGGTTTTTTTTAAATAAAAAATGTTTAATAGCCACAATCACTGTAGCGAAATTGTTTTCAAGTTCCTATTTATCAAATTAAGCACTTGAAGCTATACATGTGAGAAAATTTCTCATCGCGCGCCCAATGTTTAAAGTGTACGTAGTGCGCCTGCTGAGCGGTTAAATTGACTTTTCATTTACTCTCGATCTCTTTAACTGTTAAATAGGATTGAAAAAAGCTAATGCAATCTTGAACGTGCCGTATTTCTACAGTTCAAGATTGCATTAGCTTTTAAAACAGAGGAATAAAAGATCGTGCATAAAAAATAATAACACATTCTAGCTTGATAGCAAAGGAAAAACAATCATAAAAAATAAACAACCGTTTCCTGAAAACGTCAACCCATTTTTCCCAGGTTCCTGAGATACGTTTAAACTCATTGAAGTTATAGAGAGCATAGACAGGGTGCTCACGTTAAAAGCACGCAAGTATGATAAAAGAACGGGTTAAAGAACATGATTTAGGTATACCCGCCCGGCATTATATTTTTTGTAAAAATATCCTGAGAATTTTTCCCAACACATAGATGGATTTAAAACAAAAGAATGAAAGACAAAGCAGTTTTAATATTTCTTTGCTAGTTATGCAAAAAAATGTTTGTAGAACATTTTTCAAAGCATTTTTTCAATCTCTAAATTTTGTTAGGTTCGGTGATTCATCCTGTGTATGAGTATATCAATGTTATATACATGTTTATATTTACTGGAATGATTCAAGACTCTTATGATCGTAACTTTTTGGACTTTACGGCCGTCTTCATGTGCCTACACAAAAGCGATACCCGCGTCCAACAGAATGTAAACGGGGAGAAAGAAAATAGTATGACAAGGTACTAAACACGGCCTGATTATTTAATGCGCAAGCACGCAGCTAAAGGTCGATAGGTCTCTGTGCTCATAAAATTTAACCCCGCATTGTGAAAAGCAAAAGCACAAAAATTCCGAGGGAAGTAGCATATCTAAAGACAACAAGAAAGATTAAAAGAATTTTACAAACTATGGCCAGTAGAGAGTGGAGTAGACCAAACAGATTTTTATTCTTCTCATCAGGATTGATAAATCACGAGAAAGAGAAATTATTTGATATTATATTTGAACTTTTTCCGCAAAGCATTTTCATGAAAAAGAAATCTCCATCGATATCATTTTTGTTACCGAGGAGTTTTATACAAAGATTATAAAAGTGACTGCACGTCAATTCCCATTTAACTCTCGTTAAACAATAAAATATCCCAAATGGATTGCGCAAAAAAAAATATTAATGCACAATTGATTACTATGTTGATTTCAATGTTTTCTTTGATGGTGAATTTCCAACAGGACGTTATAAACTTACCTAGATATGCCATAATAGATCCCAACGCTTGGGAAAAGCGAATGGTGCATTGGGCGTAAAACCTAATTGAAGCGAACGTGAGATAAGACTGAAAATGAGAAAACGAGCGCGAGGGTTTTTTGATAACCATGCAATTATTTAATGCTTATACACGCGATAAATTCGACGTATCGATTAACAAACTTAAGCATTATCCATCTACTACATCTTTTCTTTTACCTCTAACAACATTAACTTACAGTAAAAATGTTATACACCTGCGAGTAACACGATATGAAAATTGGGGTTAATAATGTATTGTGATCGTTAGGAAAAAAAAATTTAATATACAAACCAAATCTTATTTCAACAAACCTTGGTACGAAAATGAATTAAGATTACGATGAATAAACTTTGTACGTCAAGGATATTTTTAATGAATGTACTCCGCTGTTCAGATCGCCGGATTTTTTTTTTTTTTTTTTTTCAAATTACAAGTAAATGAAATTTATTCTACCCGTGATTTAATCTCGTTTTTTTCACATACGGGAGAATAGACGGCTATGAAAGGCCCTTGCTGTTCCAGCCGCTCTTGAAAGAAGTCTCGTTGACCCTCGCAAGACTCCTCACTCGAGAGACTTCGTCATCTCGACAAACCTTGCTTCCCGGAGGAAACTGAAAATCCTAAAATCCTTTTTTCCGGAGGTTTTTCGTTATTCTCCACAAGCGGAATTCACGTATTGCCAACATTTATTATTTAAGGAAGACCAAAAGGAAGCCCGAACTCGCAAACTTTGGGTTCTGAGAGGATTCCGTTACTTCATTAAATCAAAATTAAATTTAGTCAAATAGAATTTTCAATGAATACTGTATATATATATATACTGAATATATATATATATACTGAATGAATGTACTGTAATATAATGTTCTCTACGTTCGTCTATATAATGATGGAATAAAACGAATAACCCCGAAGTTTAACTCTATGTTCAAAGTTTGTAAGCCGTTGGAAAATGTATGCGATATTTCTTATTTATTGCTTTGTCCATAACGAATATCCCCATTTAAAATTAACGTTCGTACAGCTTGAGAGTGAAACTTTTGAAAAAATAAAACTTTGACACTTGCTTGAATTATGTGAATAAAAAATGAACCAATTCGATTAACTTGAGCCCTTCAAAGCGCACGTCCCCGTTCAATCCCAATCTCAACTGCTGACTTTATCTCTGTTTTTCAACGCTCAGGAAATATCACCCGTAAGATTTTTTTTACACGGAACAGGGTTGCGGAATTGTTAATGAAAAAGTAATGCATTCATCGTTATTTTTTTATTCCATAATGGAGATTATTTTCATTAACCATTAAAATTAATTGGTTAATGAAGAATAGTTCAATTAACCATTAAAATTCAATGGTTAATGGAGAATTTTTCCAATAACCATTAAAATGAATTGGTTAATGGAGAATTTTTCCATTAGCCATTAAAATGAATTGGTTAATGGAGAATTTTTTCATTAACCATTAAAATAAATTGGTTAATGGAAAATTTATCCATTAACCATTAATTGGTTAATTAATTGGTTAATGGAGAATTTTTCCATTAACCATTCAAATTAAATGGCTAATGGACAATATGTCCATTAATAATTAAAATTAAATGGTTAATGGTTAACGGTAATAATTTTCATTGACCATTTAATGTTAATGATAATAACCACGTGCCCAGCTATTCATAGCAGTTTTAGTCTAGGCTAAAATGACCCAATGATGGTAACCGAGATTTTTTCGGTTTCTAGTAGCGGGAGCGCTTTTGTTCTGGGTCAAATTGACTCCGAGATAGTAACCGAGGTTTACTCGATTCCGTAGTGACCGTAGTCGCTTTGGTTTGGGTCAAAATGATTCAATGGTAACAATCGAAGTATACTTGGCTACCAGTAGCCGTAGCAGTTTTGTTCTGAATCAACATGATACAATGGTAGTAACCAAAGTTTTCTCGCTAACTAGCAGCAGAAGCAGTTTTGTCCTTGGTCAAATTGACCCTATGGTAGTAACCGCGGTTTTCTCGGTTTCTAGCAGCGGGAGCGATCTTGTCCTGAGTTAAAATGACTCTATGGTAGTAACCGATATTCGATCGCTGGAAGTGGTGGGAGTTTCGGTTTGGGTCAAAATAACCCAATTGTAGTAACCAAAGCTTACTTCGGTTACTGATAGCGATGGCGATTTTGGATTGGGTCAACGTGGCTCAATGGTAGTAACCGACTAATCGGTTACCTGTGGCGGAAGTAAAATTGTATTAGGTTACTAGTACTCAATTGAAATGAAAAAATTGTACTTACGCGGGCGCATACAAGCAAAACTGACACTTGCAGCCGTAGCGCCATCTGATTGCAGGAGCAAAATATGACTCCTCTATAATTAAATAAAATAGTTAAAAATAAGTTTGATTTTACAATCAAACTGTTTGAAAAAAAAAATTGATTAAAAAAAACTTTCTTTAAGAGATCACTTTTCAAACTAACAATTGAAAATCATAAGAACGATAATGATTATATAGATAAATAAAAGATTCAAAATTTATTGAGAAAAAATCATGTCAACGATAGCTTAGGAATAAAAAACTTGTGCAGTGTGTTAAAAATATTTGCCTACTATTTTAGACAATTTTCTTAAAGAGTCTAAAAGAGGCTAATATCTTTTTAAAAAATATTTCTTACGTCAAACACAATATTCAAAATTATAACTCCTAGGCCGCGGTCTGAATTGCGCGAACAGCGCTCAAATGCCTACAATAACTTATTATTGTAACAGTGAATATCGTTTAAGTAGTGAATGTGTTGTATGTATCAGTAAAAAATACGAGTATTATATCACGCTGTATTTCGTGCGATTTTATTATGCGGTTCGCTGCAAACACGTGCATATAAAAATTGAGATGCACTTGATTAAACAGATTTGAGAAACGAATCAGACGCGAAAGAACGAGATTTAAGTTTTATTTCGTTTGTTTGTTTTCAAGCCCACGCGCCAACCGACTAATTTAATGTTAAAAAACTTCTAGAGTTCCAATATTAATGCAGTTTAGGTTTTTATAACCTGAAGAGCCCACCATTGCCCGGATCTGTTGACCCAATTTTGTTGAAACAGTAAATTATTTTGTTGGATACAAAAATATTTCGTCTGAGCAACAAAATTTTTATTGTTTCAACAAAGTTTCGTTTCAGTTTAACGAAGTTTTGTTGAAACATTCAAAATGTTGTTGCCTGGACGAAATAATTTTATTGAATACGTCCAACAATGTATTTTAATATTTCAACAAAATTGGGTTTTCAGTGTGGGGCTCCAGGCTCTATTGACCTCGGTCAGCAACGCTACGATTACTAGTAACCGGGTAGCCCACGGTTACTATCATTGGGTCTTTTTGACTTAGATCGAATTTTCTGACGCTACCAGTAACAGAGAAAATCCCGGTTACTACCATTGGACCATTTTGACTCAGAACAGAACCGGCCGTGCAACTTGTAACCGAGAAAGCTTCGGTTCCTACCCTTGGATCATTTGACCCAGAACAAAACTACTCCTGCTATTAATAATCGAGAAAACCTCGGTTACTACCATTGGGTCGATTTGACCCAGAACAAAACCGGTACGCTGCTACTAGTAACCGATTAAACCTCGATTACTACCATTGGGTCATTTTGACCCAAGCCAAAACTTCTACTGGTACCTGTAACCGAGTAAACCTCGATTACTACAATTTAATTGTAATGGGTAATGGAATTAGTTACATTAATTCGTCGGTTTCAATGATTAATGAAAATATTCTCCATTAATCAATTAATTTTAATGGTTAATGGAAAAATTCTCCATTAGTTAATTAATTTTAATGATTAATGGGAAAATTCTCCATTAACCATTACCCGTTAATGGTTAATGAAAATGACAATGCATTGAAAAAAGTAATGTATTATTTGGAACCCTGACCTGGAAATTATGATTTCTTGATTAAGACTTAAATTATAGTTCGACTGAAGAAACATTTTTTTAGTAACATAGTCCTATAAAAAAGTTAAATTTTATGAATACAAATGGTAATCACAGTATTTGAAGGATACATAGCATTTAGATTTCGTAAACATAGTAGTAAAAGGCTAAAAACGTAAATAAAAGGTCCACAAAATTTTTTTTTAAACTGTATCTTATCTTGACCACGATTTATCGCAACTAATAATAAATTAGTGGCTTAAGAGATAACTCCTTTGAAAACGTCAGCCTGAGATAAATAATCATCTGATGAATAGGGTAAGAAATATATAGGAATGTAATAAAAAGAAGGAAAAAGTTAGAAAGGCTGAAACTTTACGTGCACGTACAAAAACCAATCAAACGTATGTCTGCACATAGTATATTGCCATATATGTATTTCACTTTTTATTGGTTAACCAAGAATGCTAGTGAAGTAGAACCCTTTTTTGCTCACCTTCTGTCAATGTTGGAAAATCCTTGATGCAAGCTCTCGAGACTCGTACGATGGTGAATGTGGCGCAATATCTGTAACCCAGAAAGTACAATATTGAATAGGATAGAACTGCTACATAGATATGTATATATAGAACTTCGCAAATTGACACATCGATGAAACTTGAAATGGATTTTTTTTTATCGGTTTCGTAAATAAAATCGCGAAAATGTAACACTTTCATTTTTTTCATCGAATAATCCACAAAATATGTGAGATGCGACAAACATATATAACACAACATAAAATATCACAGAAAAAGAGGATTCGTAGGTTCAAAAGGAATAGAATTGGACTAAGTCAATATTACGATAACAGGTTGCGAAACAAATATGATATTAATGTAGCTCGCGAATTGAGTTAATTTAAAAGTATCAAAAAAATATTTTCGCTTCCAGATGCAGTCAACCTAACTATATATCGATTTCAATTAATAACGTATTGAGTGTATCCAATCACACGGTCGAGTTTTGGTGAAGTATAAAAACTAAAAAAAAAATTGATAATAGAAACAGTACGACACCGTTTTGAACATGTTAAGTATGTGCGCCAATGAAGACGCTGGGCTCACCAGATAAATTAAGGAGGAACTTACAAGGAGAAATTGTCGCGCATTTCAGAATACACAATTAATAATCTCAAAAGCATCATAGACGGAGGACTTATTATGCACGATGTTGATTTTCGAAGATGGGGGAATCGGCTCAAAAACTGATTGGACACGAAGATATGCGTTTCAATGCCTCGCCAACATGGATAAAAAAATTTTTAAAAGTGCATCGAATAATACGTAAAAAAATTAATAAATTCGTTACGAGGAATTCCCTCGATTCAAAAAACATATTACAAAATGGTGCTGATAATTTTGTCTCTAAAGTTCAATTGAAAATTAAGAAGTATGGCTTGAAAAATATTTATAATTCTGATCAAAGTGGTTTCCAATTAGAAATACATTCGGGACGAACTTTAACAGAAGAAGGCACAAAATAAGTAGAATGCCTTGTACAATCCGTTTCAGCGACAACCCATAGCTACACCATTCAACCAACAATATCAGCAGAAGGAAAATTGTTGTCACCCCTGTTGATAATTTTAAAAGAGCCATCTGGACGGTTGGGGCCTATAGTGGAAAACACAATTTTTCGACCTCCTAATGTCTTCGTAAGTGTTTCGAAATCTGGCAAGGCCACAACAGGTAAATTATTATATTATATTTCGATGAATCGGGGAGCAAATTCGAATGTTTCGATCATAAAAACTGAATCTACTATATATATTACTTGTATCAATTTATAGAACACTTCAAAGTCTGGCTTCAAGAAGGTTTCTTCCCAAGTGTCAGTGAGAAAAGTGTCCTTTTAATAGACTCATGGAGTGGACATTATCCCAAAGTCGTCAGCGAAGCTACACCACGTAACAAAATTTCTTTTACAATGATTATACCAAAAGGGGTGACAGGAAAAATCCAACCACTTGATGTCTTCGAATTTCGAATTTGGAAAAATTATGTCAGACATTTTTCAAACAGTGTGATGGATTATGATATGAATTTGTATTTAAGAAACAATATAATCAAATTGCAGTCTCTGGCACATAATCGTCATCTTGAAGGTATGAAAACTTGTTTCGATATGCCTGGTTCAAAAGTGGTTACTTTGAAGAACGACCTGAGCATTTCGAAAACCCTGTTGAATTCGCTTTTGGGATGTCGTCCCAATCGCAATGTGGTATTGAAGGCTGCACAAATGTAGCTGTAGTAAGATGTTCATCGTGTAAAAAATCACTTTGTTTCAAACATTTCTTCGAAGAATATCATTCTTGTTCAAAATATTATCAATAAATCTAACAATGAAGATAATAAAAATGAAAATATCACTTGAAATCTATTATTAGTACATGAAGATTCTATCGCTCATGTGTAATAAAAATAAATTTTTACATGATGTAATGTTGTGTGAAATTAAAGATATATAAAATTGCGAAGCATAAATTACGTATCTAAGAGTCGCGGTAGCGACTCGAGACAAGTACATTTTTAAAGAGAATTCGCTCCAAGGCTCTTTATACCTGAAGGACCGCGTTTCCAATTGTTTTCGAAAACTTTCAATAATTGTTTCCGTAATAGATAATTAATTACAGCATTTTGGAGGACATTGCGGGTTCACGTATTTTTTCTTTTTTTTTTTCTTTTTCGATCGTGACTAATTAGAACTCTGTAGCTTAACGGCAGGGTGAGGTTTTTAAACTTTTTTTGCATTTTTTTTATTTTTTTTCTGAATGTACAATATGTCGAGAGTATTGTGTAAAAATTTCATGTCAATCGGAGCAGAATTAACGGAGCTACAGGCCGACCGGCCCACAGCACGACAAATGCCCGAGCGGTGAGCTTTAAATCGATTTTCCCGAAAACGTCATTTTTGAAGTTCGTGAACATTAGAACTCAAAATCTACTTAACCAATCCTTTTGAAAATTTAAACACTATTTCTACACATAAATCAACAGGTAATCAGGGCGAGTTCTTTTTTTTAATTATTTTTTTCTATTTTTTAATAACAAATTCACCGAGATTTTTTTAGCTAAAATCGCGTCTTTCACTTCCAAATGCTGCAAAAAATAAAAAAAAATTAAAAAACCCCTGATTACCTGGGGAAACATATCACCTTTAAAACGCATATCGATTTTTTTGTTTCACATGATCCGGTAACGAATTATCGTGTTCACCGCAAAACAACTTTTTTTCAAGGCGCCTCCGGAGATTCGCTGTCACGGGCATATTTATCAATATTTTTAATTGAAATTTTTTTCTAATATACTTCAGAAGTTATACTATAATATATAAAATGAATAAAATAATATTACTCATATCGGCGCAAGAAAATCATGAAAATGTGCCTTTTTCGCTTTTAAAACCTTACCCTGCCCTTAACGCGTATTGAAAATATTATTATTTTATTTTTTCGTTGCATCAAAAAATTGTGGCTTTTTTCGCATACATCTTTGATGCTCATATGTTTTTTTCGCAGTCGCTGTCTAGTGATACTAGTTATACTGGTAAAAATTCTAGTGATATCTGAGATCGTTCGTGAATGTGACAGCTACCCATAATATTTCTGAACATCTTTAACTTTTCATTTATAAAGTAATATCAGTGGTAAGGTTATCGTAAAGATCGTGGATGTGACAGCTCAACAATATTTTTTTTGAATTTTATAGAGCGGTTATAAAGATCGCGGATGTGACAGCTGACCAATTTTTTCTAAACAGTTATGACTATTGGTTTTATAAAGTCGTATAAAGAACGTGGAAGTGACAGCTGACCAATATTTTCTTCGAATCAGATTTGGCTTTTTGTTAGAAGGATAATCGTGATTTTGATTAGTAGATTACAGTGATAGTGCGGTAATTAAGTGTCATTTATATTAATAGTGACTAGCCTCATCACATCAGTTTTGATATTTAGTTAGAGTGATAGTTCAAGAGTCAAGTGTGATTTCATTGCGATATACTTTTTTTTTACCAACCAAACGGTAAAAACTCCGTAAACCGTTGTCTTACTTTGGACTATATTTCTAACTTTTCGCCTACATGGATTACATTTCAAGTAAAAAACAAGAATCACTCTGTGGTGTTTTATATTTTTCTAAATATACGTTCTTAACAATTAAATTAAAAACGTGAAAACAGCCATATCTCTCCCACTTATGATAGCTCAATCGATATTTTACATGGCTTTAAGTAAAATTAATTTCTATTGGAAAAAAATTGACTTTTTTATTTTTTTGCTCAATTTTTATTGTTGAATGTATACAATGTACTATGCATAATTGATAAACGTTGTCATAACCTGGCTATGTACTTCGGTCGAAACTTTTTTTCCATCCAAATTCTTTTAGTCGCCAACTTTGTTAGCATAAATTTATTTGTATTGCAAGTTAAAATAGAGAATAAGCAAAATAAAAATATTCCAGTAGAAATAAAATGCACTTAAAGTTTTGAAATGAAAAAAAAAAACGATCAGAATGAAACAAACCCAAAACGGAATCAAATGATGCGAAACAATTTTGAGCTAAAGGAGATTTAGTTTGTAAAACATAATTTCATAAATACCTTAACATTTTTTTTTTACTAATTGCCCATGATATAAAATTGTTTTTATCAAACATTTTTTTTTCAATTCGACGTTTACTTCATATACTTTCTTTTGCTCCGAACATTTTATTTTATTGAAATTTTTGTATTCAATTTGAAAACTTTCAGTGCATTTTATTGCTGATGGCATGTATATTTCGGTGTAATATTTTTTGAATAATTTTTTTTTTTACAAATTAAAAAAAAACTATTTCTTATTTATTCGTGATTTTTTTATGCATCGTATCTTCTCAGAACGATTGTACGTTTTAAGTAATTTAATAATTATATAAATTTTGACGTTTAATTACGAAGTTTAAATTCATTTGAACAGTTCTTAGAGAAATATTTCACAATGCATTTTTAGTACCGAAATAGGAGCGATACAGAGGCTCGAAATTCGATCATGTATTCGTTTTTAGCCGAAATTGGACAAAAAATGGATTGAGGGCTCTTTAAAATTTTTATTAAGTAACCAATTCTTGAGAAAATTTCTTTTTGATCAAATATTACCATATTTTGCTGCAACATCGAAAAATATGCTAATTATTTTGCATCACCTGTGTATATACACAATATTGACATGCTTAACTAACAAGCTATGAATTCCATACAAAAAGTCGACAAATCCCCGCAAAAAAAATAGCATAAATGCTGTAAAAAAAGTTGAGACAAGTACATTTACTCCTCCCAAAAAGTAGTTCGGATAACAAATCGCCTTCTTATCACAAAACCCCCACAAAAAGTTATAAAAGAGACTACCTCCACAAAAAACGAACCTTGCAAAAATTCTCTCATTCACATAAAATCTTTCAAAAAATTATAGGAAAACCGCACAAAAATTTTCTCAATAAATTAGAAACTCACAAAAGGTTATTAAATAAATTAAAACTATAAAAGCATCGATAGTCAAATACTTTGAAATCTATTAACCTCTAATAAAAAATCTTTCAAATAATTGAAAATGCAGTTATTCTACAGAACGATTGTTCTACAACAAGAATAAGAACAAAAAATGAGTATGAAAAAAAATTCCAAACGAAAAAAATTAAATTGAAAAAAAAAAAAAAAACAAAAATCGATTGAAGTACTTGGCGAGTTTTTTTGCTTAATTCACATACTGTATCACTCATGGTCACGAACTCACCAAGTACTTCAACTGATTTTTTTTTCTTTTTTTTTTTTTTCAATTTAATTTTTATCGTTTGGAATTTTTTTTGTATTGAGATTTTTTTTCATACTCATTTTTTCTGCTTATTCTTATTCTTGTTGTAGAACAACTGTACTGTGGAACAACTGTATTTTCAATTAATTAAAAAAAAATTTATTAGAGGTTAATAGATTTCAAAGTATTTGACTATTAATGCTTTTATAGTTTTAATTTATTTAATAACTTTTTGTGAAGTTTCGGCTTAATTTTTAGTCGGGTTTGAATTTGCATATTTTGTGAGATTATGATTTGATTGGTAAATTTTTGTGAAGCTCTCTTATATTTATGAGTTTCTTTTATTTTTGTGAGTTTCGAATTTATTGAGAAAATTTTTGTGCGGTTCTATAATTTTTTGAGATTTAATGTGAATGAGAGAATTTTTGCAAAGTTGATTTTTTCTGGAGATAATCTCTTTTATAACTTTTTGTGGGGGTTTTGTGATGAGAATGCGATTTGTTACCGGAACTACTATTTGGGGGGAGTAAATGTACGTGTCTCAACTTTTTTTAAAGCATTTATAATATTACAGCCATTAGAAAATTAAAAAACGCCAGTCTCACGAACGTGCAGAATGTTAGAATATTTAATTCTTAAGATGATCACGATAACAACTGATGTACATGCGGAATGAATATTCTTTAGCATATAAGTGCACGTGCAATGGGATAATAATTGCTATTTATACAGATAATATATGAATTCCAGGGTGGTTCACCCCCTTACAATAAGGGTGCATAAAAACTCGAACATGTCAAATTGGTTATTTGACGTGAGGAACATTTTGCAATTGGTTTGGTTTCAATTGGTTGACGCCTTCTATATGAAACAATGTATCAGCTCTAAAACATGCCCAGCTTTTAGGGTTGATTTCATCCCTTAAAACCCCCTTATGGTCCGATAAAAAAAAATAAGTGTCTCCCATTTTTCGATGGGCTACAACATATAAAAAATTTATCGAAATCGGAGGGAAACACTAAAGTACCTTTCCTTGTTAGACAGAAGAAATTAGTATACAAGAAGTCACATTGGTTTCTGAAAATAATATCCGTCTGGAGGGAGTTTCGTATGCGAGAAAAGCTTCAACGCTCTGCACCGCACTGTGGCCGAACCAAGAAGCTTTCACACTCAAAATTCACTTACAACAACCAAATCTTGAATTCACTAAACTAAACACTAAACCACTTTTGTTCACTAAACGTGCAGAGTGAACAAAAGTGGCTAAATCTGGTTTTGTTATCAAGAAAATATTTTTATTCATTGCAAACACTGTGCTATTTATATCAAATTATGTTGGTTCAATACAAAATAGCACGACGTGATCAGTCAAACTCACGTTTTTGGTCATTGTAAGATGTGACATGCTCATAGTCGTAAAATTTTTCGTAAAATCAATATAATATATGCTTTCATTTAACAATACACTTCGGCTAAATAAAATAAATATTTACTTAATATTATTCAGATTTAGTTTTATTCGAAAAACATAAAGTATGAAAAATGTTTAATCTGTGGTCGAACGTAACTGATTGATTTTACTTTTTTTTTTATTTGACTTTTATTTAAAGCAATGAAAAAATATACATTTCAATTCAACAAAATACATCGGTTCATCGGTTGCTACCTGCATTGTACAAAGCAAAAAAATATTTGTTTGTCTGAATAGAAATGTAGATGAATTGAACAAATATTAGGTAATCCGTGATAAAAAAAAAAACTATACAGTTAGAATAACTAGCCCGATTCCATTAGATCAAACACTGTGTCTTAAATTCAAACTAATTTCGGTCAACTTTAACATATGTTCAATGATCGCAGATGGTGACTTAGATTTACAAATCCTTTTTTTCTGTAATAAAATAAGTTGGAAAAAAATATGATTGATGTAACAATCTACAATTGAATACCTATAAAATTGAGAGATCGATGAACATACAATCGCACATATCAATCTTACAAATGGTCAATCATTCATCCAGAAATTAAATTTACATTACATTGCCACAGTCATGTTGATGGAAATAACATCGTTTTCTCTTTAATTTCATTAATGTTGTTTTATTTCAATGTCTCATCCTTTTCATTTCTATAACTTTATCAATTTATTTTCCTTTTAATACATTATATATGTCACTAAATAAATAATATAGATGAAAAAGTGGTATAAATCCTCATTCATATGATTTTAAATCTTCAAAATAATGTCGAAGGAAATCATAATCAAACGTTGCTATATATAATAGCCTATGTGGAGAGAACATATTTACCATTTTGCAAATAAAAGTACATGAGTAAAATTCGCGCCGGTATATTAATTAGATAGCAGTCATTTCAAGTTAACAGCAAATATAGTTGTAGGTTTGATATGCACCGTGTACGAACAGTCAAAAGTCTCGTGTAGAAGCTGAGGAGGAGCAGAAAGTCAGGAGAAAGGAAGGAAGGGGTTATGAGCACATCATTCAAAGCTATTGGTTTCACGTACAGTGCCAATTTACCACGCCAAATCTAGTACTTCTCACCCTCTGATTTCGTGGGTGATGCTGACGGATACAAGCGACCAATTTTCATAAACATTTCAATTCGTATAAATATACGTATATCATAGATACATAATATAGAGAGTCATCATATAAGCATCAAAATTTTGAGAGACAATGATCGTGCAAATACTAGAGTATATTCGTTATCGTTATATTTGGAACAACGGTGTGAAACATCGTGCGTTAAAAATATTCAAATTTTGATGGAAATTCTGTTATTTGCATTAAACACTGCTCTTGCGCATCTATTGAAGAAATTTAATACATAAACCAATCGAATTATTCATCCAATATATACAGTGTCATCCATATATACATATCTCCGTTTATAAATCACTTACCCATCGTCGTTTATTTCGTTAAAATTCGTCGCGTCAAAATTTCCCATGTTTGCCAGTGTCAAAAGAGCTGCACCTGAAAATATATATATATATATATATATATATATATATATATATATATATTAGTCGGTTTATCGTAAGAAAAAATGAAGATAAATCTTTTATTTTCTCAAGTGTCTGCTCATTATTATAATTAGATGCATATTGGAGAATGCAATCGATAGGTATAATACGCTCATCGAACGCAATTACCAATGAGAAAATATTTATTATTCGTCCATGATTACGATTCGTGAATCTATTAAAATTATATTTAATATAGTAAAAACAATAAATTTACAATAATTTTATCAGACTTTGGTAACGCGCATTAATTTATAAAAATATAATATTCATTATTATAAATGAGTTTATAGTTAATATTCAAAAGATTGTTACTTATCAATGTTAAAAATTATATTCGAAATAGTGAAAAAAATATTTAAACGTCATTCTTTATCAAACAAAACTACTATATTTTTCCATTTCATCACTTTTATCCCACTTTTCCCCCGTATCACTAATTTTCATGTTCCAATGAGATCCCTCAAGAGTGTTACTCACAGCTACTCTTCTTCCCGAATGCACTACTGTATCGCATTTGAACGAGGGCCAAGGAAAACCGTGGAAAACCCGGCTCATATTGGGGACTATTTTTTTCTGAGTTTCAGTTTGATTGGCACCATAAAAAATCCAGAAAAACTGCCTCTCGCTATGAACTAATATATTAGTTCATAAACAAAACAATTTGTTTAATGATTATAACTTTTCGCAAAACTTTTTTCGTATTCCTATTAAAAATTGTATTTTTTTTTCTTTTATGCATTCATTCGAGTTCATTTATTGTACTTCGCCTTCGAGAATTCTCGATAAAACGAGCTTAGTTCAGAAAAAGCTTCACCTTTCAAATGGGACATACGGGAGTTTCGAGAACATCCGGTGAAACTGTGACATGTTCTCGATTGCTCGAGTTGCGGACAATGCTTTCCGCCATTCGTCGACGGTTGGACGATAGAGCGTGTTCTAGTTTGAACGCCGGCAGCGCATCTGTCTCCACATGGTGACCACTCTTCCCACTCACCGACGACACAATCGACCACTGAAACGGAAAATCGTCCAAATGTTAAATAGCATGCTCATGATAAGTATCAGTCGACAAGAACGCAATATTTCGTAAAAATCCGTTATAAGATTGAACAAAGGTTGTATTCGATAAGATTATATACGAAAAAAAAAGTAGTTTGCATCGCAAATCGATCGTGACTCAATTATCTATAAGTCGCTCGAGAAAAAGAGGGGCATTCTTTAAAATTGGTAAGTTTGTTCGCACTCTGTCGTAATATTTTTAAAAAATTTGATTATTATTTAATGTTGATCGTTGATTGGAGTATATAAGTCAGAATAATACTAATGGAACTTCGTCACAATATATTAAAATAATAGAATTATTATTTAATATTGAACATTGATCGGAGAAATATGAGTTGGGATGAAAAAAAAAATATTTTTTTTCGAAAAATCTTGCGATATATATTCGAAAATGAAAAGAAGGGTTTTCACCTAATTTATAATTTTTCAGTCTTTTATTGCGGTAAATATAAAATACGCATTATAAATAGTTTCAATCCGTCAGTAGTCTCGCTGAGACTTTTTCTCACATTTCTTTTAAAACGATGATTACTCAAAAAATGTTGACACCAAATTCATCCTTCTGTATGATAAAAGATTCTTTTTCTAACATTTAAATTTCTTTTTTGTATTATCGTAACAGTAAAAATTTACGAATTGGAACATAAAAGTGACGATTTTGAGCTAAAACTTTATTATTTTTTTTGCAATAAAATTGTTTAAAATAAAGTTTCGAGCAATTTTCTCAGTTCATTTAGGATAGTTGGCAACACCCTAAAGAATAATCCTTGTTTTAAGTCGATAGGTGAAATAGTTTTTTTTTGCTATCAGTCTCGCCAAATTGGACAAATCACAAAAACGATATTTTGAGAAAACACGGTTTAAAGGTTGTAACGTTTGTACGTATACCCATACGGCACCTACCTGCGCTCGGCTCTGTAACTTTCAAAATACGTTTCAATGATCTGTAAAACTTTCGAAACATATTGTTCGATATTTAAACTACCGATTAAAACCAAAAAAAAATCGATTTATTTGACCCTCTAAACTTTTAATTTTAATTTTAATTAATTTAATTTCAATTTTGTTTGAATTATCAAGTCTTTATCAAATCTTGAATCTGATACAATTCATATTAAAAAATCACCGATGTGTACATTGCGTTCGAGATCGTGATCGAAGAAAAAGATTGCAAAAATCATAAACAGCCTCGGCCTTTTTTCTTCAATCATATTTCGTAATGCGGACGCTATATTGAGGGGCCCATTTCCGGATTCGATAAAGCCTACCTTCTTTTTCACATTATATGCCTTGTATTTTTCCTCTGTATTTTCTAACTTTAACTAACCCCCCGGAAGTCAGTTCATGCGGTCAATTTGTCTGGCACATAAAAAAAATGACAAGAAAGAAAGATGCAAGACTTTCGCCTTGTTCCGTGAAGAGACGATCGATCTTTCGTCGTTGAAGCAGCCTCAAAAAAATATTGACGAGGTATACCGAGAAAAAAAATGAAAAACGAAGACGAAATGAAAAATATTTCTAACCGGTACAAGCTCAAATATGGAAAAAATTGAATCGGAACGTGGGGCTTAAAACGGGGCTTAAATGTCAAAATAAACTGGATTTTTTTTTGTTATTAACGCGATTTGGTACGGACAAAACTTCTCGGAAATAATAGTTATCGATGTTTCATTTGCGCTGAATAATGGTATATGACGGACATTTTGGATTCATAATGGAAATATTTTTTATCATTGTTAGAAAAATACTGTCAAAATTAGAAAAATACTGTTAAAAAATTTCATATTTTACTTGTATATGATCTGCATTCATTTAAAGTATGTAGCTGCTTCCGAAATATAAACTTTACTATAACGTTTTCAAAGCATAACTGGAGTTGATGGAACGAGAGAAAAATCATAATTAAAACAGAGAAAAGTTAGTTAAACGCTAATTTATTCGTACCCACGGTTTGTTAATGAGTCATAATAATCATCGTATTGAATTGTATCCAGTGTGGCATGCAATTTTCCAGGATTGCAATCAGTGAATAGCAATAAACCGATAAGTAAATTAAAGACAATTTCAACGAAACTAATCAGTTATTAGGAATGAATTATGATCAATAATAATTGTTTAAAGGATATTTTACATAAATTCCACCTTTGATTTTCGACACTGAAAATTCAATTTTGTTGAAATATTAAAATATTTTGTTGGACATATTCAACTAAATTATTTCGTCCAGGCAACAAAATTTTCAATGTTTCAACAAAACTTCGTTATACTGAAACGAAACTTTGTTGAAACAATAAAAATTTTGTTGCATGGACGAAATAGTTTTGTTGAACGTATCCAACAAAATATTTTACTGTTTCAACAGAATTGGGTTTTCAGTGGAGGTATAACGAGTGTAACAAATCATTTAAATAATCTTTACCCTACTCTGCGTGAAGCTAACGCGTTACAACGAGGATTTTCTCACTTCTAAGCAACTAGAATACACTATTAAAAATAATAGATATTTAAGAACAAAAAATAGTGGTCTTGAAAGTCTAATAATTTCGCACTGAGTTTTATTCTATTGGATACTTGTGGATGGGTGAACAATCGTCTAGAACCCCATTCTCCCATTTATCTGTCGTTGCATACGGGATCCCCGTGTAATCCGCGATAAGCCTTTCGCCTTACGAGTGCTGAATATATCCTAGAGTATTTTTATCTGTGTACCTACACACACACACACACACACATACACGCAGATGCACATAGTACTTTTGTGTACATGTAACGGGGATTTATCGTGAGCAGGACACTCGGATCGACCTGTGCTATATATTAAAACTGTACAATCGTTTTATCCACCATGTATGTATGCATTTTTGTGTTATACAAAAGAAACGTTGATTCTGTTTCGTTTTCTATTTCTTTATTTATTTTTTTTTATACCTGCCTCTTCT
This sequence comes from Rhimphoctona megacephalus, assembly GCA_963989365.1. Lineage (NCBI taxonomy): Eukaryota > Metazoa > Arthropoda > Insecta > Hymenoptera > Ichneumonidae > Rhimphoctona > Rhimphoctona megacephalus. Next base: position 21,792,813 of record OZ022414.1, on the reverse strand, counting down.
CTTTCGCTCTTTTTCGTTTGTTTTCAATTCTCATTCTTCACGCTACAGCACAGAGTCGTAAATAAAAGCAGCCCAGGGAATTTCTCACAACGTACACGAGGTTCTGCACGTTCTTGCAAAATCATCAAAAATATTTTTCACTCCCTATTTCTCATCTTGACATTCTATATCGACTACACGCAATGCTTTACTGGTCGAACCAGATCCTTTTAAAAAACTCCTGGAATTTTTATATCTCGGCCATGTTAACAAGAAAAATACGTTAGAATATCATAAAAAAAACACTATTAAAATCTTAGAACGCAACGGACACGACTCATTACTGAATAAAGTCTACATTTTCACTAAACGTATACGCTTTTCCTGCTTTCGTTTTAAATAAAATATGCAAATTCTGCAGCTAGGAAATTTATCATTCTTTACATTTTTAATTAACTGGTCAGATCTCGGAAATGCGTATCCAATAAACTACTTGTTTTTTGATATTTTTTTCGTTCGAACACTGCATGTACAAGAAATTAGTTTTGCTATTTAACGATTAATATTGTTATTTTAGAACATATAATTGGAGGAAAAAATGATCGTGATATTTAAATTTTGGTAAATACATGAATAATATTATTGAGTTATCAAAAAAATGGAAAATAATTTCAAACTTTTTATTAGGTACATATTTTAAAACATATTTTAAAACATATAATAAAACATATTTTATTAGGTGTATAACTTAGTTTTTACCGATTTTTTTATCAAGCTAGAATTTCTAACCTCCTCATTTCTTTCGAGATGGCATCCGTGTGTTGCCTGATAGATGGAGAAAAGTCATCGAAAACAGTGGGCAATATTTTGAAGATTAATGTTCTTTTGTATATTTTATAATATTAAATAAATTTTATTAAAAAACGGTAAAAATTAAGTTATACACCTAAAAGAAAGAAAATCATGCAAAAATTAGAAAGGGTCGAGACTAAATAATGAGAGTGGAATTCTTATAAATTTATAAATAATGTTTATTAATGCTGTAATATTAATACGTAAATAATGCTCACTAAAAAAAAATCAAAAAATATTTAAGATATTTTTTGAATCCTGTATGACGGTATAAAAATCATGGACCGAGAAAACAATGTTGATCGAAACAAATTTTGTTCCTTTCAACCAAAATATTTAGTTCGATACGGGCAACAAAATATTTTCAAAGTAAGACAAAATAATTTGTGAATGCTGGAACAAGATATTGTTCGAACCAACAAAACTGCGACGCAGCCAAACAATTTAATGTTAATCCAACAAAATACCGTTCGAATAAATTAACTTATTTATTTATCCCAACAATACCGTTTAGTCAATGTGATAATTGCGGTTTAAACAAATATTTCGTTAAGGGGGGACCTCGGTGAAATTTCCAATTCATCGAGGTCTTTCCCGATTATACTAAATCTTTGGGTGAGTGTTTCTACTATCTAAAATCCAAGAAATAACTGTAAAAACCCTCTCGCCGAACTGTATTTCCGGTCTAGAACGAGAAAACATGAAAAAATGATTGAAGTGCTTAGGTTTTTGTCGTTGAAAAACGCAAATTTTCTGTAAGTATTTATAAGCATTTTGGTAAGTATTATGAACAAAAATAAGTATCCGTTTTATCGTCCAATCATTTTTCGCAGAATTACAATTTTTTTCCCGGTTATTTGAAAAAAAAATTTCTTTCAAATCTATAGTTGATTCTACAAATTCAAATTCTACAGTTAATGAATTATTTTCATAGTCAATTGAAGGATTTTGAGTTTGATTAATTCTTATCATTGTTTTTGAATATTTATTTTCAAATTTGAACCACATCAATACTAATATTGTTCGTCTCTATTTTCACACTACAGATCTCGTTGTTGAAATCATTAAAATTTAATTAATATGGTTATATATTGCTAATTCGTTCGTATAAGTTATTCGTCACATAAAAATCCCATAATGTTAATATTCAATTGGATTTTTTTTATTTACAGATATAGAATTTGATTTTTCGGAAGTTGGTAATGACTTTTTTCGATATGCATACTCGCTCCCTTTCCAATCGCCGCCGCCCCCGGACGGAGTGATTACCCCCTCCTTAATATGAGAAGCAAATAATTTTTAATCTAGTTAGACTCAAAAACAATCGATTTCCTGTAGAGTATTAGATTTAAAAACAAAATGAATAAAAAATGGACGAAAAAAGATGGTAATTCTGCGAAAAATGGTTGGATGATAAAACGGATACTTATTTCTGTTCATAGTACTTACAGAAATATGTGAAAAAATTTGCGATTGTCAACGACAAAGACCTAAGCACTTAAATCATTTTTTCGTGTTTTCTCATTCTGGACCGGAAATACGGTTTAGCGGAGCAGTTCTTGTGGTTATTTCTTAGTTTTAAGATAGTAGAAATATTCACCTAAAGTTTTAGCATAATCGGAAAAGACCACAACGACCTGAAAATTTCACCGAGGTCCCCCCTTAAAGCAACTAAAAAGTATGCGTAAGCAAATAAATGATACCAGTTGTTTGAACAAAATCATTTCGCTACGGTGATTTAGTTGATTCACCTACAAGAAATGTCCATCAGTTAGTTGAATAAACTATTTGCCCTTAAAAAAAAAAGTTGAATCGACTATTCTTCATTCAACAAAATGGATTTAGTTCGATGAAGAAATTTTTTTCCTCAGTGTGGAAAAACTCAAAAAGATCAAGATCAAACGGTTCTCCGTGTAGTGAAAAAAATGTCATACGCTCGATTTATGATCTGCTATTACCTCGACAAGTATCGCGAAAGTCATGACAACAGTCGTTCAGTTTGAGACATGCGTGATCGCAATAACACGGTTTGTCTTGAGGGGTCTCGATAATTGCGTTCGGTGAAGCCTTTTGAATAACGCATCCGGAATCACGTCCCTCGCAGCACAGCTTTGCTGCATTGCAACTGCCCCCAGCGCTAATCTCTACCATCGACAGCATCCCGATAGCGAACAATTCCACGAGCGCTGGACCCATAATTGCCTCCCTTTGCTCTCAAGGTTATGAATAAAGTACGATCGCAGCAGAAATCGGTATAGTTCCTCGATGTCGTAATTTTATTTTTGAGCCACCCATATAGAGTTCATCATTGACGTAATAATGAACAAACAATATAATAATAAACGAATCACTTTTAACTAATATAATTGCGTCGCGATTTTCAACAGTTTAACAGGGGTCTCAAGATTTCACATGATCATTTGTACTCGTAATAGAACGAATCACATTACGCAAAATTAAACGAAAATTTTACACGTGAGTTAAATCGTTAACTAGGAAATCGCGTTGATTGGAGATTTCATGGATGATTAAACCCGTTGGAATCGCTGTGTCGACTGGGACTCGTGTATTCCATGGTTCCAACGATCTTTTCACTTGTACCTCGAGATATTATCATCCTTTTTTTTTTATATCTTCTACACGTGCGTATAATACGAAAGTGCAATTATCGGAAAAAGTTTTATGTCTCGCTACAAAGAAATCGACGAGTATATCTCCAAAAACCGTCGTACACCGCGAAACTTTGATGGGTTGCAAATCAAATTAGGGAAGAACTACTTTCGCTGTTCCGAAATTGTCTTTCGCCCGCTTGATATTTCATTACAGAAATTTTAATTATTTTTTTACCTTTTTATTTTTTCATTTTTATATTAAAAATGATTCAACTCTCTTTCAATCATCAAACTCATGTTTTTTTACGGATTTTCGCTTTATCACTTTATCTTTGCGATATGCTGCAAAATTTCAACTTTTAATGTTATGAGCGTACAGAGTAACTATTAATTAATTTTCTTTTTTATTAATTATATCGACTAAATAATCTGCAGTATGTTAATGTATTAAAATTGTGTTTCTTATTGTTAATTTTTTGAATGATTTGTTTTATGAACAGGAACGTTGCCGGTACATGATGGGGGTTGTGAAAATTTCGCACGTACGCGGCACTCGCACTGACGTACAGCGACTGATGTCGCATCGGCACGATATCGTTGAACCCTTACGTCCGCGCTTAGCGGTAAAACTCCAAAGTCCTGGAGCGCATGCCTAGCCACCCTCGAGATTTATACGTGGGTTGTTGATTTTTTTCGCTTTTAATATCCATCTGCTAACTAAATACCCTGAAAGCGAGTGTGTCCGTCTAAAAAATAAAAACATTTTTTCACTATTCATAGAAAAAAGAACTACAATTGATGTTTTTTCAATCACTGTTAAAAAAAAGTAATCGTATCAAAAGTTGCTGTATAAAAAATGACTATCGATCTTTAATTTTCTGTGAATGAAAAATCTGTGAATAAAAAATTATCAGTAATTGGTCGTTGGTGGATTGGTCAAACACTAGATTTCCAATAAAAGTTTATTCCAGCCGAGGTTTTTGATATTTCAACGATAACATTTTATGGAATATTTATTGGATAACATTTTATGAAAACATCAGAACCTCTTTCAGGATGATTTCATCGTTTGACTAATTTGTACTTAAGGAAATAAAGGGAAACAATTTTTTGTCCGTCAACCTAAACTTGAACGCTGGATCGTGAGGGAAGAGTTACCTCGAAATTATAACGCAGAAAGAGATAACTCAGATGCGTAGCATAATTATCGATAAAACGGCAATAACTCTCTGAAATATCCAGTGCAACCGTTTGAAATGGCCGGTGGTGATGACGTGAACAAAAGGCAGAGGGAAAACGTAAAGAGTGAGAGAGCGAGCAGGGAGATTGTATGAAGAGTGAAGGACTGAAATCCAAACGAAAAAAAATATACCACATTAACCAGATTCGCACGAAATGGATCCACCTGAATAACTAATGAATATTTAATATGATAAACGGTCATCTCGTGTTGTAAATATAGAAACAAAATCAATTTGCAGTGCGAGACAGCCTCGGTAAGATTTTAAAAAATGTTGCAATCAAATACAAGCACATCATTTTGAATAAGATTTGAATATTCTTTTTAACCGTAGCTACACACCATAACTTTTAGTACCTTACTTACACACTATTGGTCTAAGGGACCGACGACTTTTATTGCTCTGTAACATTGTAACAAATGCGTCTATTGAGGTTTAATTGTAGTGAAATCGAAACGCCAGACTCCGAATAATCCGAAAAAGAATCAGTAAAGCCAAAAAGTTATAGCGTTTGATAAAAAATTATAACGTTTATGAAAAAGCGTGTGGTGAAAAAAAGGTGAAAATGTAGTGTTGCTGTCGGTCCATTGGACCCCGTAGTGCGTAGCTAGGATTAAATGTAGTGTTCTTATAATCATGGAAACAAAAAAAAATCGTTTTCCTAGTCCAAATCTGTTGTGTGTTATGCTTGGAATTCATGATTGAAAAACTTTGATCCGCATTTATAATAAATACATTTTTTCACTGCACTCTTTTTTACAAAATTCCGAAAAATAGTAAAAAAATGCATGTCTTGTTACTATGAAACCATAAAATAATCACATGATTGAAAAGAATATGAAAAATCTATCTGCCCGAAAGGAGCTTATGTCTATGAAAAAAAATTACACATCACAAAAATCTGTGCGCGTCGGTCGCGACGTTGAGAATAAATATTTTTTTCTCTATTGTTTAAACGGCTATTATATTGAAAATTTGTGTATCGACCAATCAACGACCAGAGATTTCAGTGAAAAATTCCCGTAAATTGAAAACCATTTCCACTCTAATCTCACGTATGCAACGTTGCAAAATACCAACTACGGGAGCAGGGCTGGGAACTTGGTGTTTTACCCTATATAAGAGAAAAATACTCTGAATTTCATTGTATAGATGTAGAATATTCACTCCAATACACGTAATGGAACAGAAAAAGTTGAGTATTTATATCACTATTTTGTTAATGATTTTATGTGGACTATTTTATTAAAAACTAACGTTGATAACATCAACAAAATATGACAGTAATTGTTCGGATTTTTCAAAAAGTTAATAATGAATATATCAAAATCTTAGAGAGATCGAATGAAAATTTGCTTGGTTATTTCGTCGTATTAAATTCAGAGTACATTTTGTACATTTTGAGATCAAATTTAACTTGACAACTCTAAAGATTCTGATTGAAATGTTTTATCCGGGATAGCGCGAACGCAGTCCCGACTAACAAAAATTGTACGCCCGAGATATCCACATTAGGGATATTCGCAAGGGTCAGCTCGACCGTAGTGCAATGGAAGAGCCTCGCCCTGGAGGAACCGCCTTCATGATCACGGTAACCTCTGCGCCAGGTAAGTATGCTTGCGCTCGCAACATACGAGCATATATAAACGCCAGGCGCTAGATCGTATGCGGGAACAATCTCGAGCAAATGCGACACGTAGCGGCCAACTGATGTATTACGGCAGCCTACGCGCACTCAGCGACGCGCGATCCATTAGAACTGGTTGCCCCTGGCAACGCGTGGTGGATACGCATTACAAGGCTTTTCAACGCTGGTTGATGAAAAGCACTAGCATTGTCAAGTTCTGAAATTCTCCTGCCTTTCGTATTCAGGAAAAACTTTTTTTATTAAACTAAACATTTTGTGACACTGTGTCTTATTATTAATTTGAAACTGTCGATAAATTTCGAGGATGTAGCCTATTCCTAAAAATAATTTCTAGTGTATTTAAAAAGAAATGGATAAAGATAAATAACATCAAATTTAATCAAATTTAGGTGCTTTTTCAGTCAAGAATATAACAAATTTTCGAAATAAAAATATAAATTTGTTAAAAGATGAAAAATGTAAGATGCACGTCGTTTTAAAATTTCAGGCAAATCGGCAAAAGACTTTTACCACCGGCGTATGGTCAAAGAGAAATGCGCTCAAAGTTTAATCCACGCTACTAAGGTACTCAACTATTTTTACGAACGAGCTGAGAATTCTAAAAGATGGAAAATCTCGCTGCACAATATTAAAAGAACATAATCTTGAAAGTTCATAAATTCCGTAAATGAAGAAAATTTTTTTTTTTTTGCGGCGGGATTAAGGGTCGGTTTTGAATCTACTTAAGGCGCTCTATCAGTCATTCTATCGGTAAAAATCCTGCTGACCATTTTCCTCTGGCACAGTTGAGTTTTCAGTAAAAATAAAGTTACACGTTGTTCTCTTTCACCAGAGAATAAGGTGTAACTTATTTTTTCGAAATATCAAGTGCGTCCGAGAAAAATGAGAATCTGCTTTTCAGCTATCTCTTTTGCACTCACGCTACTGATGGAGCGTCTTAAGGATGAATTACACATATATTTATGCCAATAATTGTATTCCATAAAAATTTCTGTACTTAGTAGTTCGCTAAAAATCTGAAAAAATTAAGTCAGCTTTGAGAAGCTACAAATATTGTCGTGCAATAATGCAATAAATAAAAAAATTACCAAATTGTTAAAAAAGAAAATCGACACATACACGGATGATTTTCTTTTCGTCGTTTGAAAAAAATTTGTTGATTTTCTGCAATACTTTCAAAACTTTTTTTTCTTTTGAAACTCTCTTATTTGACTTCTTCTGGAGGCGCTTCAAAAACTATATTCGTCCAATGCCCTTATAAATTTTGTATATAGTATGTATGATGTTCAATCTTTTTACAAAAACGTATACAAAATTCGTGATTGTTTATAAATTTTTCAAGTTTTTGAGAAATTCTTCAAAAATAGAAGTATCTCAAACAAAATAAAAAAATCACTAAACTTTCTTCACATAACGAAAAATGGTCTGAATGCTTGTCAAAGAATATTGTTTTTAAATAATATGCTAATAACTTTTAAGTATTATTATTACTGAAACTCAATGTTTGTAAAGTTTCAAAGTTGGTCAAATTTTTTTCAGATCTTTGTCCAAATATAAAATCTCGGAATTCTGATTCAATAAAATTTAGGGCTGAAATACACGAGTGTCATATATCTTTGAGCGGACATATATATCTAGAGAGGTTAAAAATAAGTGGTTATAAAAAAAATTGGGGAACTGTTAAGTAATTGTATGGGGGTTTTTCGTGTTGAAAATCATACATTTCGAGGAACGTTGGCAACTTTTTTGTCTAAAAACAGTGGAACATGTCTGTGACACGGTGCCGTGAAGGGACATTTCATTTTAAATGCTAAAACCGTACCTGGTGTACTTCAGCCAAAAATCGACTGACAAAAAATATGAAGTGGGATATTAAACTATATTGACCGTTTAGTTTTGGAGATATAAAGATAGAAGGTATATGCAATGTGTGAAACGTTGTTATTTTTGAAACGTTAAACTCTACATTCGTCATTTTTTCTATTATTTGATAGGTTTTTACATTCCTTATAAGATATGACTACCATTATTCGGATATTCTACAAGTTATATCCAAGATTGATTATGCATTGCAACTACGTTAATCAATTGTAGTTTACGTTAATTAATACAAATTTTTTTAAATAAAGAAATATGTTTTAAACAAAAATCCCGGCTTTAAAATAGAAGTTTTCTGTGGTAAATAGAAGAATCATTTCTGTTTTTGACATGATACAAAAGATGAAGAAATTTAAAAAAAACTTTATAAATATTTTTTTCATTTTTGATAATATAAAAAATGAAGAAAAAAAATGTTGACTAATTTTCGAGGTACCCCCTCCCCCCCGTCGCCCCTATGTTCCTTAAATCTGTCCCTATGTCCCTTAAAGCAGTTTGTCATACCGACTGAGCCGGCATGAGTGCGAGAGATATCTGCAAATTTGGAAGGTGAAATTTTTCAACACACATTTCGTCCGATCGGAATAATCCGATTGATAAAACGGTGTCGAAAATGTTCGCTTACGGAAATTCGAGGGGGTTGGGCGGGTACATCGATAAATCTTCAGTTTGAAATGACATTATCCGGGATAGCGCGAACGCAGTCCCGACTAACAAAAATTATACGCCCGAGATATCCACATTAGGGATATTCGCAAGGGTCAGCTCAACCGAAGTGCAATGGAAGAGCCTCGCCCTGGAGGAACCGCCTTGTTGATCACGGTAACCTCTGCGCCAGGTAAGTATGCTTTAGTAGCCTACATGCTAGTTTAAGTTAACCCAGCTGGCTCTCTTCCTTACGAGAAAGTCTTCGCTCTCAGCGACATCTATGTACAAACGTTACAAATAAATTTCTAATACATTGAAGTGAATGTATATACGTCTGAAAGTTGGCGCATGTAGAGCAAAGAAATCCATTATTATACATTTCAATATCGAGAAATAAAATATAATTAAATAAAAACATCTTCATCTATAAAATACGATGTACTTTAGATTTAGACGATCCGAAGAACAATCAAAATTTTAAATGACATTCACAAAGACTCCATTCAAACACAATGTTAAAATAAGTTCTACAATATTATTTTCTTACAATTTCCTTACAATTAATTTCAATTTCGTGTAACTAAATAAATTTCCCATAATTATTTATCTACAAACGTATTTTTTCATCCATTATTAATAAAAACTATTTATTCGATTGACTTGCTCGTGGTGATTTTAAATAACGAAAAATGTTGAATAATTGCAATGTAGTCGAATGAACTAAATATAATTATTTTGCTGCCAGTTTTTTACCTATAAATATAAGCAGGTTAAAAAAATGTTACTAACTTGTAGCAGCAGCTGTTAATCATATATTTTCTGAGTCAATTAAAAGTGTTTCTCTTTCACATGAAATAACAATAAAAACAAAACATGTGCATCGGTAGTTGACAGCAGAGATTGAAACTTGAAACCGATCCTATTCAAAATTCTCAATACTTCGAGTTATTTATTCGACTGTTATCGGTGATGCGTAAAGTTGCTTTTGAAGCTCAGGTTACGATTGATCAGCGATCGCGGATGCATTAACAAACGCTTCGCCAATTACCAGCAATTGGAATCTCACTGGATTTACTCAAAAACGAAGCAAAAACTTTTTTCAATTCGTTTCCATGAGCCCCCATTCCAAACACTTCACCAACTCAATTTTCTTAAATTACGATTAATATTTGAAAATGCAATTCCGCGGCTCGAGTACCCGAAATGGTATAAAAAACTAAGGAAAATTTCAATGCAAAATAAATTCTCATTACATATAAATAAATATTTATATCAGTTTATATCGTGAATAGTACTTACTAGTACAGTTTTATTTATTGAATAGTATAAGAGTCCATAAATGTACTATCATCGATTGAAATATACCATACCTAACATATTGATTTCAAAATGAAATATTCATTTGAATTAAAAATATGAGAAATTACTTTGAGTTAATAATTTTATCATTGCTAAATTTTATTCTTATAACAAAATGTATCGAATTAAAATAGATTCATGAATCCGTAGATTTCAAAATTAGTTTTGAGGTGCTCTTTCAGTTGCTTGAGTGTGAGGGAGATACCTGAAAAGCAGACTCCCATTTTCATCGGAGACGCTTGATATTTCAAGAAAAAGAAAAGTTAGATTTTACCTCTTTCTAATGAAAGAGAACAATCTTTTATTTTTCTCTAATATTCAACTGTATCTGAGAAAAATGCATTGCAGGATCTTTCTACCGATTGCACTCTGCTTGATAAAGTACTTTTACAGTAATGAACTTTGCATTTTCATTATTTAGCAAGATAATTTATTTAACCCTGTGCAGATCATACGTGTCATTTTCGACTTATAAAATCCAGCAAAAATAAAACCAGCGAAAATCATATGATCTGCGCAGGATTATGAGTACAGCTCATTTAAAAAACGCGAATTACTTTTGAAATGATATTATCCGGGATAGCGCGAACGCAGTCCCGACTAACAAAAATTATACGCCCGAGATATCCACATTAGGGATATTCGCAAGGGTCAGCTCGACCGAAGTGCAATGGAAGAGCCTCGCCCTGGAGGAACCGCCTTGTTGATCACGGTAACCTCTGCGCCAGGTAAGTATGCTTTGACACAACCCGTACGAGCTTATAACACCGTCCGGACCTTACTTCTCTTGTGGGTACAATCTCGAGGTATTGCGACGCGTAGTGACAGAAGCTCAAACTAACGACGCAGCCTGTGTACTGTATATATACGAAATATACTCGACTGTTCGATCAGCATCAGAATTTAAGCGTTGAATTCACGTTGTGAACATTGACGTTTTGACATGTAGCAAAACATTCCTTTTTTTTATATATAAATTATAATAATTCATAAAAATAGATATTGCTTTGTTCAATATTTAAATTGTCATTAAATTAATTGTCAGTAACATCTTTTTGTTCTACAGTTTCAATTTAACTCTCAATTTTGATATTTTTTCTTATAAATCAAAATTTATCCTCAACGAATTAAAATAAAAATGATATCTATGAAAGTATAAATACATTTTTTTCTGAATTATACAATTTCATACATAACCAATTGTGAAAAATTGCATAGATTTATGTTGAGAAAACTCAATTTTTTTTTTTTTTTCAACAAAATAATTCAGGACTCTTCTTTGTTTAATCTTTTTTAAAAGGGAAATGTTACGATTCGCTTTTTATTTTTTATGTGAATAATTTTTATTTTGATGTTTCACGTCTTCTTTTCCAGTGGGAAAAACACACAAAATAGTAAACCTAACATTCTTTTGCCCGCTGTCTCGATTTCGCAGTGATGTTTCTCATTTTCCATTCGGCTCGTTTCCATTAATCTTTCGTTGCGGTTCAAACGTATACGTAGTTCCGGGCTGTTGGGGTAAAACGTTGAAGTGTCGGTTGCAAAATGCCACTTTACGCACACCACTACACATATTACCGAGATCAAGCGTCCCGTATGGGTTTTCTAGAGAACAATTTGTTTCATCGCCGACAAGGTGTGAAAACACGTGTTAACACGAGTGTACAAAAATGTCCATTGCACCTGGAGCATAGTCAACGCTTTGAAATAGCATTTTTCTCTTTACAAAAGCCTTGTGGGCTACTACGTTTAGAAAACTTTCAAAATTAATTCAACTATGTCGAACAAAAATAAATGAATAGTCAATTATCCTCGAGCACAAAAGAAAAAGATAATTTGCTTTCGATAAAAATTCTGTGAAATATATTTGGAAAAACGAAATTTCCAAAAATCTCTGCAACTCTTTGCTTCGAAAAGTTTTTGGAAAATTCGATCAACCTAAATAAATTTAAATGTATTTTAAATAATAGTACTATATTATATAGAGATAGTAGTTGAATTTCATTGAAGCCAATGGATGAATATGTCTTTAAAGCAAAGGTAATTCATTGCAATGCATATCTCATGCAATCACGTTTATTTTCTTATTTTTAACCGTAATTCGCATAAGACGAGAAAGCCACGGAATGAGGACAAACTATGGGCCATTTATATATGCACGATGTGAGGTAGGATGGTAGAAAGGTAAATGTGGAAAAGCCGGAAAACCCATAGGACCGTAGAACTTTTGTCGAAAAAAAGAAGGAAGAAATGTCGTAGCGGAAGAGCTTTCGAGTCTAGCCCAGCAAAACTCCTTCGTTTCGTCACTCACTTCTCTCCTTTACAAATGAATAATGCATCATAGATTTAAGAATGATTCTCGTATTCCTTGCAAACGAATTTCACTCTCACGGTTCCCTCTTTCTTATATGCATATATATATATACATCACCGCAAAACGCAAAAGTCATAAATGTACATAAACTATGTACGTTAATATATACTAGTATACGAATCTTTCGTTCTACATTTTATTTTTCTTTCCCATAAATTCTATCCGTGCTCGCAAAAACCTTTTCCTTTCGTCATTGTATCAGCAAGGACAAATTCAACACTTCGAATTTGTTGAAATCCATTTAAATGATCTTATTTCGGTCCGTGTATATATTTGTATCAAATATATAACTCACACTGTAAATATAACCATTGTAAATGTTAGAAGCAGAAAAAAATCATTATAAATCTTAATAAAATGTCGCCTTTCTCGACAACCACTAAATTTGTCAAGCTCGTCATTTTTTTTTATTAATATTTTGTAATACGTATTTTTGTGGCGTTCTTCGTGTTCCATGCGCGTTATCTTTAATAAATTGCAGAAAATATTATTTCCGACTCAAACAATTAGACTGAAAACCCAATTTTGTTGAAACAGTAAAATATTTTGTTGGCTACGTACAACAAAAATAATTCGGGTCTAGATAATAAATTTTTTATTATTTCAACAAAATTTCGTTTCAGTTTAACGAAGTTTTATTGAAACATTGAAAATTTTGTTGCCTGGATGAAATAATATTGTTGAATATGTCCAGCAAAATATTTTAATATTTCAACAAAATTCGGTTTTCAGTGTACACGACACGATTTAAAATTCGGTTTATAATTATTCATATATACTTCTCACTTTTTCATTGTTAATGATGAAAAAGTAGTAAAGAATACAGAATTCACCTTAGTTGCTAAAAGTCTCTGAATGAAAAAAATGAGTAAACAGTGATTATGGAAAATAATCAACATGCCTAAAAATTCTAGTAAATGAGTTACTTTCCTGAGGAGAATAACACCGAGAAAAAAATGTTGTTGACCGAAACAAATTTCATTTCTCTCAACCAAAATATTTAGTTCGATAGGGGCAACAAAATATTTTTGACAAGACAAAATAATTTGCGAATGCTGAAACAAATTATTGGCCGAAGCAAAAAAACTTTGGTGCAGCCAAACAAATGAATATTAATGCAACAAAATATCATCCAAATAAAGTAATTCATTTATTCGTCCTAACAATTACCGTCTAATCAATTTGGTAATTGAAATTCAAACGAATATTTTATTAAAGCAACTAAAAAGTATGCGCAAGGCAATAAATGGTACCAGTTGTTCGAACAAAATCAGTTGGCTTCGATGATTTAGTTGATTAATGTACAAGAAATTTTCACGATTTAGTTGAATAACTAAATCATTTGCCATTCAACAAAAAAATTGTTGGATCCACCAATTTTTCGTCCAACAAAATGGAATTAGTTCGATGAACAAATTTTTTTTTCTCAGTCTACGTTTCAATCCAGAGTCAACGTTTCTTTTGTTCCTTTTTCTTCAATATTATATTATTTGTAAATTGTTCAAATCTTTAAAAAACGTATCCCACTTTCGAAAAAAGAGCTTGCCGATCAGAGTTTCGTGGAGTGGTGTGTGGAATTCCTTCGTTAATAATAAATATTTTATCAAAAGGTAAAGAACGTTAGGACAGAAGTTAAGAATTCTTAACTTCGTAGATCTGAAAAACACGAAATTTGGATAAATGTAGTAAGTAAACGAAGAGACAGAGTTTTCTAAGATTCTATGTATTCAACATTCATCGACTTTCAACTTTACGCAGAATTTACACTTTTATCACGTATAGGGCCCCTAAAAGTTTCCTATGAGAGTTGCAATCTCACCTTTACCTATTTTCAGGGACAGATGTATGTATATATATCTGTGTGTATGTGTGAAGTAAGAAGTAAATTTAAATAATAATGGGGCGAATCGATTCCGATCCGAAGACGTGGATAAAAAAACATATAGAAACTTCGATGTTTCTTCGCATTTTCTCAGGTACGAAGCTTCTTTTTTGAAGAATTCATTATTTACGCATAAATGACATAGCGATTGTTCCATAAAAGGTATTTTTCACTTCGAATATTAGAGAGAATTTTATCCAAATTTTTCTATTATTGTAATTATTTCAATAACACTTCGAAATTCTGTTACATTTGTTCAACAAACCTAATACATTTATTGATTTCGAAGCGTACTCTAAAACTGAGTCGAATTATTTTAATTTAAACTTTATAAAATTTTTAACATTCTTATACAACAAATATTGGAATCGTTCTATGATAGAAAGAAATGCGAATCCACTTTGAAAATAAGCTTAAAATTGTGGCTGTATAAGACTCGATTTAATGATTTTTCAAAACATTTTCCCGTTCGAGGAAAAATGTAACATATACAAAATATTGAATAAAATTTATCGATTCGGTTTTTAAATTGAACCCGATTTGAAAATCGGAAAAATATTAAAAAAAAAAAAATTCACAACAAGAACTATTGTATAAAAAATCTTGAATAAAATCAATCACGTTGTCAGAGTCTAACGTTATCGCTTCCCATACTGAAAATTTATCATATATTATTTTATATAGGTATTCACGCGATTGTGTAATACAGAGTTGTCTAAAGGAAGATTAAACGGTTGAACCTTTTTTGCATTTGAGAGGCGTCGAGTAGTGCAAAGTGCTGTTAAAAACGTAGATAGACATTGTAACACTATCTCGATGTGAAGGGAGTTGGACATTTTGAGAGGTGCAGTTTTCTGCCTCTTTTACTAACCCCCTGTCCTGTCAATCGCTCTCGACATCGGAAAACGTCGATGCTAAATGAATCTCAATGTACAGTACAGTTTGATATGGAAGCGGAAGGTAAGTTATTTCGTTCGCAGAAATCCCTCAACGCAACAAGTTACAGTTCAGCTAAGCCTGAATAGTTCTCGTACACGCCTCAACAGTACCGAAACGATTTATTGGATATTGACGGTTTTACGTATTCTCGACAAAAAGCTTTGACATGATATTCGCGGGGATTTTGATGCATCGATGGATAAATAAAACAACTTAATGGAACGAAGCGAGTAGGGACTGTTTGATAAAAATAATAAAGTTTACAGCGGTCTTGAAAATTGATAAAAAAATTTGAATAATTCACGGTTAAAAGCATAGGGAAACAGAAAAACCCGATTTTGTTATTAATGACATTATTTTGAAATATTTACGCTTTTGTACACTTTTGTACTGATTATTTCTATTTCGTTGTAGCTTTTAAAAATAATTCGTCGTAAATAGTTGAATAATTCATAGTTAAAAGCATAAGAGAACAGGAAAATCCGATTTTTTTATGAATAACATTATTTTAAAAAATTTACGCTTTTCTACACTTTCATACACATTATTTCTATTTCATTGCAGCTTTAAAAAATAATTGATTGTGAATATTTGAACGAGTAGAAAATCGAATGAGTAGAAATAAATCCGCCTCAACTTGGTTGAGCCACCACATGATGCGTGCTTGATACGAGCATGGATTT
Organism: Rhimphoctona megacephalus; assembly: GCA_963989365.1. Taxonomy (NCBI): domain Eukaryota; kingdom Metazoa; phylum Arthropoda; class Insecta; order Hymenoptera; family Ichneumonidae; genus Rhimphoctona; species Rhimphoctona megacephalus. Next base: position 21,776,718 of record OZ022414.1, on the reverse strand, counting down.
TTATATTAATCCAGAAACAATGGCGGTCGGATCTTTCTTCCAATATTCGATATCGAACAATACAGGCCACGAACAATGTGAAGAATAAAATTAAATTATTCACGTTCCATATATCTAGTTTATTCTAGAAAATCTAAACTAGTTTGGTCTAGAACATTTGGTAGAGAAAACTAGTCGAGCCTAAAAATCGGATAAGATAAAAAACTGATTAGTCGGAAACATCGAGTAGCAAAAATTGATTTTTTCTAAATAATCGAACAGGTAAAAATTAGTTTGAACTGAAAATGGGACAGGATGAACTAGTTTTCCAACGAATCGAGCTTCGTCGTTAAGATAATACATTGGAAGTGTAAAAAATCTCATTTACATGCAGCCCTCGAGCTTTTATCCTTATTCTTCCATATTCAGTGCCTCGAAGTCTGCAAAAAAATATTGCACAGACAAAAATCCCTGCCTTTCGTTCTATCTTGAATTTATTGACAGGGATTCATTATAGTTAACGGTTGAAATAAATATATTATCAAAATTATTAAGCAATAAATACCCAATTTAATTTTCGTTTCCGAAACAACCCTGGCGGATCCGGCGATGGGAAGGAAATGGAAATTTCCGTTATCTTTTTACAAGATCAGACCCTAAAGGTAACGGTAGCGTTGCCTTTAGGGTCTGATCTTGTAAAAGACAACGGAAATTTCCGTTTCCTTCCCGCACACCTTCTCGTCACCGTATCCTTCAGGGAATTTACGAGCTGTCTATTAATAATAAATGTTTACGTCTCGTATAATAATCAAAAAGCACGAAATCATATGATTTAAAAGAATATACCGTCAGTTTTCTGCCATTTAAACAATCGTGCGAAAATAACGTTTTCTTGGACGTTAATCGAAGTTTAAACTCGGAGATTGTGCTACGTCAAAATATTACTTATATATATTTGAAAAATTGTATTATGTTTTAATCACGTTGGTGAAAAGAGATGTAAGTTCTTTTGCGATGTATTAATTTATAGAAACGATCGGAAAAAAAGAGTTTTGAAATAAAAATCATCTAGAACACGAAAATAATATTGATCCAAAATTTTGGTACTCAAACATGAACAAAGAGTAAAAATGTGGCCCCATTCAAGAGTTTACAAACGAAAGACTATTGTTTTGAATTCGGTACATACATTTGCGTTCATATTGATATTTACAACGTTCTATCGTTTGTATATAATTGCGGTAGCAAAACCGTAATTATTTGATGCCCGTTATTTTCTCGTTACTCCGTGTCCCGTAAATTTCCAGAGTAGTCATGTTAACCAATAAAAATCTTCGAAGCGTGTAGCAGCCCTAACCTACAATTTACAACTGTCAAATAACTTGGACCGTGGTGTTAAACAACGCGCAACTGTCACCATAAATATCGCCTGCAGCGAAATAATTGTACAAATAATTAAGAACAGTGTTAAAAAAAAATAATCATGGCAACAATTAGCGAAAGCGTCGATACGTCGAGTAAAGATGGAACATCGGGAACCAGCGGAGCTGCGGTTATAAGTGAGCCCGAGCGCGAATTGGCACAAAATGCACTTGTAGAATTTCAAAAAGGTGCATACGCCGCATGTCTTTCGCATCTTAATAAATTAGAGGCTTTAAGACCAAAAGACTTAAAAGTGATGCACAACAGACTCGTTGCTCAGTATTACAGAGGCGAATTGAAAAAAACTGAATTATTCGGTAAGAGTCTAAATGCTATATGCGGCGCTGCAACAACCACACCGGATACTCCTTTAGATGCCATAGACGATGTTGAAAAATGTGTTATGCGATACAATCAAGCTGTACTCTTCTATCATACCGGACAATACGACTCTGCACTTCGAATAATAAATAGACTCTTCACATTCGTCGAACCTATGGGTAAGTGACCAAAAAATTTGTACACTTTAGTTAAAATGCGAATATTGTCTTTCTACTTTTACAAAATTCATCAATTTTATATTTTTTATACCAGTGATTTGTGCTGCTTTACGGCAATTCTTATTTTTAAAATTTTTCAAACTTTTAGTCTACTTTCCAATTTAATATAATCTAAAATTTGTATCATTTTCTAATATTCTAACATAATCTATACATACTTGGAAAAAGTTTAGATAAATTCTTTTTTCTTTTTTACATAATTTTTTTTTCTTTTTCCATTGTGTATCCTAAAATTTATATGCAGTGTTTAGCTACGTTAATTAGACAATTTTTTTTTGGAATCTGAAAAATTTGGGTTGATTTAAAAAATTGAAAAAATAATTATAAAAAAAAATACTTTCTATTGCTTTCCATTGATGCAAACTTTAATGCCATTTTATAATTTTGGAGCGAATCAACTGTGTTTCTGCGAAGAATTTCTTATTATGAATCATGGGTGCTTATTTATGAATTGAATTTTCATTGCATCTTTTAGAGGAAAGTCTAGCTCACAAAGTGTGTCTGCTCGTAATTGAATTGCACATAGCTACAAACAGACCGGATGCTGCTCTGTCGATAGTGAATTACGTGGAGAGTCAATTTATTTCTAAAGAAGCTGGTAAGTTGGGCGGACCGGTAGAGAGAGATCTCGGCGGCATAGTGTCAAAATCTTCCACGTTCAAGGACCACAAGGAACAAAAGAGAGAAAGTTCAGATGCTGCAACTGATGCGTTTAGAATCCAACTTCTGAAATACAAAGCGAGAATATACCTTTTGCTCCAACAGCCAAAATTGTGCAAGAGAGAATGGAAAACTCTTATGTCGCTTGGAGCTAAAGTCGTAAATATCATTTTTATCTACTCTTTGCCTTGTTCTCACTCATGTGTTAAATTTTTTCTTTTTTTTTTTTCAGAATCTATCGACAGTCTTTCTTAAAGCCAATTTAGAATGTGCCAAAGGAAATCACAAGAAAGCCATAAAACTATTGAATTCCATGACGAATGAAACGCTGGATGTTAAGTAAGCATTCAATATTCCATAATTTATCATTTTCCATAATTGATATTGATTATTTTTATGGCACATTATTGCCAAAACATAAATTACAGAAAATATTGACAAAGATTGTTTTTCCAAAGTATCGAGAATTATTGATTTTCGTTTATTTGTGTATATTTACACCATCGTGTGACTATTTTACAACATTAAATTTATTTCAGAACGAGCGGCGAATCGGCAGCTGTCCTTTATTACAATAACATGGCCTGTATCCACCAGGCTCGTGGGAAGCCAAATTTGGCAGCGTTTTATCTGCGCAAAGCTCTTGAGGAGAATCAACGAGCGATGGATAGTGTAAGGTCGAGAGATACCGGTATGCGTGTACGATCGATAACGATTAAAACTCATTGTTTTTTAAACAAGCACAAAAAATGGGAATGTTTAAAAATATTTTATATCATTGTAGAATCGACGTCGAGTCAACCGCTTTATACGCTCAATGCTAACAAGCATCACGAATTAATGTACAATCTTGGTGTCTCGTTATTGCACGCCGGTCAACCAATAAGAGCCTTTGATTGTTTAACCGAAGCAGCTCAGAGACTTCAAAATCGACCACAGCTTTGGCTCCGAATGGCAGAATGTTGTATACAGTGTCATAAACCTGTGAGTCTTCATAATAACAAATATATTTTCTTTAATCATCAATTTTTGTTAATCTTACTCAATATAATTTAAGAGGTACGTTCGGAAATGATGAATTTCTAGAAATTTCTAAGAGAACTTAATGCAAATACTCAATATCATAGTAATACATATATTCCAGAACCTTGTAAGAAAGAAAAAAAAATATTTATAGAGAAATTCTCAATTTTTCTTAAGATATATTCCATAAATTCAAGGAATTTTCCTATATTTTTCAATAATAAATGATTTTTCTGGAATATTGCAGAAACATCCTGATTGATTGATTCTAAAAATTTTTAGATAAGTAAACAATACGTGTCAAAATTCCAGTTTATTCGAGGATATTCCATAATTTCAAAGTATTTCCCTAGGTTTTTTTTTTTTTAACATAAAAAAATCTCGGAATTTTATATTGAAAAGTACGCAAAAAGTTTGTCAAAATTTTTTAACTAGAACTGCCTTGGGGCAGGTCAAATCACTAGTTTTTGAAATCTTCTGCAAACGCTGTAAACAAATTTCAAGCTATATTTAAAAAAAAAGCAATTTCGTCGCATTCCACTGGTGCAAACTTAAGTGTGACAGCTATTATGAGTAATTTCAAAATATTTCAGACAAACGCGGTGGATTTTGACATCGCGAAACGACGAGAGGACCTCGTACAAAGGGTCATTGGAGCAGGAAGGCATAGAAAAATCATTTTATCATCGGCGTTATCCAAAGACACGAAATATCACACCGAGAATCTCTCGTACGCCATACCTCAACCGACAATGGAATTCGCCATGCTCTGCCTGAAAAATGCACTTTTTGCGTTACCCGCGAACGATGACGAGTCAAGCAGTTTGCCGATAAGTTGCCCAGTTGTTTCAGCCTCAACGAGTGTCTCCATGTCGCTCAGTGGTGGCCTTGGTAAAAATGCACTATCTTTCAATTTTTTACACACAATTCGGAATCAAAAAATTGATTTCACCAACATTTCAATCCTCAATGATTTTACACAAAAATTAAATCGAATCAAACCATCTTCAATATTACAAACATTTAGTTTCAATAATAACAATGCCAAAATTTTATTTACATATTAGTTAAGCAAAAAGTTTTTCAACGAATCATCAAACAATGTTTTTTTCGTCGGACAAACTTCTCTGACTGTTTGTTCAAAAAGAGACAATTAAACAAAAAAATTATAGCTGTTTAGGAAAAGTAACGTACTGAGTTTAGTACTATCATTTTTTTTTTAATTTTCTCTTTTTGAAGCGTTCATGCCGCCATTCATTCAACAACTACGAAATTTTTTAATTTCAATGTTGAGTTTGTTTGAAAGACAAAATCTTAAATTTGTCGTTTTTATTCACTAGTGATTTAAGTTTCCTTACGGCAGTCGTGTTTTCAAAGTTTTGCCAGACTTTTTGCCTACTTTTCAATATAAAATAATCAAAAACTTTTATAATTGTTTTATGGTTTGAGAAATTAATTCATTTCTAAAAAAAATGTAGGAAAATTCTTTGAACTTACAGAATATTCCTCGAATACTGTACAACTTTCCTATAAATATTTGCTCCTTTTCAGAAGAATGTGGAATAATCGATAAAATTTCTGGAGATTCTGCAATATGATTTCAAATATCCTTAAATTTTCTACTGAATTCTGTCTTTTTCTAGAAATTTCTGGATATTTATCATTTCTGAACATACTACATCTTAAATTATATTAAGATTTTCAAAATATTGAAACCGAATTGAAATTAAAACAAAAAAGGAAAATTGAGAAAAGATTCAGTTATCCTGAAAAAAATGTCCCATATTTTTTGTAAAATGAAAAAATTTAGTCTGACAAGGAGAGTACCAGATTTGGGAAATGTGGTTTGGGATGGGGCGACGCGTGGTTGCAGTACTCTCCCATGGTGTTACTGTGGCACAGCCATAGGGCCAGATGGCTACCTATTTCCGAGAAAAAACGTTCGAGAAATCGCGGTCACAATTTATATACTAGAATGTGTTAAATCTCATCCAAGTGGGCCGGTGGCCGGGGCGATAGCGGGCCAATGTAGTAACCCAGAGGTTCCGTGTTCAAACCTCTACTCGTGATTGTTTTAATTTTTTTTTTTCAAGTTCTTGTTCGTGTAACTTGCCAATAAATTAGTTTAATATAATAATAACTATGTACGAAATATTTTTTAGAAAAATCTTGCTTCTTACTTTTAATGTATCTATTTGATTTCACTTTTTCAGATTTACGTTTTATAATTGAAAAATAACTTATACAACGAAGTTTAAATTGAAAACATATTTTATTTCAGCATTTTGAAATGTTCCGTCGAAGTTATTTCCTTCAAATATTCGTTCGTATTGTATATTGAATATTGTGTTTCTATAAAAGATATTTTTTCAAGAAATCGTCGTTCCGAAGGTTACGGCTTCTACCCGATCAGTTCAGGTTTTCGACCGCCCTTTTCCGTTATGAAACCGTTATAAAGGGGACTCTCACAAAGGGTGGCGTTCCAAAAACAGGAAGAGAAGAAGGCCAAATGAACTAGTTGAATCCTGACGTCTGGCACGAGTAGATGTGTCTCGAAGTTTTTCTTTTGCTAACGTTCTGTGGCTATAATGTCTGGAAGTGAAGAAATCGCAGGTTCTTTGCAGCTTGCGGAGGATATTCCAGAAGATTCTCTACACAGCGAGAAATTGAAGTTACTAATGAAAGATGTAGTTACTTATTTCATTGCACTGTTTGTTGAGAACGATTTAATAACGTCAGAAGGTTCGCCGTCAATTTGTCACGAAGCTATGCTGATTGCACAGAAGTTTTACGACAACGCATACATGTGATGAGTGAAAACAATATCGTGATTAATGAAGAGTTACTCCACGAGAATGAAGTGTGTGAAGAAGTGGAGTTTAAAGACATTGAAAATGACGATTCATCGGACGAGTACGAATCCGCAGAGAAAAAATCCAAAGAGCAAGAATATGTTCTGTTGGAATACAAAATAAAATGCATTAACAATGCGAAAGTACATCTTCGGTGGAGTCTGAAAGCGCTGCAAAATAAAGGATGTCGAAGGGTGTCGAAGAATGCCAATGGGAAGAAGAAATTAAAAAAGGCGGAAATACACGAGATAAATATCATACGATAGATTCGTGGACTTACGATCGTTTTATCGAAGTTAGGCAAAATTATCAACAAGTTACCACTCGAAATTTGAAACAATGAGCTTTAGAAGCGACCGCACAATACGAAAACTTTGAATTCAAAGCTTCTGATAGATGGGTGGCGAGATTTAAACAACTGCACAGAATTTGTCAACGGAAAGTCAACGGAAAATTTCCATATGTTGAAGTAAAACATGTTGTCAATTAAAAAAAAAAAAGAAAAAACATTGGTCAACTTTGTTGTATAAGTAATTTTTCAATAAAATAAAAGTAAACTCAAAAAAAAAATTTTTTAATCACGAGGACAGGTTTGGACACGGAATCTCCGGGTTCCATGTCCAAACTCAACACATTCTAGTATATAAATTGTGACCGCGATTTCTTGAGCATTACTTGAGCATTCTTGAGCATCTGACCCTATAACTGTGCCATAGCAACACCATGGGGTAGTACTGCAACCACGCGTCACCCCATCCCAAACTGCATTTCCTAAATTTGGCACTCCCCTTGTGAGTATTTGTCAAATATCTTTATTGTTTGGACGTTTGTTAATATTGGTTATTATTGTTCTTATTCATTTTTTGTTCTTTTAAATTTATTATTCTTATTTTATTATTAATTTTTTTTATTGTATATTATTTTTATTATTTAATTTTTTATATTAATTATTAATTAATTTAATTTAGTTAATTAAATAAAAATAAATAATTAATTAAAATTATAATTAATATTAAAATTATTGTTCTTAATAATCAAGTTTCGTATTTAATGCTTAAATTGAATAATCAGCAGCTGCAGCTGCAGCTGCCGCAGCAGGAGCAGGAGGAGGAAATGGATCAGGTGTCGGAGCCGATGGACCAAGTCAAGAATCATCGACAATCGCCCAAATTTCAACAGCATGGACACAAACCTTGAACCTGAGAATCGCCGTATTAGCAGCCAGTGCTTACGTCTCTTTGTGTCTGGGTGATTATCTCGTTGCTCTCGAGCACGCAAGATCCATGCTAAATATCGAAAAATTACCGGGTGCATACAAAATGCTCGCTAATCTTTATGCTGCGGAGAGTTTGATATTTGTGGACAAAATGAATGAAGCAATTGAACACTTGAAACCACAAAATATCGAGGATTTAAATACAGGAATTCAGACAACTTGTGTGAATGATTCAATCGATAAGGATAAAAGCGACGAGTCGATGTCGAGTGCGAGTAAGAGTGAGTTCAAAGAGTTGTTTATAAACATTGACGAAAATCGTAATTCTATAATTTCTCCTTGATCCTGTTGTTATTCCGCAGATTGGTTTCCATCGAGTCTTCAAACTGCAAAATCGATCATAAAATACAATTTGGCTGTGGCGTACGCGATTCGTGGCGAACTTAACAAATCCGGAGAGATTTTGAAGCAAGTATGGCTGTCGAAGGGTCCGAACTGTGACGTTCCCATACACGTTATTATGCTCGCACTTTACATCGAGCTTCAATTAGGTGAGAATCCAACAATTGCCAACATGAAAAATACGCGTACCAAGAAATTAAGAGCCTAGATTATTAATATTCGTTTTATGTATTCTCTCCAAAGGTCACGCTGATGTTTCTAGATCGATAGTGAAGCAGCACTGTCCTCAGTATTGGTGACCCGATTTCCCGTCACTCGGACAAGTGGAAAAACGTGTCTAATTGCAACTGTACGAATTTGAAAAAAGATCTGTGTTCACCAAATAATACACGAACCAACATTTTTTTTCTATTCCAACACGATTCGTTTGTTTTCTTTCACGAGGCCACTGGTACAATATTGTCCAGGAATTTTATATCAGTTTAAAAGCCCAATTATTCTTATCCTTACCAAGCGAACGAGGTATTTCGTAACAGCGGAAGAGAGGTATATTTTGGTTGTTGAAAAATCGTGAAACTTCTTTCATGTTATCGCGATTTCACGAGGACGCTGTCGGACGAAATTTTTCTTCTCCACGAATAGACACGACCTTATTTCTTCTCAGAACTCTTTTGCCTCTCTGCGGCAGGGAATGTATTGTGCTCGTGCAAAAGAAAAAAATCTCGTTCGTTGCACGTGTGAGTATATGACAGAAGTATTTATATTAATGCTTAGCACATGGATGAGTTTACGGAGTGGGGGCGGAAACGTTGTGAAAGAAAATTGCGTTATTTTGCCACTGCACGCATTTAGTAGTGTTGAAATAATAAAGGAGCGTGTTTTTCTCTTTCTCCTCCGCTCCGCCATAGTCCACCAAAAAAAAAAACATCCTACTTAACCCTAGACCCCTACAATCTATTTTTCCGAACGTAAATTCTACAACGGGGTCGAAAACGACCCCAATCTTATTCTTCAGCATAAAATGTTCCTCGTATGCGACAATGAAGTTTAATTATACACAATTCTCTTCTTTTTTTTGATAACGAAAAGAATAGTGTATGATAAAGTTGCATTTGGTGAACATTTAATAATGAAAACCTTATAAAATGAAAAAAAGTTTCGAAAAAATGCAAAAAAAAGAAGTTTTTTACCAAAAAAATTGGGGTCGTTTTCGACCCCGTTGTAGCGGTCTAGGGTTAAATACAGGGCTATAAACTTCCGCAATTTTGCAAATTTTTACGCAGGAATTGTTTTAATTGATTCAATATTAGTTTTGTACGTGCAACTATTTCGTGAGTGCGTGCGTGACACGCTTCGAAAAATTTATTTACTATACGAGTTGAGAAAAAATTCGAGCTCTCCAGTTAAAATGTAGCACACAAAAAAGAGGTGATACGTTATCATTTTCAACTATAATTATCCGTAATTCGTCAATTCTTGCCATGCTTGAGCGATAAGAATTTCGTGAAACTTTCTTGATGTTTTTTCCTCGTTATATACTTAAAATTCCATTCACATGTACAATATTTTAGAAGATTTAGTGTGTGAAACAATTTTTTTTTCTTTTCATTTTGCACGCTCACCATTTAATTAGCAAAAAAAAATGTTCACACATCATTTTTATTTACGGAAGTGATCATTAGCATCCCGCTCCAACAAATAATCCTTGAACTTCTGAATGTCGCACTTGAAAAGGTCTAATAGCAGTTCATGCTAGTGTCAAAAAGGCGTTGAAGTTGCAAATGAATCCCCAATACATGCTTGTTCGTCCTTTTCAAATATTTCCGGCACTTTGTTGGCGCTAGTGTCGACCGACGGCAGAAAGGCGGGATCGTTACAATCAGAGGCTACAACCCACACGATTTGCAGAGGGAAGTACGAATGAGGGACACATACACGTTTCTATACAGATATATACCGGAACGACCGAAATGCAGAAAGCAGAGTCGACGATGCTCCAGTATTTCGAATTGTCGAATGTAGAATTTGGGTCATCGCGTGATTGATCGCGAGGGAGGAAACCTATATATATTTATAAATTTATACGTATAGTACTCTACATCCATATATCTATAAAGACAGTGGAGAAAAATTCTTGAGCCAGCTTACTAATGTACTCTCGAGGAGTTGCAAAGTAACAGGAGAACATATAAGAGAAGATGTAATCAGAAAAGAAATAGAACGAGATAGAGCGCGCGCCCTCTTCGACGTTGCTGAGGTTCGTCGTCTTTACTCGGTCGTTGCACCGCCGTGGTTTTATTTTTTATATATAGATATATGCTACAGCGTCAAGACAATGTATATCTACACGATATATATAAATATGGTAATATACCGTACTGCACTGATCGCGCGTGTACAGACACGAGTGTATGCATGAATATATATACGTTTGCTCCGCTCTGTTGGCCTCGCGATGCAGCGACAAGCTTTATTGCGGCTCTTTGACCAGCTTTGACCTGCATTTCCAGACTCCTATATAGTACACGTACACCGGAACATCGTGTACTCTGATGACTCTGATACCCCCGGAACGTTGGCGAATCTTTTTCGTTTTAGGTCGTCGCTGACGCAGTTTGCTGAAGGGAAACTTTTTTTTGAGCTTGACAGAACGAAAATTCTTCACGAAAACGTGAAGAATCAGGCGCAAAAAAAATTCATCCTGAGAATAATTGATTTGCAATCCGATATACATACATGATAAATTTAATCGAATTAATGGGCCAATCTTATAATTACACGATTTGCGATTGCGTGCGACAGTATTTTTTTTTTAATTATATTTTCAAATTGTATTATTTTAGGTTCGGTAGAACGTGTTTTATTATTGATATCGTATTTTCATATTTTTGCTTAAATCTGCTCTCCCGGCCAGTTGCAAATAGAAGCGAGATAGAGAGAGAGAGAAATAGTTTCGTGCTGCGCTATAGTTGCACTTCACCAATCGTAAGTCTCTTCGTTTCAACGAGCATAAGACTCGGGTCAAACCCTGATACATATGGCTCCAGCTTTACTTCAGGTATAAAGTACTTCCGCGCCCTTCTGCACGAATAGAAGGAAAACCGTACAGTATAAGGAGACACGCAAGCGCGTTCTACCCAACATACGCGCATGTGTATATGCAACTTGGGGTACACACAGTATATATATATATATATTCAAGGTGCTGGATATCCCGAGAAGGAAGTGTGTTGAAGAGAAAAAAGGAACAGCGAGTGCTGGAGTACGAGACGAGTGGGAGAGACGCAGAGCGACGAATGAACGCGTGAGAGTGGGAAAATAGGAAGCTTGGTAGTGTGTAAATGCGTAAAGGCCCGTATGTCAATTCAGTTGTGTTTACGTTCTCGATCGGGAGGGTCGTACGTTTTATATATACGTACAATTTAGTGGCTCGTAACGAGCGCGACAGAGACGCACAGTGTATGTATAATTTTGAGCATGAAAAATAAACGATAAGAGAGAGAGAAAGAGAGCGAGCGAGCGATCGAAAATTAGCAGACACAAAAATTCATTCTTTTAGTCCGCAACTTTATATATCGTAAAAAATGGGGGGCTTATCGTCGAAACATTAGTCGGATCATCATAATTTTTCTGACGGCTCGTTTCCGGCCCCGCGAGTGTGCAAATCGAATCGAAGTCTTGTTCTATCGTATGATTCAAAAAGAAGTGTTTTTGCAGTTTATCTTGTACTTTGTCAAATTATCGTTCGGAATCCTGCAAAGTTAACAAGGCTGAATTTACAACTTTATGAGACGCGCCGTCTCCCTGAGTCTTACGAGACATTACCCTGTGTGTGTGTGCGGTGTCTGTGTCCTCTGTGTGTATCCTCTCGTTTACTACTTGTGGTCCAAACAAAGCGCTCCCGCGCGCCCTTATACAGAGAGACACGTATTACCCGGTGTGCAATTTTTCAAACAAAAAAATTTGTGATGCTTCCTTGCGGGCAGCGTTGCAGGTGCAAGTGCAAAATTATCGCACACTGCGCTTCGTCGATTATCGCACGGAAGGATTAAACTCCTGTGTATTGTCCTATTTTTATTCTTCCTTCTTTTTAACAACTTTCGTCTTTATCGTATATCCTGTGCTTAAATTCATCAACGGTGATTTATAGTGCGACGCTTAAAGAAACGGCATAGGCACGAAGAATTAATATAAATATATATATATACACGAGAAATAAATAAAACGCTTGAACGCGGACAGCTGACGAGAGAAAAACTGTTTAAGGACGAAAAAAAGGAAAAAGATAAATACGACACTGTTGCGATTGCGTCTTTGGACGAACACAACGGTATTAAAAGCGCGAAAACATGGACGTCAACGTCGAGAAAGAGTGCAGCGCCCTGGGCGGTCTTTTCCAACAGATCATCACAGATATGAAGGTGAATTTTCGTCTTTTTTATATTTTTTCAAAATTTACACTTCTTTTTTTAATTTCGACTTGATCTTACCTTTTAACAAACGACAAATTTCGCAGAATGGAGCTCCTCTCTGGGAGGATCTTATCTCAAAAGCCACTAAACTTCATTCTTGCCTCAGGTAAAATAAAACTTGACACGCTCTTGTTGCTTTATTCCTAATAATTGGGGAAAAAAAAATTGACTTTTACTTCTTTTTCTTTTTATTCTCAGAGCTGCGATTCTAGCTGTTTCTGCATATTTAGAGGCTTTTCAAAAAATAGCAGACGCCGCGACCAACGCAAGAGGCGCCACTAAGGAAATTGGTACTGCCCTTACCAGAATATGTCTCAGGCATAAAGCTGTCGAGACACGCGTTAAATCTTTCACATGGTTAGTTCACTTATATTCGACGTTCTTCATGATATATTTTATCCTGGCAAAAATCGTAATAGCGTGTCAAATTATTCAATATCCTACTTGTTCAACGTAGCGCGATAATGGATTGCCTGGTTATACCGCTTCAGGAGAAGCTCGAGGATTGGAAAAAATCTCTCGTGAATTTAGACAAGGAGCACGCCAAAGGTACAATAAAGTCTACAATCTTTTTCTTTCTTTTTTTTTTTTTTAAGTCTTCCTGCAACTTCGTTTGATAACTAACTGTATGTTTTTTCTTCTATTATAGAATGAAATACGTTTTTTTTTCTCCTGATTATACAGTCCCATTGTGTTAATCTTCACAGTATTTTAAAGTTCATGCTTTGTTTTGTTTGAAATCGAATTTATTACCGCACTGTACAATTACAAACAGGCACAGAGTGGCTTTTTTAATTTATACTTTACATGAGTGGCGAGCTATGCAAAATAGCAGAACTGCAGAGTTCGCTCGTCTATAATATTTAGTAAGTTTCTATGGTGAACGAATGAATGAATCTGCAAAAATGATTTTTTAAATAAACTATGATGAATTCAATGATTATTTCACTTATGCATATAAATAGCTCAAAATAACTAAAGTGTGGTTTATGTAAAGTTTAATGCACTACTTAATCAAACGAAAGGTGGATTTGTGTTATGGCATGTCTCATTAATTTAGACAAATATTAATAACGATGGATTTGCGAAACTATGAACTGAGAAATGCAAAATTCCACGATATCATATTTTCAAAAAGATTTTTCGAAGAATAATCCGTATTTTTTGCGTGATTTTAAACTGCCACGTCTTATTTTATTCCTCAAGAAATTCTCTATGAGTTGATAGATTTTTTCCAATGTTGATCGTTTCTCTGTTGCAGTTCATTGTTTAATAACAAAAAAAATATTTCATTAACATATTGCTGTAATGTTTTAGCAAACACGTTTAGAAAAAGATCTATGTGGCAAATTCGTAGAGGATCTCTTGAGAAACAGAATAAGCCGTAGTGTATCAAAATGGGTTAATAAATGCGGATGATTCTTTGATAAATCTTAATAAAAATGTGCCATCATAGAAATCTACATTTATCAGTAGTCAATGATTTCGCAAATTCATCGTTATTAAAGGGTTATATCTAGTTGTTCTCGGGAAAATTAAGGGATTTTCATGATTTTTTTAGCCATGTTAACATCATTTGATTAAAATACACTATACAGTATCAATACTACATATTTTGAGGTTCTTATATACATTTTTTTATGAAAAAATTTTCACTACTGGAGGAAATATGGCCGTGTCGTAAAACACCTTTTTTTGAACATAATTCGCGGTGAGCATGATATCTCTGGAACGGCTCATTTGAAATCAAATAATCAAAAAGATTTCCTTAGTATAATACTATACGATCTTCGTGAACGAAGGGTTTAGCAAAATTTTGATTTTTAAAAAAATGTCGATTTTTCCGAAAAATTCGATTTTTGAGGTTCTAAAAATTAGGTTTTTTGACCCAAAAAAATATAAATTTTGGTCCAAATGAAAATTCCTTCGTTCACGAACAAACCATTATAATTAGAAATAAGCTCGTGAAAGATTCAAATCAATCGATTAAATCGTTTTCCAAAAATCGTGCTCACCGCAACAGCACTTTTTAAAAAACATGATTCCGAGATAATCGCGTTAAAGTCGTCGATCTCTGCGCTCGGAGACTCGCACTCTCAGGTAGTGCGCGTAAATATATTCGTTCTAGTGCTCAGATCCTTATAATATTTTAAGAAAACGTTCTTAAGATGATGTACTTTGAGAAAATACAGAATAAACATTTTTTTTCCAACCCAAACTAGATATAACCCCTTAATATTTCCTTACGTTACTAAGACATGCTATAGTACAAATCCACCTTCACTTCGATAATTTAGGGCAATAAACTTTATATGAAACCATTGTGAAAATCGACCACTCATTTGACTAATATGAAGCACCTTAGTTGTATTCAAGTCTTCTGAACTTTGATTAATTTTTATCGATGCTCCTGAAATAAAATTTAAAAACGTAGATATAGAATTTTATTCCAAAATTTCCAAGAGACAGGAAAAAAATGTACGTTTGATGAATTTTCTGATATTCAATATAGAACGAACAAAAAAAGAACAAAAAAATTAGTAATTTCGTTTAGACTTCCAAAGCTAAAATGTCGATTGAATTTTATTGACAATTTCAAAGAAATTTACGAGAAAGGAGTAAAGTAATTTTGTGAAATGTTCCAAAATAAAGACTGAGGCATCGATCGGAGTTGGTCGTCACACTGTAATAGAACTTTGAAGAAAAAATGACATAATTTCATGAATAACGTTAACATGTATTTGGCAGAGTACAAAAGAGCCAAGGCTGAGTTAAAGAAGCGTTCGACAGACACATTCAGATTGCAAAAGAAGAAGGCGCGTAAGGGACAGGTACAGCAAGGTCATGGTCATGGTCCGGGGGGAGGTCAATCGCATCAGGGCCAGATTGGTCGTACGACCGACGAGGAATTGGCGAGATTATTGGAATCTTCGACGGCTGTTGTGCAGGAGAAACGACTGAGTCTTGAGGAGACTGAGAGAAAAGCAGTGCGTGCCGCTCTACTCGAGGAACGAGGCAGATATTGTTTACTAGCGAGATTTCTCAAGCCCGTGCTTGTAAGTTGAATTGCGTGTTCATCAATTAATAAAAACGTAAAAACAACTGAATTATATTTGCAATATTCGTGTGATGAGTAGGACGAGGAAATAGCGATGCTAATGGAACTGACGCATCTGCAAGAGGTGTCGGATCAATTAGAGAGGCACGCAGCCTCACCGATGGATTTGCCAGCTGCTTCGGAACAGATAATAACGGATTTGAAAGCACGTGAGAGCGGTCAGTGGGCTTTGGCAACGCCACCATCGAGCCCCTCATTATCGCTAGGTTCCCGTAAGAGTTCGATGTGCTCGATAAGTTCTCTCACGAGTAGCAGCAGTGGATCTTGCAAGAATCACTCCAATTCTTGCACGCATCCTTGGCATAGATCACTCTCACAGGTAAAGCAAACTTCCATAGCGTTTCGCGTGCTCGCGCCACATGAGCCTGAATTGCACGGGAGTAGATGATCTGCTTTTTTTTCTTTTTTTCTTATAATTTAATAGGTATGTATTTTGTATACACTAGCAGTAGCTGTAATTATTTATTAGTCGTCGTATCTCCATCTCTCTCCCTCCGATCTTTCTGTCTATCGACTGGTTCGCTGGCAAGTTTCGCGTGCATGCGACTAGTCGGCTTTGCGTATGATTGTGTTGGTAGTCTCGATGTTGTGTACGTTGTAGCCACTCGGCCTCAGACCCACCTCGAGTATTGGAGCTACGGTGATGAGCCTACGTCACTCGACCAGTGGCAGCAGCTCTCGCGACTCTGGCTTTACCTCTCAGGACACGCTTTATAAGCAAGCCATTTTCGAACACCAGGTAATTAATTCAGTCGTGTAGCGACATATCTGGCGCTTTTAGTTCCTTTCTTCTTCTCTCTCTTTCTCTCACACACACACACACTTTGTTCAGTTTTTTATTGGTACTTTAGCTGCTCGGTAGCCCCGTAACTTCGGTAGCAGCCATTGTTCGTTCGAGTCTCCAATGATTAACGTTCTTTCGGGGCACCAACCCCAATTACTCTCCTCTTCAGGTCTCGAACGCTTCAAGCCAGAGTAATCAAAGCGCCGGTTGCACAACAATATCAAGACCTCTCACGACCTCCACGTGGCCTGATCTTCAAGAGTCTACAGGGGTTCAATTCGACCGACAAAGTCCTAATACAATAAACGAACGCCCCCACACAATCTCCTCGGGTAAGTTCCCCCAGAAAATATGTGCAACTAATGTCTTTCCGTGGCAGTTTCACAGTCAAACGATTGAATTTTTATTTGTTTTATTTTTATGTATACCTCTTTATCAGCGTACGAGAAGGGTCATCAGCGACCGGCCTTGAGCGTATATACATTCCAACCACCAGATCGTGATGCCAACTGTTGTCATAGTCAACCGGCCTCACCGGTATCTTCACCGGCATCCTCCAATCCTCAACTCGCTCGTGTTCAAATGCGCAAAAATAGCGCCGGTGGCACCAGACCACCGATTCCAAACAGATGCTCCAGTCTCGAACGACCTACTTCTGCGACAACCGCTGCCAAGACTGAACCGCCAACTACCGGACGAGGAAAACCAAAGTTACCTATACCGGCTCATTTAGCCAAAGGTTCGTTTCTCTCCCTCTTTCATCGTTTTTTTCGTCCAGGTTTCAAATTTTTTGATCCTTCTTATCTATCAAACTAACGTATAAATAATTATTTACAGAGTTGGGAGCTCATCCACTGGCTCAACCGATGTACGTGAACATGCACGAATTAGCCAGTCTCGCAGCGAATCGTGCTCAAGAAATGCAACAAATACCACCGACTCATCAAGTTCCAGCAGCCGGAGCTAATCCCGCCGCGGCCTCCGCATCTTCCGCAGTCACATCACCGTCCACCGGCGCTGGAACAACTCCTGACAAGGTTTATACGATAATCTCGTGCATTTTCTCTATTTAGAATAACAATTCTATTATTCTATCTATTCAAATGACGTTTAATCTCTTTTGATTTTTTTTTCTATTTTTCATAGTTCCCTAAAAAGGGCGGTATAACAGCTCTACTTCATAATGAAACTCTGCTCTTAAGATCTTTATTCTATAATACATAACGTCTCTACTCCTTAACATGTTCGCTGTGATATTTAAGATTAGAGATGACACAGTAATAGACATGTTAACAGCGGAGTTGTTATGGAGGTGAGCTGTAAAAAGTAGTTTTTAATGCCCTAAAAAGCTCTAAATATTGTTAACTGACTTCAGTTATTATATTTTGTACTTTTATATTGCCTTGAAAATCGTTAGGCCGATAATTACATCAATCAATCGATCTTTGATCTTATGCATAAATTTGGCTATTTCATTTAAAAGGCTGAACCAACAACAGAAAAAGACGGCGGTGGGAGTCAAACATCCGAGTCGAGTTTGGAATCGAGCAGCGGTTACGGAAGTCAGACTACTCTGCCTCACTCGCAATCAGGACAAAATCATAATATTGTCGAGAGTAATAGCACGAATGCATGGAACACCGGCGCGCCACCGCCTACTTGTATATTATCGCGACGAGGATCGATGCAACAGACAACGAGACCACCTCCACCAACGAGGCGTACTTCTACCATAATAAGTGGAACTTATAGCATATCATCGGTTGTTGCCCCACCTATTATTGTTGGCAATACCGGAACCAACACCGCTGGAATCGTTGCAACTTCCGCAACGATCGAAAATCCTGTCGAATCAACAAACACATCGTCTTGCCTCGACGAAACGGAAAATCTACCGCCACCACCGGCCTTTTTGCTCGAGGGATCATCTCCGACTCTCAGTCCAACCCCCCAACGGTGAGTTTGTACTTTGATAATTAACGTTTTGGAACATTGCAATTACATACTATCTTTAGAAAATTAAGCCTCAAAAATTTCTTTGGCGCAACTAAACGCTTATTTCATGTATTTTTTATCCATTAAGTTCTTCATGAAGTGTGTAGTCACAATCAGGGATTATGTAATCGAAATCAGGAAGAGAATACTCGAAAAATTACTCGCTCAAAGAAATTTTTGAGGCTTAATTTTCTAAAGATAGTACAAAATATTAAAAAATATTTTTCTCCCCCATCTAACATTTTTAATGGTTTCTGCTTTTATCATAGACTAACGAAGGTTTTTTCCCATTTCCTCAATGTGAAATCTTAACTATTTTATTCCACTAAAATAGAATTGTTTTAAAACTGTGGGTACACTCTACATCTAAAAATCCTTCGGTCTGCTGTTATAAATATTGATCTTCATTTTTCTCATTCTTTGAATACAGCTCGATATCAGTATCAGAAACGGTACGAACGTTGACGGAGCTGCGTCACACACCGGCGAGTCCCTCGTTTTTGCGAAAGGCAGTGGCTTGCCAACAACAGCAGCAACAACAGATAACGTTGGTTCCTGGACGTACAAGTGTCGTGGAACGCACGACGAGTACGATGAAAATGATTGAGACAACATCGTCGAGTTTAACGAATAGTACAAGTACGTTTCAAGCTGTCGGACCTGGTGGTGTTGGTCATAGTTTCATGGCAGTGTTGAGTTCGAAATTGATCGGAACCTCAAGTAGCGCGGGGTCCTCGGGTAGTAGCCCAAAATCGACTCGTAAACATATCAATACGGAAACGGTGAGCAGCAAAGCTCCTCGAGGTCCGACAAGTTTTTTGGAGAGTCTTAACGCAAAATTGGCGCATCAGCAACATCAACAACAACAACAACAGCAGCAACAACAACAACCGCAACAACAGCAACTTCAACAAACAACGACAGTGCCACAGGGAGGGTCAAGCATCGCAGGCGGCGGAAGGTCAAACAACACGACAAGATCAGCAAGTGTTAGACGAATTATGGGGAATCGAGTGCCGATAATAGATCCATCACAAGTTAGGGATTCTCTGATGGATCAGATAAGACGCGGTACTTCGTTACGTAAAACAACCGGTCCTATAAACGATCGTTCGGCACCGCAAATATACTAAACTTATATCGAATAACGAAATACACTCCATTGATTGCTCAATGTTGAACCGAGCACGCGAGTTCCTCCGTTTTGCCGAACGGACCAAACGTCCATAGAGTCCCTCTCTCACCTCTCTGCTCCACCTTTATCGTTGCATTTAATTATCACCGAGCAGTACGACGTTGACAATACACGATACTATATATACATATATAAAAAAATACGTATATATAAATATACATATGTATGATCTATATATTCACTAAAAATCGCGCATATCCACCTCGTTTTACTCGTCGTTAATTGGTCGCACTTTAGCGCTATATGCCAACGACCCAAGTTCAATTCATACTATCCCTACGAACTAAAATTTAATATTCGAGCATTTCTTTTAGAGTTAGAGTTCATTTCTCCCTATTTCTCTGTCTCTCTCTCCTTCTCTCTTTTTCTGACTATTCCAATTTCCCTTGTTCTCGTCGTGTTCATTGAGATTGTACTTCCCGTTTGCTTCTGATATGCGCACAAGCTCAATATTGGGATTTATACCGCTACTTACTGCCATTTTTATACGTTCGGATGGTGATGCGCAGATTTATTCCTTCATTCCTTCAATGTATCGAGCTCGGAAAAATCCACGTTGGAGAGTATTATTATTATTATTATTATTATTATTATTATTTCTATTTTTATTATTTTCATTATGCATGAGAGAGTGGAGGAGAGAGAGAACGCAGTGCAGAAAAAAATACGTAGTATCAAAAGGCCGAATATTTGCCGTAATGTAACGCTAAAAAAAAAAAAAAAATTGTGTCGAAAGTCACAAGATGCGGGTAACCAAATGTTTACGACAAGTGCTAGAGCCGTAGATGTTGATGAAAAAAATAAAAGTAAATATAACACATACTACTCTATAATGGTAGGGTTACCGTCTAAAAAATATAATTGTTTATTTGTAATGATCCCTGCAAAAGCGACGAGCCGCCAAGATTATAATTATAATAAAGAGCGATGCAGCGAATTAACGTGACAAAACGAGAGCAGAGATGAGCAATATTCAATTTTTTTTGTTACATCTACAAATAATATTTTTTTATGTTAATGTTCGCCCTGTTTCGTAGCTCAGTTTCCGTGCAATATCATGTTTTTATAAAAAGTTTTAACTGGCTACAAGTTTGATTTTAATATTTATTAATCATTGATGGCAAATATGGAATTCGAGTATTTTCGTTGCAAACGTAATAAGGAACAAATTGGATTTTACACATCTCTGAACAAGAGTTTAATTTATGAGATATTGGGGAAACGTAGTCCATTACGCAGCGATTGGTGACGGACAAGAAGCTCGTGCATTTGTAATCTCTTGTGGGAAATTGTTCCAACCGATTCTCGGCAAATTGTAAATCGCATAAGTTCCGTCGGGGCTTATCTTCTTACTGTGTTGGGCAAACCTCTCGCCCGCTTTCGAACGCATCACCACAACTACCAAATTTCCAGCTGTAACATAAAATTCCACGTAAGCCTATATTTTATCTTAATTTACGTTTGATTCTTACGTTATGGATTTAATTTGCGTGAATGATGACGAAAGTTTATTTGCGCCGTGAGTTTGTCTTTTAGTTATTAAATTTCAAAAAATATTTACATATATTTTGTTTTTGCATTCCTGAAGTTGACGTTTAAATGTAACTTTTTTATTTCTTAGATGGGAAACTTATTTTTCAACACTCGTCACATTTTGTCATTATTCACACCGTTATATGCGTGCAAAATATTTATTATCGTTTACTTTTGTCGAGAGGTGTGCATGTGCACCGTGGATCTAGGACAAATTCGACAAGGCCTCGGAGACGTTCAGGACGATGTGGTACGCGGAAATGCAGCAATACTCTCGCTCGTCGCTTTCTGCCCATTGCTACTTTGAGGAAACTGTTAGCACTGCAATACACGTTTTTCATGTCACCGACAAATTCCTCGCACACAGGACAAATCGATGCCGTAGAATTAGATTCTACCTGATGTTCCGTTACTGAAAGAAAAAAGAAACAAATCAACAGGTTACTGAGAAATAAGAATTGTCAAGCGGTGAGTTTGATCTTTCAAGAGCATTTCGCGCAATAATATTGAAAATAATTGCGATAAAATGAGTTATGAATTAAAGATGTATTTGTCAAAAGGAACTTTATAATACATTTGTAATACGACGCCATTTTCTGAGTACGGTGGATGATAAAATTATTGAGAGGACACCCAATTTTCTCCAGTTGAAAAAAATCAATTTTTCTATTAATTGTTTTATTCAAAAGTACATACTTTCGTGAATATGCCCTTAACTTTTCAGCCATAAATTCCCAATATTTTCAAAATTGTTGACCGGAGAAATGTCGCAGGTAAAAGCGTATTTCTCGGCTGCTCCAAACTTTTAACACGATTTTTTCTAATCCACTTTTTTGACATGGTGAGCAAGATTACAAAGAATTATCCGACCAATCGGCCTGAAATTTTAACATGCCATTCTTCATATCAGTGGCTTTCGCATCTACCACGAGCGTGTCAATTAATCAAAATTTTACTTTTTCTTCACTGTTGATAGACGCAATAACATGAATTTTGTCCGATCTAACTTTTTTAAGGTTCGCCATCTTGAAAATTTTCATGCAAAGTCTTTCTTAGTGGTTCATACGATAGCGGTATATACGCGAATTGAGATTTCTTTTGGATGTTTTTTTTACAAATCATTGTAATGACCGCAATCACGCCCGCCAGCGAGCATGGATTTTTTTCAAGCCGTTGCGGCAGTGAAGATAAATTCTAATGAACAAGCTGCAAATACTAATTAAGAGAAAAAATCTTATATTACTTCATGGCAAAGTTTGAATCCGCTGGATTATTATTTTCCCATAAAAGAATTTCTGAATATCATCTAAGTAATTCCTGAGAAAGTGTAATTTTGATTCAAAGATCCCGCATGACGAATAGACATTGGTAACCGAGACTCTGTCTTTTAATGATGTCTAATAAACAGACGATATTTGGGGTAAAGATATCTTACCCGTAATGAACGAGTTGTCACCTCGAGAACCGGTCGGAGCAACAGTTCTGGATTCCGATTGATTGGCATTAAACGTTTCTCCTCCATTACCACCCGTGCCCACAGTTTCTTTCGGAAAATTAAAATTGTACGAGGGTTTTACGTAGACCGGAGGTGGTCCTTCAACGCCATCGGGGCTCTCAAGTTCGTGGTCGATAATGACGAACGCAGGATTACCAAAGAAATTAGTCGACGAATCAGTCGTTTTTGAACGTATTTCGGGTTCCTCGCCACTTCCAATGTCCAAACGACTCGATCCGGCATCAACAATCTCATCGACGTTTGCCACACGTGAAATACGCAACTCATCATCGTCCGATGAATTCGAAACAAATGTTGTCACCGTGTCAACAAAATTGAACGGCGTTGCACGTGTCGTTGATCCCTCTTGAACTTTTTTCTTCTTGTCGAGTTCGGCCATCTCGAAAGCGATGATTTCACGAAGCTTTTCTACATGGCCTAACGCTTCTTGATCCAGTTGCGTTATTGGATTGTTATCCGGCGCATGACCCGATGTCAATTCTTTACTCGTGCTTATCGATGTCGAACTTATCTTAGACGATCGCTGTATACTCGCTTCTGGCCTCAAAGTATCATTAATTGCGTCTTCTTTTGGCACTGTTGACGATTTGTCAAGAGCAATGGGATGAATTACCTCGTCCAAACCGTCACCAGTATCATTGTGCTCCACCTCAATTTCTCTCTCTTTTTCCTTCTCCTCCTCTTCATCGTCGATCGTTTCGCAACTCGGGGAAAATTCGTAGCTCTTTAAAAACGTAAGATTTTTGTTTTACCATCTTGTTTCATATAATCGTCATTTTTCTTTATTCTAAGATAATTTGCTCACAGATCAGCTCTTCGAAATAAACGATGAAACCTTATAATTCTTTAAAAATGTGTGAAATATTATTTCTTCTCGTTACACGTTATTTTTCGTGATTCTCGAATATTTTTTTCTAAATGTAATTATGCCCTTTGTAAAAATAAAGTAATTTTTGTTGTGGTTAGGAATTTTAACTAATTTGTTTTTTTTCCTTACCTGGGTAATGACGAGCTCCTGTTGATAATAATCGTAAAGCTTCACGTTTGCTGGTTTTGGATGATCGATTATATTTTCTCTCAGTACAAGAAAAGATATACAAGTTCTTTCACTGGTTAACTTGTCAAAATAAATGACAACAGTGCCGCGTTCCTCCTCAAACCGCCTGACCTCTGCATTCAAATTCAAACAAATTATCAAGTGCAATTTCGTTGCTGTAATGTTTTCAGATACACTGAAACGCTGAGAATACTTTTCCACGCAGTAATCGACGTTACTCACTCGTAGTTGATTCTTCGAGCAGAGCGTGCAAGCTTGGTTTGTCCGGAACGTATCCGCTGACCATGCCGATTTCCAATAGTGCCATATTGGTCTCCTCGTCAGCCATTTTATAACGGGAACAAATTGTGAGTTTTTGCATAGAACATTCGCCACCGGAAACCACTGGTTCGGCGTTTAACGTTAGATCGAAAGCCTCCGATCCCGTAGCATTTGCAACATTGTATTTCAGATTGGCCTGTTGATAATTTACGGTTATCTCTTGTTAACTAGAAGAATATCATCGCTGAAAAATCGTGGCATTCTTTCTTTTTTGTTTCTTTTTCTTCTCTTCGAACATTACTTTTGTTCTTTTTCTCTTAACCCTAGAATCCCACACTATTTGTATAGAACTCCACAAAATAAAAACAAACACGCTACAATTTAACGAATTCTAATTCGTCATTCGTTCAATTTTTCCAACTAAGACTTTTTTATTCTATTAAATACATAAAAATCATGAAAGAAATTAATCCATCTTCATATTAATTTAGATATCAATTTTTTCTGGTAAAAACACGATTAATTGGCAAAGCCCAATTGTTCTTTTAAATGTTTTCTTCTCTTCCTAAACTCCTCAGCGGGGGGCTCGAGTTCGAAATGAAATTGATTGCAAAACTCACCTGAACGAGTACGCATCCCTCACCCTCAGCAAATATCTCGATGAGCGTTGGCAAAACCGGTAATCGAACCTGTGCCAATACCATACGATTTTCTTCGTTCATATGAAAGACCTGATCAACTTCACCAGTGGTAACGAGGATTGATAGATCAGTGGTATTGCTCGACATCGCAACGGCATATTTGGCTAATGCCTCGAGACCCAATACAGTGTCCTGAGTCGATGTAAATCCACCCTCGGCGTTTCTTTGCTTGGCCATCCATCGTACGGCTTTAAGTGCAACCGCCATGTTTGCTTCGCCACCGAGTTTCACGAGAGAAAGTACCGCGTAAGCAGTCATTTCTATACTCAAACCCTTTGATGGCTTTCTTTTGTCTTCCCACCAAATGAGATCCTGCGAGTATTGAAAGATATATAATTATAATTTTCATTTATAATGCCCTTACATAAGTAAACAATTATGTAATTTTTTATTTATATCGAAAAAATACGCTCTAAAATACTTTTTGGGAATTATTTTGTTTAAGTAATTGGGAACTATAAGGAAAATTCGCATGTTTAAGTTCGTTTTGCAATCTGCAGTTTTTATTCGTATTTAAAAAGTTGACAAAAAAAATTTCATAAAAATTACCGAAAGCATTACATACGAATTCTAAATACAAACCTGACAAATCCTTCGATTTTTTATAGTTTATGAAAACTTACGTGTAGACGGGTTGACCGCTCAAGCAGAGATTTCATGCTGGCATTTGCATTTGGATGTTCGAGTAGCGCAAGAGCATAAGTCGATAATGTAGCTGTGTAAGGATTTCCGTCTCTCTCACTGGCTGCCATACCCTTTTCCAAGCAATAAAGCGCGTTGCTGATCAGTGAGGGAGCTAGAGGAACGCCAGATTCGAGGAGGGATATGAGTACATACGCCGTCAACGCCGAGGGATAAGTTTCCGAATCTTCTTGAAGGCCACCCTATGCAAAAAATCGAGAAATTTAATCATTTCCAGTCTTCGCTGCTCTACTGCATAGCAACTCCGCTCTTGATGCTTTGGTCACAGTCACGTTCAAAACTTAACTTTCCGGCCAATGTGTGAAAGGTTGGATATAATTAGCGAAATAATATATTCATGTTAGTTGTTTATCTTGTAGGAACGTAAAAATTTATAAAGTATTAGACAAATTAACTTGAACATTTTTGGCCAAACTTCGTCATACGTTCCTCCGAGATTGAGAATTATCTAAAAAGAAATCCGTAGAAAAATTCAAAAGTTATCTTGAGAAATGTGAAATTTTCGAATGCTGCTCGTAAGAAATGCATGCAAAAGAGCAGAATGTTCGATAGAAAGTTTCTCGAACCTGGAACGGCGAGTGCCTTCAAAATTTGGCACGTAGTCATACAGAATTCTGTATATATATCCTCTAAATGAAAAAAAAAATTATAGAAAAAGGCTTTGGTGAGACAACTATTTTAATATTTCTCCCTAAAATACATTTTTTCAAAGACTAGAAATGGCACAAGAATAGGCACATAAAGAATAGAGACGTTATGGATTTTAGATTAGAGTTGTTTGAGAGCGGGATTGTTTTGGATTAGAGCTGTACAGAATAGCGACTCGAGACTGTAAAAGAAACAATTAGTTAATAGCGAAACTGTCACACTTTACTTTCATGTCTTTGTGGAAGATTCTTCCTATGAGAGGAAAGCAACCGTTCTCCAATTGTTTCTTGACGATCCATTTGACCGACAATTTAAGGTCACGCTCGTCAACGTGTATCAATGTACGTGCTTGAGCGAAAGACTTTACGACGAAGGCCGTGAGCCACATTGAACCACCGCTTTCGGAGCTGTGTGGACCGAAAGCCGAGTACGAACCGTCCGGATGTCGGTAGTTCAACTCTCGTTGATAGCCTGTGACAAAATAATGTTACACCCAGTTTATTGTCGCTTCGCGTATCATATTATGCTGGAAAGTAAAAGCAGATTTTGCTGCAATGTTCAATTTTACCTTTCTCCACGCTGCGTATGGCTCTTCGTCGAAGTTCGGGATTGTTGCGACGGGTCGCCTCAAGGTAGCCGATAACGTGTATGTTCGGAGTAAACAGGATAAGATTTTGCTCCCCGCAACCGAACGGAAGACGTACGAGATTCTCAAGATTCTCAAGTGCTGGACCTAAAAGATCACCGACCAGAGACACGTAGCCTCTCGCACTATCGGGAACCAACGAGTCCTTCGGTAAATCAAGATTCCAAACTATCGACGAATCATCGGTGAAATCCTTCGGACAAACGAACGCCGACTCGGTCGTCTCGATTGGAAAACCCTCTGGTAACACCAGTATCGGTTTTACGATACTGTCACTGTATCGAGACAAAAATCCACATTTTTACTACCGTCTGGATTAATATAAAAATTCATAACATATGATTAATGATAGTTTTACTGTGTCGAGATAAAAGTGCATTTTTTTACGGTTTTATAGATTAACATAAAGTCACCAATTGTTTTACTGTATACGAAAATACCACTGTATTGCAATTTACATCATTGGGATGCAAAAATATTCTTTATCTTATTTTTCTATTTCTCAATTCTTTGACAACGTTTTTAAATATAATACTTAATCTCCATTGAAGTCTTAAAAACCCCAAAAAATGATTGACTAATCCTCATAACTTGGAGTAGCAAAAAAATGTAAGGTAGTCCTAAAACAAATTTCGTTGAATTCCGTCGATGTAAACTTCAATACCATAAAGATTCAAAGGTGAGAAGATTCGGCAGATGCATGTCTATAATATTCAACATATTTTGCAGGTAAGCCTGGAATATTTTGCTTAAAATAATAATAATAATATTTACCGAGTATTTACGAGGATTTCCGGACCGCACGATTCTCCATAATCGGGATCGACAGCAGCACTAACCGTAACATTTATTTCACCGATCAAGCGAGCTTTTAACGGATACTCATGAACAACGCTCGATTTAGCACCGATGCAATAAGAACCGAATTTCTGTGGCAATTGAAGATCAAAGCCAGAAGCATCGACTAACGTGATTTTTACTGGAAGACTGTAGTCCATATAATTGAAGAGTGATACTTTCATTCGCAATGTTTCGCCTCGTTTGACACTGTACGGCAGGGTGTAATCGAGAAAGAAGGGTTGAAACGCCGTGATTTTTGCCGGTTGTGCTATACCGAGACCGTAATTCGGAGATATGCACACCGTATGACCGATCCATTCCGTTATCGTGTGCGGAAGATTATGCTTTATAGTTGCCCGGCCATCCTTCCTGAATAAAACGAACAATAAATGTCTCGTTGCTTTTGCAACACGTTTACATTTTTTTCAAGACGAACGCATTACCAACCCCGTTGGCACCAATTCCCAGAGCCATGTCTCCGGGAAATACGATCTCAGTGTCGCACTCGCATGATCGGTCAAATGATCGACGTAACCCATCTCGTGACCATACAGCAAAGGAAACGCTTGAGGCATTGATTTTGCAGCCATCCATATTCTGTCTGCGAACGATAGATTTTATGGAAATATTGTAAGAAATTAAAAAAAAAATCAACAAATCAAGCAAACTATAGGTAAATTGAAATATTTTTATTTATTCCCCATAATCAGCGATTTAAAAAAAAATGGATAAAGGTGGTAAAAGACTGAAATTCTAATATTAGGAATCTAGAACACCGATGGATTAAGAAAATTAATCATAATTTTCTTTACAAAAGTCTCGTTTCTTTTCAAATGGTCTGTTTGTGGATGACTTTTCGCAAATAAAAAGGGATGCAATGACACAAAGTTTCAAATAGGAAAACTTGTTTCATAACAAGACAGAGAGGCTCACCGGGTTCGTCCATTCCGCGTCGCATCATACGAAAATCGATGCTTTCCCGACTAGTCATCCATGGATGTTGAGGACAAGGTCTTGACTCTACGATGAGATCACTCATAACGATCACCCCAAAATCCTGAAGATAGATACAAATTAAAGGATCGGTAACGATCTTGGAAAAAGAGAATGGAGTAGAAAAGAATTGTACATCAAAAGCCTGCATAGCATCGACGTAATTGACCCAAGTACCACCACCAGTCACGGTAGCTCCGAGGCCGGATTGACGTTTGCGTCTAGCTCGTCTTTCCCGCACAAGATCCCAAACTGGCGGTGCTTCGACCGCTGGACTCGGAAGATGATCGATTTCGCCGATACTCGTCTCGGGTTGGGTCGTTTCTACGAAATATAGTGAGTTATGAAATGATCGTATCCTGTATCAAATTTATTAATTAATGAGATGAATTTTAATGATGTTTCCCATAAATACTCAATCGAAAAATCCCACATGCTTACACTTTTAATAATTTCGTTTTTTTTTTTTTTTTTTTAATGTATGACAAACGTACTTTCGCAATGACTCCAAACGCTCTGATAAAGTGGTGTATCAGCATCGAGATGAAATCTTTTAACTTTTTCGAATGCTTTTTCCGCGTCCAGGAGACTAGAGCCCTTGTTCGATCCCTGATGCTGTAATTGTGAGCGAGCCAAAAAAAGGGTCGACTTGTCAAGCACGGAAACACCGCACAGTGACCACGGAGCCGCTTCAACGTGATATTGTGTTTGTTCTCCCGGTATTTGCGTCTCCGCGTGCCAGGATGTTTTCACTTTATTCTCGAAACAATGACCAACCTCGATCGTGTAAGTGGTCGCAACCGTCTCTCCGTCATTACGCACGTAATACAGTAATAATTCTGATAACGGTGCCATACTCGGTGTCACCTTGACACTCAGTGGAAATCTGCGATGAGACACGACAATTACATTAGAGGAGATACATTTGCATTGATTCTACAATCGCTTTATACTTTGTTCATTTTTCTCACTGTACAAAAAGAATCTGAAAACATTTTTTATACATAATTTATAAAATAACGAACCTTTTTATATTTCTTCATAAATTTTTCTTACTTTTACTTTTATTTTTTGTCTAACTTCTTCGTCGTTTTGTGAAAAACAATTATTTAATGAAAAAAAAAAATTACAATTATTCGAAGCCAATATATTCTTTTGTAGCAATTGTTTGTTTCTGTTTCCGACAATGAACATAGTAAGATATTTCTAAAAATTAATAATAATGAATAAGTTTGTCAAGTTGTTAATAACAAGAGATGTCAATCTTGAATAAAACAGATAAAAAATAAAAAAGAGAAGAGAAATGCGTACCTGTGAACAACGCTGGAATGTTCACTCTTATTATTCGGAGCCTCGACAGCTCCCAGAACGTTACGAAATTCGGAATAATTAAGAAGTGAATCTTGATGAGGTTTGTGCTTGACGTGACCAAAAATCAAGAGATCTCCCTTGGAATTGATGGAATAATGAAAAGCCAACGATTCATTAGCAATCTTTCCGCTCGTTGGCATCGTGTACATTACGTTGAAGGGATATTTTTCGCCGCATACGATTGGCTGATAGCCGCGAGCAACAGCCAAATAACTGTCGGACGGTGAATACCAAGCTCCAACGTCGATGTAAGCCGAAGGTTGATCCATAAACACCTAAAAATGCAAATTTAACATTATTATTAAATTAATTTCGTTATTATTGTGTTATGAATATTTATGTTGTTTATAGCTATATTTTCGCCCGAGTTTCATTAAAGAAATAATTATGAAAATGGCAAAATTAACTTAAATTTGAAATAAACTTGGTTATTCTAAATTGAAATATCGGAGTGAAACCATCACGATTCTCAAAGTCCACGAAAATCCTCTTCGAAGTCCGGATATAAATCTCTACATCCCAGTTCGCCACGTGCTTTTCTTCTATGTTCAGACCGTGACGATTTTATCAAAAATTGAGATATCGGTATAAATGAAAAATAATTTTCTTCGTTTGTCGATGAGCTTTTCAAAGGATATTCAAAAGATTGTGATTTCTTAATTAATCACCGAGTTAATGTCAAAAAAGTGGGCACCCCTACAACTTTATCAAAAAATAAGCCTACCAGTGAAATCTCTACCTGACCGAACTCTACCAAGGAAATTTCAACCAGCAGAGAGATTCTACCATTTCTAAACACTACCAAAATTTTTCTCTACTGTAGTCATTCTCTACCAATAAAGAATTACTACCGTAGACATCTTTACCACATCCTACTCTACCGACGAAAACTCTCTCAGGGAAATCTCAACCAAGTGCAATGTCTACCATTTATGAATTCATAAATTTACAATGTCTGCAATGTCTACCATTTATGAATTCATAAATGGTAGACATTGCACTTGGTAGAGATTTCTTTCCACTAGAGATTTACTATGGTAGAGATTTTCCTGAGAGAGTTTTCGTCGGTAGAGTAGAATGTGGTAGAAATGGCTTGGTAGAGATGCCTACAATGGTAATTCTTTATTGCCCAGATAGCAAAACGTACGATTCGGCATAATATAGATATAATATTAGCACGCACTAGTACGGCGTATTCTGATCATACTAGTACTGTACGGTCACTTGGCTATCTGGGTGGCAGAGAATGATTATGGTAGAGACAAATTTTGGTAGTGCTTAGGAATGGTAAAATCTCTCTGTTGGTTGAAATTTTCTTGGTAGAGTTCGGTCAGGTGAAGATTTCACTGGTAGGTTTATTTTTTGGTAGAGTTATGGGGGTGCCAAAAAGTGGCCTAAAAATATATTTTCCAAGATTTTCGCGTGAAAAATCGATTTTGCAAAAAAGAGCGATAATTTCGGTGTTTTTAGATCGAGATACATCAAGATAAGTCACTAAAAATAATATTGAGAACCAAACATTTTTTGACATATTCAATTCTTGATTATTCGACTCGTATTCGAATCTTGTTTTGAATGCCTAATAAATGGGGTCGAATTTTTAAAGTTAGAAATTATTTTTTCGGATTTTTTTCCTTTACACAGCTTTACTGTCTTTTTCGGGTACGTAATGAACGATTAATCGAATTACTAAGCAGCAGCCTAATTTCTGTTGTGAATTTGAGCTTTCTTTCATGACAGATTTATTGGAATCAGTTCGAATTATAAGCAGTCAAACGTACAGTCAGGTCGTCAATTTTTTTTCCCTTACGAATTTATATAGAGAGAGAGATAGGGATTTTAAGTATATGATTGTTTTACGACTGGCTTTCTTACGTTAATCCAGCTTAACGCGTTTTTTATTTAAAGAGTTCCCTTTTGGAGATAAAAAAGTGGAGTAAAAGTAGCAGGCTGAGAAACACGTACCCTCCATCTTTTATCGGGTGAGTAATACTTGGTCGGATACTCAATGGCGGTGGCAACGAAACTCAAAAGTACGATATTTTTGTGTTGGGGTGGTACGATAAAATTGACGAAGCCACCAACGGACGACGTAAAGTTGCGACACTCGACGACGACGCGAACCCATTCGTCTTTGCCACGTACCCTCAGACACAATTGTATTTTTTCACCAACTGCCGGTGTTTGATCTTGACGCAATACTCGAAGCTGCAAATGAATAAATCAATCAATCGATCCACATGAAAATCATCCAAGTAATTTTAAGAAAACAGGACTCACTTTTCCATGATACGGAAGTCCGAGCTTAAAATATTTTGGTGTATGTGGCGCAAATTCCAGTTTCAACGCTTGATGTACGACGACCGTACGACTTGTCGCAGTCTCGATTACTTCCGTCCCAATCTCTGTCAAATTTGCACTCAGAACTATACTCGTCGGTGCTACTTGCCAATGCGCCAGCCCAAGTTCCGTACCGGTCACCGTAAATTTCGTACATCCGTCTGCTGATGTTAACTAATCACACATTTTTAATTGTCGATATCATTCGCTAGTTTCATCAAAAAATAATCTTCGGTGAATATTTATTTAAACATCAGTCATTCCCTCAAAGTTTTTCAGACATGTTTTCTTCCCATTTAACATGATAAAGAAACATTGAAACTTGTCGATATTATTAGGAGGGACGATAAATTTTTACATGATTTTTTGTCCTCACTA
This sequence comes from Rhimphoctona megacephalus, assembly GCA_963989365.1. Lineage (NCBI taxonomy): Eukaryota > Metazoa > Arthropoda > Insecta > Hymenoptera > Ichneumonidae > Rhimphoctona > Rhimphoctona megacephalus. Next base: position 21,744,054 of record OZ022414.1, on the reverse strand, counting down.
GAAATGTTCTATTTTATTTTATTCATGATTTAATGCTTTTCTATTTTTTTTTATCTACATTTTTTTTCTGCCAAATATGAACTTCTGTCATAAATTACTGGTTTCGATAACTTTTAAGCTGAGTGCAATCAGAAAAAATCTCGATCGTTTTACGAAAAAGCTTGTTTGAACGTAGTGCATGAATATTTCAGTTTTTCCTGATTATTATTTTTTTTTTTTACATTTCCATTGGATTTATGTTTATCAAAACATACAAAAGTGTTGGAATAATGTATTTTTCCATTTCAATCTTGAAGCTTTTTTTCTGAGGCACTTAAATTTTTTTCATATTTTACAGTTTTATTATTCCAAAAGGAAAAAACACATACTTTTACTTCGTTGTGAATCTCGGGCAGATTGAGTTTTCGTCTCCAGCTTGGAGTTTGAGGGCTCGATTTGAGCAGCAAATTGCCCCGAACGGGTTTCCCGTAACTGTAACTCGCGCACACAGTCCAAGTTACATTATGAGCATCAGCGAGTATGTATCTCGGGGAATTGATGGTCACTTGAAATCTGGGCAAAACGTATTTTCTCACTTCGAACGTCGTCGTATGAATAAGCTGGGGTAAAGACTTTTTCTTCTCGACTTTTATTCTCCACGCACCCTGTGAGAGAAAATACATTTTTTTTTATTCACACCGTCCTACTTCTTTTGTTATGAAACTTCAAATAGTTTTGAAAAATTCTAAAACATTGAGTCATCGTACCGGACTTGACTCAGGAGACAGAGGAAACATTAACTGGACCATTCCTCGATCTATACTCAAATTCGTCCATTGAGCCACACGCACCTCCGACGGATTTTCTATCCATACTTTTGGGATCTGTCGATGAAGATAACAAATTGAATGATTATGCAAAAAAGTTGAATAAACAATTATTTTGAACAAAATACAAACCGCTCGCTTCCACGGTTTAAGGTCGTGAGTCAACGCAAGAATTCTCACGCGAACATCCTGACCAGGTTTGTACACCGGTTTGTCAGTCTCGACGAACGTGATGACCGAATCGTGCTCGATGTAGACCTCCTTTTCCGTATTTACGTGATACTCCGGATACTTGTCGAATCGGATTTTCAATCTTAATCGTGCAATCGAATGGGCTGTTGGAGTATGATCCGGCACAGCCAGTTCCAGACATGTTTCCACCCCTGTTCATCAGTTATTAATGAGAAGCAATCACCTCAATGTCAAATGCAAATATCACCACTTCCACATCATCAATTTTGACGATAAAAACGGTGCTTCAAAGTTTCAACCCACGTTCGCTAAAGTGGCTCTATTAAGCTAAAACTTACAATGGTACAGTTCACGTTGATTGAGTTCTCATTGAGTAAAAAAACCTCATTTATTTGTAATGTCATTTTTAATGGGAAATTTAACAAATGTCGAGCCTTGCTAAAAATTACTAAAATTAAATAAATACGCATAATGTCGAACTCATAACGTCGCAGCAACAAAACAAGACAAATAATAAGACACCTTTATAATAATCCGATGAAGAGATTCATATGCAGCTTTTTTACATTTATTCTGAACGGACAAAAGCTCTTTAAACTTTTTGAAAACTCCATGTAAGATCGAGGCTGAATAAAATAATTTTCACTTTGATTTCTTAACATCCAAAACTTTTAGAAATCCCTAGGAGCAATTATCAAAAAATTAGCTTCCATAAGGTATTTTTTAGTTAACTCTGTACTGGAAATATCTTGGCAGTCGAAAAAGCCAGTACCCCATTCACGTTTATTTGTTTCAATGATAAATATGATTTTTCGGCTATTACTAAAGTTTGTTTAAACAAAGTTAAACAGGAATATTCAAGCATTTCTATTTGGGCCAGTACTAAAAATACTATATATACGTGACCTTCAAATAAGCCATGACTACTTTCACTTTTGTTTATTCAAGTGGTGAACATGATTTTTTTGGCTAGTGTTGAAATTTGTTTAAATCAAGAGACGCGGTAGCGGCTCGACATCAAGTATTAAAAGAAACAGCCTGCGCGAGCCCTACCCGTACTCTTATATACGCGAATATGCCGGTTTTATGACGTCATAGCGTTTTTAAATCGCTCTCACGGACGAACCGTTTGAGTAAAAAATCTATATATTGGTGACGTTTTTTTTTTCGATTTTTCTCTTTCTATTGGTCTTTGTTGCAAGTAGATCCGTCCAGCCAATCTTGAGATATGATAATTTAGTGAATTAAAATCGAATGTTTCGGGATGTATTATATTTATACACGAACAATTAAGCGTGGACTTTAAAACGAGCCTTTTACTTTTGTTTTTTTCTCATAAGTGAACTTGATTTTTTGGGGAATATTCGGGTTTGTTTAAATAAACTGAAACATTTGATTTATCGATGAAGCCTCTTTAAACTCAAGTTATGTGACTAAATATACGGGCTACCCTGGTGTTAGCTGCTGGTCCCCTATTTAAAGTACCACAGGAAGCAACAATTTCAATTGACGATTAACTCGTCTAGCGAACAAATGCGGACACGATCTCTCTACCTCTCTCTCTCTCTCTTTTATTGCGTTGTAACATACGAAATATATGTATATACCGCATACTCATCTCTCGATCATTATACATTAGAGGATAATGGAACATGTGTGGAACCGGCGCGATAAAGCTGAGCGACATACAGAGACTGGTATAACGTGATTTTTTAACACATTCGTTTGTTCGAGTCGGAAAATTACATGAAAAAATGCAACTTGCCAGTTTCGAGGAGATTGCTGGTACTCGCTAAAACTTCATCGTCGGTATTAGCCGAAGATGGTGACAAAAGTTCGAGAAGAATGTGAGCCGGTCCTTCCAAATTGTGCAAAGACAGACAGCCACTCTCAGTTTCACCCGCCAATAATTTCTTTGGTGCGGTAAACACGTATCCCCTTAAAAAAAGAAGAAAAAGGTGATTAAAACAAAAATACAAATTGCCGAAATGTTTTTAATTTAAAATCTATCGAAATTAGATTACCTGTCGACCGGACCAATGTTGCATCCGACCAAACTCGTCAGCCCCAAAAGACAGAATATAACGGAACCGGAAACCATTCTCGATCACGATTTATCGAGAACGAATCTCAAAACGATTCGTTCGATCTTCGAGCCATACGATTGTCACTCACTGACTCTTTCGTAAATTGTTAATATATCGCAGTTATAATAATCCGAAGAAAAAAAAATATGAATATAAATGGAAAATGTAGAATATATAAGTAGACAGACAATGCGCGAGTTCGTTTCTACAAAGAATGAACGAGCATACTACCGCCTCTGAAGAACTCGACCCCACGGAATCCAACTCGTCTGGAGCTTCTCTCCCCTCCTTACCACATCACGTTGCTCGTTCGCTAGAATTACTTTGTCTCTTTTGCTCGATATGCCGATAGCCAAGCACACTTGCCCCTTCCTGTCACTCTTATTATTCTTGTTTAAGCACTAAGACTGTTGATTTTTATTTTTATTTTTGCAGTTAATCAATTCATTAATTATTGATTACAAATCAAATGCTCTTTTACGAAATTTTCTCCAATTGGGGAAAACACGGGGAAATATATTATGTACAGTTTCAATGGTATTCCGAGTATAAAGCTACTGCAACACGAGTTAGTTTAATTCCAGAGGCCACTCGTATATCATTGACCCTTTGATATGGTCGCGCCTATCACGATCGTTAGAGAGTAGGGGATTCACCGATTAATCTTCCATCCGGGGGTCATCGGCGAGTATTATGTGTACGCATATTTTGCTCTTTTCCCATTTTTTTCTTGTTGGTTTCCTCATAGAGACCGCTTTGTTTTCGCCAAAGCTTCTCGTTCTTTTTTTTTAAATAAATATATAATATCAGAGGGTTTTTTCAATATATTGAGAATTCTCTAGGATTACGTTTTTTTCCTATTTAATCAAAATTTTCAGCATGAATCACGCAACCATTGGATTCCGTTGATGATGCCTCCAGTTTAAATCGATACGATTGTTTAAACTTTCTTTCTAAACCTTACGAAAAAATGTTAACTTTGATTCTTTTTGGGCTTGATTTTTTGGGCACAAATGAAAAATATTAGTCGATATTTATTTCCGTTATTTAAGCTTATCATTTTTTTCATAGTACAAATGCAAGCATTTGGTATCGCTGATACCTGTGAGAAATGTGCTTTTCAAGTTTTCAGTTTAACCATCAACCTTCCTAGAATTTTGCAAACGTTCAGAGAAAATAGTGATTAAATTATGTAACGACTTTATGTGAGGTAAAAGCTCATGAAAAAAAAATAAATTAGTAAAACTTTCGAAATTCGATGATTTTCTGTCTCGAAAACAAAAAAGAGCCGTAGTCTCAAAGAAAAACTGTGGAATAACGTAAACTGGGCTGGGTAAACGATTTCAAATAGTATATACATAATTACATAATTTATTGTTGCTGTTTATAGGTTTTCTTTTCAAACAATTGTTGATTGGCGAGAAGTTTGAAGATTTGTTGCATCGATGGATAAATTAGTTGTATATTCGGCATCGCAAATGGAAAAAATAGTCCTCCAGTGAGTCGTTCAGTAAAAATAAATAACAAAAGAAATGTTTTTAAAAAATGCACTTGGAATGTACAAGTGATGACCAAGTGCTCGTACCAGTAGCGAGTGCTTTTAAAATACGAATCTGTAAGCGACCCCAGCAGCGACTGCTGCCACAGCAGCACCGGCCAAACTCCATGCGGCTATTTTTGCCGCGCTTTTAGAGTTCTCCTGGGCCTTCGAATTATTTTTGATAAATATTTGGTTGTTCCTCTTGTGATCTTCTTTCGGGGTGCCCAACATTTTGCGATAGAGATTTTTTTCGTGGGCTATATCCTTGACAGTCTTGCTTTTCAGTATGGCCAATTCTTGTTGAATGGCTTTGGAATTTGGCACGATTTTTAAAGCTTGAAGCAACGTTTCGTATGCCTTGACATGATTTCCTTTCTTGTGATGAATTTTACCTAGACAAACGAAAATATTACATATAAAAGTGAGTTAGAACGAAAAAAATGGTTTTAGACACGGTGTGATTTACCTTTTCTGAATAAAGCTTTCACGTTTTGGGGCTGACATCTCAATACGTTCTCAACACTGTCCAACGCCGCTTCGTACGCCTCGATTCTAATCTGAGCTTCTGCCAAATTATTGTAAACGACTGTTCTGTCCTCGAGAAGGGCTTGCAAATCTGCATCGCTGATAGTATCTTCCACATTTCGTCCTTGATCCGGTTCACTGCCGCCCGATCCGGTTGATACGCTGTTTGTGGGATGCAAGAAATCCAGAGCACGACGGTAGCATTGAATTGCGAGAGTTGGCTCAGATCGCTCGAACCACCAATTTCCACGCTCACGTTTCTTGTTCCTTTAATATTGCAACAAAAGTCATGTGTATGAAATTTTTAATTAATGTTCTATTTTTGCGCTTCAATCATGGCTGATTTTTCATTCAAAATACTGTAAATAAATCTGTGGGCGGAAAAAGTTTGTCTATCTGTAGATTTATAATATGTTTATAAGTTGAGAATAAGTAAACAGATGGTAATGAATTTTTCATAGCAAGAACTCATAGCAAGAATTTTTCATAACAAGCTCATATTCACTATAAAAGTTAGACTGGTAACACTTCGATATATTGTTTATTACGGAATTGAAAGAAAAATGCGAAAGAATGTAGAATCGCTGTTCAACTTGAAAAATTCGTCAACGATCGAAAAAAGTAGATAAATAAAAAATCTAATTACCAATTTAAAGTAAAATAGCTGATGCAGACTAGTTAAATGAGTGCTAAATTTTCAAAATGTGTTTATGCAAAGTTCAATGCACCAATTAAATTAACTGAAGGTTGATGTGTATTACGGTATGTCTTATTGACCTAAAAAAAATTGAATAACGACGGATTTGCGAAATCATGAACTGATAACTGCGAAATTCCATGAGTCATATTTTCATCGAGATTTTTCAAAAAATAATCCGTATTTTTCAACCGATTTTAATGCACCACGTCTTATTTTGTTCCTCAAGAGATCCTCTACGAATTCACCGTGTGGTTTTTTCTCAGTTTCATCATTTTACTGTTGCAGCCAATTGTTTAATTGGCTAAAAAAAATGTTCATAAACCAATTGCTGTAATTTTCATATTAACAAGTTTAGAAAAAAAATCTACGCGGTGAATTCGTATAGGATCCCTTGAGGAGCAAAATAAGACTTAGTGCATTAAAATCGGTTGAAAAATACGAATTATTCTTTGAAAAATCTCGATGAAAATATGACTCATGGAATTTTGCAGTTGTCAGTAGATGATTTCACAAATCCGTCCTTATTCAATTTTTTTTAGGTCAATAAGACATACCGTATTACACATCAACCTTCACTTAATTTAATTGGTGCATTGAATTTTGCATAAATGTATTTTGAAAATTTAGCACTCATTTGACTAGTGAAGCAGTCATATTACCTTAAAAACCGTTTGAAAACAAAGAGAATGAATATTGGGTTGAAGTTTCAATTTTAGATAAGGAAAAAGGTTGCGCTAACAAATTGTAACAAGTTACAGAACTTTAAAAATTTTGTTGGATCAAAAACCCAAAAAAAAATATAGTTTTTGTAAACCACGAATCCTTGGAGCAAAACCCTAAAAAACTACTTTGATAGTAATTTTGTCAAATTTACCTTATACTTCGATTAAAAATAATAATTTTTTTTACAAAAAAAAAATATCAAAATAGAAAAAGATTGTCACAACAATATATGTGCTATATAGCATCTCGATATATTGCTTTATATCAATAAATCTGTAAGGGCAAAAGATGTTGGTCTTTCTAGCTGTCTAAATTGAAAAAAAAAAATTATATTTTGTTAATTCCGATATATGTTGATTCGAAAACTCCGAAAAAACCAATATTTTTTTTCAAACTTAGAATTTGTCAGAGCAAGTAGAAAAAATCAGGTTACAATCACTTTTTTGACCTTTTATTCTGTTAATAGAAAATAATCCTTTTTTGACCAACAGCGATAGATGCATGGTCGGTGTGTAGCTTCGGCGATCTCCCAAATTAAAAGTAGCCTTGGGCGAGATCAATACTTGGTTGGGTGCCTTGCATCGACTCATGTATCAATCGCTACGCCGGAGGCAGTTTTTCTGCATTTCTGATGATGCCAACCAGCAAATGCGATACAGTAGTGCATTAGGAAAGAGTGGCTGTGGGCAATGCTCTAGGGGATCTCGCAGGAACAGAAACACGAACAGTGAAATGGGAGAAAAATGTAAGGTTAAAGTGACGGAATGGGCTTGTAAAAACCTGCAAGGGTATATGCAGGAACAATAAAAAATAAAATAATCCTTTTTTGAATGCCCCAAAAAAACTGACGACAAGGTTTGGACTTTTTAGCAATAACACAGGCAAAGCTGTTGGATTAAAAATGAAATAAAACGGACCCTCATTTTATAAATATGGTCAAGTTGTAGTAGAAGAGTTGTAGAATGAAAAAAATTGTATTAACAATGTTTAATGCTTGAAAGTAATGATAAAGTCATTTCTCAGTAATATGCATACCCAATCTTTTTCCTTCTGTAGAAATCGAGCTCTTCAATGTCTGTTTCAGCATCCATTGATTTTAATTCAATAGTGTACAAGAGAGTCGCACCAGGAGGAATGTCAGGTGGCAAACCAGTGTCACCGTAAGCAAATCTGGAAGCTACTTCTATTTCTGCTGTCTCCCCAACTTCCATAAGGGCTATAGCCAGATCAAGCCCCTAAAAGATATTATTTATATTGAAAAATAACAAGTTGTATCTCACCCAAAAAAAAGTCTCCACAGAAGAATGAGAATTGCAAAAACGTAGAAATTGATAAAATTTTAAAAATCGTTTTTAGTTTTTTTTTTACATTACTTTAACATCATAATAATCTCTCATTTTGAAGTAAACTGTGGTGAAGTTCACTTTGTTTGGAACGAACAAAAATTGTTACTTTTCCATTTTCAAATGATTTTATTTTTACAACCATTAAAAGTTCTTTGCAGATTTCGTTTGTACTCTTTGACAAAGGTACAAAAAATAATTGAATCAATATTTACAGCATAAATTTACAAAGATAATTTGAAGAACGATAAAAGACAAGAAATATCGTTAAATCCCAAAGCTGCAAACTCTAACATAATTGAGTTCAAGTTCGTGGCATACTTTACTTAATTTACATATTCATTGAATACCTGAATAACTTCAACGTCCCCCAACTGTATGGTAATGTTGTCAACATCTTCAACAACTTTATCGCTATCTGGGATTTTGCAGATAATCCTTAGGGTACAGAGATCGTATCTGTTGGGACGAAAGCCCTTTTGACCTTTGGATATTGTTTTTTTTCTAAGTTGTCCATTGCCGAGAATGTCGATCCATTCCTGTTCAGGATGATCCTGAAGAGCGGCTTGTGTCAGAGGATCGTCAGGATCAACGTCAAAGTTGAGATCGTCCTTAATAAAATCAGCCTGAGAATGTCCCTCAGGAATTGGTGGAGTATCCATTTCTTTGGAAACAAACCATTTAAAAATGCATTATTCCGTTTTTTTTTCCACCGACTGTGACGAAAAAAAAATGTTGACGAGTCATCATCGTCGTTCCGAGATTATGCACAAATTAACTTTATTTGAATTGATTGATAATTATACTAATTTCGGAACGTAACCAACCTTTATAACGTTATTATTTTTGCGCAATTTGGTGGGTACACTTTCAATGGTAAAATTCCGTAAACCGAAATGGTCTGGCGGTTTCGGCTCGATTCTGTTGCATTCGACTGATAACTCTCCGATGAATGACGATATTAGTGAGAAGAGTGACAGTTACGATGACCCATTTCTGCAAGTTCACGTGCTCGTTGCGCCAACGTTACTATTTTTCATAATCGTGAACTACCAAGCGTATTTTTTTCCGACACAACCGATATCACAGGTTGTTTGCTTAGCCAGCAGAGCATGAAAAAATCCAACCGAGTCAGTCCCGTACCGCACCAGAGACTAGTAGGCCGCACTACATGCGCTCGTATTTGAACCTATAAAACCGTTAGTGGTGTAAACAAAAAAAGAATCTCAAGATATCTCGATTTATAATAGCACACCTGTTTCGATCAAGAATTCAATACAAAAAATGAATGCCTGTTTTAACCAACTCAGAAATTTAGGTCAAAAGATCGACAATGATATAAAAAAATTGGAAAAAACTTGGGAATCGCCGCTTATTTTCATTAGTGGTTATGGCAACAATGTCGAAGAAGCGAGTCCTTATATTGAAGCCTTTCTCGGTACAATCAAAGAAATACAAGTAAATAAAAAAAACAAAAAACAGCTTTACAACATATTTTTCGAATTGAAAATCTAATAAAGTCAATCTATTGTATCTGATTCTTTTTTTTTATATATAATACACCTCGTCTTAGCAAATCGCCCAATACCCTGCAAACTTTTACTCAAGTTTCGTTTTATTTTCATACATATATTTGCAATGCAGGATCAGCTGATTGAAAACCTAAACTCTCGAACAAAACATATAACCAGCACTGATGAGTTCTTGTCAAACGTAGAAAAGTTTCATGAAGATTTCAAACAACAATATGAAGAGGTCGAAATGCTACTTTCCGAAAGCGGTTATCAACCATCGCCAGAATATCTTGAACAGTAAGATGTCTCAACAATCTTGACCTATTTTTAGCCAACTGCTTCATACAGGTTTCATATTTATCTTAGTTATATACAGGGTGTTCCATGGCCAGTGGTACAAAATGTAAACTTAAGTTCAGAACCAAAATCTTGGTGAATAAGTCTAATAACGTTTTTTGAGTAAGCTCCTTCCTGACGAGTTATTAATTATCAAAGTTGAAGGATAGGCGTTCTTCTATCACGCATACTACCCAATTGATTGGAGATAGAGCAAAAGTTTGTAGAATCAATCTTATAGCTCATAAAATTTCCTGCAAAAAAGTCCCAAGTGACACTTTTGTATCTTTGGTAGTTTAGTCTTGAAGGCAGATAAAATAAAAACCTGGTTTACTGGAGATACTAGAGTGGCACTGAACTTTTTTTTAGCCAATTTTATGAGCTACAAGATTGGTCCCATATGTGCAGTAAAAAAATGTGATCCTAAAACCTTTCTAATTACTAACGCATTGAGAAGACTGATCGAAAAAACATTACTAGACTTTTTGATTTGGGTTTTGATTCTGAACTTAACACTATATTGTGTAATATTGATCGTAGCAGGCCTTATAAATTACTTAGCATACATAATATTTTAAATAACTTATTAATAAAGAATTATTATTTATTAATTATTTATTTCATGTTATTGACAGTTCATTTAAAACAGAGTCTGGAATGGAATCCAGTATTCTCACTTCGGAACAGATGGGGAACACTACCTCATCGTCTGTCTTTTTCAGTCTTGGTGACAACAAAGTCTCAGACACATTTGTAACGCTGCGCAATCAGCCAAAAAGCATCACCACTCCAGTGATCAAAAGTGTCGCATCTGTTACGCAATCAAGACACTAGTTTTAGAATATTGTAATATCGCTTAGCAGTCCCTGAAGAGTACCTTACTCTGTTTATTGCTGATGTTTATTGATGAAGTTGTGACAGTGCCACTGATAATTATAATTATTTTCATTCTATAAAAACTGAATCAAATTTTTACAAGTTTTTGTATATTCTGTGAAACTTGTCATTTAATTATTTAAATAAGAAGCTCGATTGATCCACAATTGTTTAGTGCTCACAAATATTCTATTTATAAAGTTGAACAACAAATAAATCCTTTAAACAATACAATAAAATATTTTATTTTTTAATAGAATATGTTGGCTCGCCCAACACTTTTGTAAAACTTTCATAAGTCTGTTGTTACTGGGAATCACCATGGAAAACAGGAAGTGACCAGTCATTTAAAAAAAAAAACCATTCTCAACTAGACTACTGGTTCGGTTTAAAAATAGGCCTCAAACTGAATCTTACAGGAGAAAAGTGACACTTTACTGTCTTGTTTCCATTTCAGTTTATATATTTTTCTTTATTATGTTAATGAATAGGATAAATTTTTGAAAACAAGTTCAGAACAATAATATGACGTCAAGTTTTAAGACGATCGTCTGCTTGAAACTGAAAATATCGAGAATCACGAAGCCAAATGTTAATACTTTTCGGTACAATATCTATAAGAGTTTTACAATTTTGTTCAAAATATGCCTAATTTGGAATACGTACAATTTATAATACAAATAAAAGTTTTATTATATTTAATTAATGAAACAACGTTGTAAAAAAATTGAAATTTTTGATAATTTCACACGTGCGGTTGAGGACCCTGGGTTACAATAAGGCTACAATCCCACCGATTATTACTCGTTGACATTCTTCTTTTTTTATATTCACCACGGTCTTACATACAGGTCTGGAAACTCCCGTGGTGGGGGTAGTTCGCTTATGGATTCCAGACGTGTAGTTCATATATTTCCCACTGTGATCGCTGCAATCGAAACTCCGGCGCAATGACGATGGGTGGGGGAAATGAGATAGAGACAGCGCTAGCTTTTCAATCTCTGTCTCACCTCAATGTATATTACTCGTATTTAATATTATTGTAGACTATTATAACACGCAGTAAAACGGAAATGCTTATTTTTTACATTAAAAGAAGGTTTGTGTTTGTCTCAAATAAACCATAAACCTCTGACCCCAAGCGGGTGCGAACAATATGAGAGATTTTGAGATGTTATAATGATTCGTCGAATTTGGCTCAGTGGCTAAGGTCTTGGCGTACTACCGTCATATTACGGGTTCAAATCCACATCTTTTGTTTTTTATTTTTTTAATATATAAATACGGTCGCTTATGTCCGTTGCTGGAGCAATTGCTAATAAAAATGAATATGTAAGTATATTGGTAATTTTAAATAATAAAAATAAATATGTAAGTATATTCGTAATTTTTTATTTTGTTTTCCCACTTTTTGCGCAAAACATTGTCATTATTAATTGCAACAGATACGTACAGACTTTGAAATATGTGTGAAGTAACAAGTGTGCCCAATATTTCCACTTTTTTGCTGGAATAGTGGCATTATTAGGACTTGAAAATTTTATTATGAAAATTCTTCGCTTGCTCATTTTTGGATGGGATTAAAATTTGGCTTCGAAAAGTAATGGTTACATGCAAAGTTCATAAACTTTATTGAGCCCAATGTGTGGTATGCTTGAGTTGTGGCATGATTAATTCAAAAAATTGTCAGAAAGTCTTTGGTTTCTTTTTTCTGGAAGTATAAAAATTTGTTTCATTGGAACGCACCGTATACTTACAAACTTTGGAAATTTCCTGGAGCAACATGTGTGCTCAGTATTTCTACTTTTTGGCTCCTATTGCGGCATAACGAATTGAAAAATATTTTCAAAAAGATTTGCTCTACGGATGCTCTGGTTGTGATGGTACGAAAATTTGCACGAAGATAATGCACCTGGTACAACTCAACTCGATCCATTTTCTTGGGCACAGTACTGATCTAAGTTTGCCCGCTTTGTTGAATTTATTGTTTTAAAATATCCATAACATACTTTCTGAACTTTTCAAAATTCTAAGATAATATTAAAATATCTGTAAGTTCTAGTTTTGAGGCTTTCACGGCCATTATTGTTATAAATATCAAAATTTGTATCATGGGAATGTAGCCAATACCTACAAACTTTTAACATTTTGTGAAGCGCCAAGTATTTCCACTTTTTGTCTCTGATTGTGGCATTATGAATTGAAAAATTTATTACAAAAAGTCTTCGGCTGCTCATTTTTGGATGGGATTAAAATTTCTATCCTCGGAACGCAATATCCAAATTTTCTGAACTTTGTTGGGCTTAAAGTGCACTATGTTTTTTCACTTTTCCACTTTAGTTATAGCATAATAAATTTAAAAAGTTGTTTCAGAAAGTCTTCGGGTGCTCTTCTTCTGATAGTATCAAAATTTGTATCATTGGAATGTAGCCGATATCTACAAATTTTGACCGTTTTGTGAAGAGGAGACATGTGTGCTAAGTATTTCCACTTTTTAGCTCTGATTATAGCATAATAAATTGAAAAAGTTTTATTCTAAACGCTTTCCTCTATAATCGCTTTGGTTTGTTCAATATATTGTTTTGGAGTTCCCATAACATACTATTTGAACTTTTCTATATTCAATGAGAATATTGAAATAGTTGTAACTTTTTATTTCCATGGTAGTAACTTCTTCAATGGTATTGAAAAATAATCATGATTCCACCTTGTTAATAAAAATAAGAATGAAAAAATGCGTGAACTTTTTTCACAATAGATTCGATATGTTTTCTCTAAACATACGTGAAACTGGTTTTTTATTTTATCATTAATCAAAAATGAAAAATTTCGAAAAAAATCGCCCCATTTTTATTAACAAGCTGAAATAAGCGTAATATTTTTTACCACAAATCTACAAATATAACAAGGAGACACTGCTATTTAATATGTTTCTTTGATAAACACACATTCAAATAGCTACAAATTCTATGGAAAAGTTCTGACTCCTCTAATCTTGCTCTCATAAGCTTTGTAAATTTTTGTATCAGACACCCAGTTCCCGACTTATTTTAGCCTGATTCCAGAAAGGTAAATCGAAATGTCAAAAAAATTTGACTGGCTCGAGAATAAAAAAATGCCAAATTGAAAATTCCAAAACACGTGCCCCTTTATTTCATGGGGAAAAAACCTGACTCGAAGTAGAAGGAGTCAGGGTTTGGAAATGAAAAAGCGATAATTTCCCAATATAACCTTTTTCTAATCTATATAAAGCGAGATGTTTGAAAAGAAAGAGAAAAAACGAATCATATCACGCATAAAAATCCCCCTCGCGGAAGAAACCTGGGCAAGTACATTTGTTGACCGCCGTTCCCATATTTTTCCACGAATATACATACACCGCAAAAACCTGTTCTCGCAAAAATCCCTGAGAAAATCAAATCCTATCAAAAAGTAAGAAAAGTGACCACTCTCAAAAAATGTATCAAATAAATTCAAATCACACAAAATAAAATGAGTTAATCCTCGCGAAAAGCTAAGGTTGGGTTTCGCAAAAAGTTATAAAATAAATTGAGGATACAAGGCCATTCTGAAATTCGCAGAACTGATTTTCTTGTAAATTTCTGACGGCGAAAAGCAACGCATGCAACGAAAAGCACCTCCAATTTGATTTTCACTTGAATGAGCAATTTTAATAAAAAGTTATAGGCCGGACAAGTACTCTGTGCGTATACGCTCAACGTGCGGTGGTGAACGTTCATCAAATTATTACCAATCAAACAAAACTGTGCTATCATGTACAGACATAAATTAAAATTTTTTTTTTAACATTACAAAAGCACGGGATCTTATGCGAAACTCCCTGTTCCTGCTTGTTTTTCGTTATTTTAGCCACGGCGCAGGCAATGTTGTTTCATTAGGTCATATAAGTAAATACTATTTGGCAACATTGGTCACGCCATAGTCAAAACAAAAGAAGCTACTCGACTTAGGAGATCCCAGAAGCAATGCACCAACTGCATGCCCTACGTTGCCGGTACGTCCATATTGATATCTTCTCAGTCATCAAAGAAATACTTGTCCTAGTACTGATATCATAAATTTTACTGCTGCACGTAACTTAGATGTCGATCTTTTTTCATTTTTTTCTAGACTATTGATACTTCTTACACACCAATTATAAGTGGTATTTTTCTCATCTTGATAATGCTGATATTTTAATGTTTTGATTCTTGTTTTATTCTGTGGAAATAAATTCAAAGTAACATTTATTGTGAAGTCTGGTTTTTTGGCCGGATATTTCGTGATCTATATGGTTAGTTTCCCTCCGAAATATGAATAAAATTAGTAAACATTAAAAAAAAAAAAATTAAGTGGGGTTTTGGACTTTTTGTGATATCATAGGGAAACGAGGAACCACCAATGTACTTGTCCAAGTTTTTTTCCCCCGGGAGGGGATTTTTGCTATTTGATATTAATATCTTCAATGATTTTTCATCTTTTGGATGCACGCGTAACTATAAATTTAATCGTATAATACGGAGAAGTCTGTCAATTTCAAGGAAGAAGTGATTTTTGACGCAGCGTCACGTGGAAGGAAAGAACAAACGATAGAGCACACACTTTTGCAAACCAAAAAATTTCGCTCAAAATCAAGCGTGCAAATACTCTTGATTATGTTCCGTATTTCGTATTTTCTTTGCGCGAGTCACATAATCGCTTATTTAATTAGGTATTAAGTTGAGAGCATCCGTCAAACCTCAATGGGCTCGGTGAATATTTCGCACCAGATTGGGCAGTGATTTGAGGCGGGACCGCCCCATCGCCAACCGTAAGGAATTCCCAAATGTGTGAGCCCCAGTCTCACCACCCGGGCTAAATCAGTATTGAATAACTTCTTTGAGCCTTTTCCCCAAATAATCTTATCTTTGTAGATGAATTTATCTGAATATACTGCGGTATTGCTCTCCTCAAGTGCCTCGTTGTAATTGTTCAAAGTATCGTCGGTAAGCGCAAAGTCACCAAGGAATATCGCGTTTTTTGTATCCGTAAAACGTTCGATTATTCTGTTGTCTAAAATAGTCATACAAGATTTCCTTTTTCTCAACAATTTTTCTTTTTACATTTGTTCGAGAGGTCGAAGACCTAATAATTTCATTCCTATTGCTGGAACGTTCTTGGACACTGGAGAGAAGCAATCTTTAAGATTCCACATCTTCCGGTTCCCCCTTGACCTCAAGCTCCCTCAAAGTTTTGTTGACCATGTGGTTGCATCGAGAAGCACTTTTAAGTATTAAAAAAAAGAAAAACAAAAACATTCTCAAAACCATATTTAAATTAGTAAAACATTTTTGAACGGTTTTTTTAAGGGAGAAATTCTGAATATGAAACACAAAAAAATTGCCTTTTTCTAAAAATTGAGCGAGCTTACCGCAGTTCAAAACGATACCTTGCTAAATGGCACGGCTACAGTGTACGGTACGAAGAAATAATCGTCGAATTGATTGATTTTCGTAACGAGATCGTTTACGATCGGTTCTCTCAACATTGATGGTTTGCACTGGCTCGCCAATTTAGTTCCAAATTTGATTAGAAAAAAAAAAATAATAATTCATCCGCGATTTTTGGATAAATAATTTTTGCATAAGTGCCAAAACTTTGGCAAATCGAATTAGACATTCATCAAGAACTATGATTACTTTTGCTGAATTTTTCAAAGAAGATAATTTATGACCTATGCATACTAAGGGAATTCTTTGTTTCTCACATTTTAATAAATTATTTTTGCATAATAGAGAAAACTATAACGCCACGAAATCTTGTTCACATTTAGACCATTTTTATCAATATAACCAATAAGATTCATTAAAAAATTTTATTGGCTCTCCCCGTCAATACCCAAATTAAGTGCAATATTCCAATTAAAGCCATAATCTCGAAACCCTTTTTGTTTCAAATCGTGAATAATGACCGCTGAAGTTCCAAGGCTATCGAAGTTGTTGTCATGCGGGTCGAGAGGTACCTTGGTCGCTGATATTTATCGAGTTATATTATCGGTCAGTCTGCAGAAAAAACACTTTAGCTCGTGCAATATTGATAAAAATAACTTCAATTAATATTTGAAGCATTTTCTCTAAAACTGGGAAATACAATTTTAATTTTCTACAGGGAAGCTTAGAATTTTTATTATTCGTGATATGTGATATTATTCGTCATGTGAGTTACTGTTTTTTGATAACTTGAATTTCGGAGAATTACACTGCTTCGGATTCGCAAATATTGTACAAAATCATTTTTCCCTGATATTATTATCTCAAAAATGAATGATTGATTTCATTCACAGTCCTTTTCATTACAAAAGCGTGCTCGTATCTACAACATATGGTATCAAAATTGAACTTAGATAACATTTCTTTTCTGAATCATAAACTTCGAGGTATTAAAACATTTGAAATCTTCAGAATTTTTCTAAATTAAAAACTAAATTTCGAAAACAAATCAATTTCTTCCTACATTAGGAAAGAAATCGAGCAATTTTGAAAATAAAATTGAAAATTCGAATTCAACAATTTGGGATTTCTCGAGAGATAACATTATTATTTCTATATTCTCCGTTGAACTTCTCAATCGATGTTTTTATTGAAAAAATACAAAATTTCGCCCTTAAAAATCGATACAAAGCGAAATATTTGTTAATGAACGATTAGAAGGGTTTAATAAAATGAAATCAAGTGCTGTAGGTACGAGGAGAACACTGAGGAACAAAATATGAGACACAAATTAAAAAAAAAATATGTACATTAGACTCTATTTTGATATTTTATTCGTGACCTTGTTACTGACATAAAAGCTTCGTAATGGCGCTCCCAATGAGTATCGATTAATCTCTCTTTTATCTTTCTATTATTTTCATGGTGTTATATTATTTCTCTTATTTTATTATTATTACTATTACCATGATCATTATATTGTTTATGAATATTATCATTCTGTACAAATTATTCGTTATTTAGAAATTTCTGTAATTGCCTCAATGTACCAAGGCGTAATAAACTCAATGAATCTCTTTTGAAATAAAAAAGAATTATTTTAACATTAATTCACTACTTATACCGTTGTCGACACTCGTGAATGGACCGTGGATTATGACGAACGTATCAAACTCGATAAGGCTCTGAACTTTTAGATGCATCTTTGGTATTTCTGTCTCAATTGCTTCATCATGTGGATCGTCCTCGATTGAGCTGCGCTTAACGGGACAGACCTAGTTAGAATTTTCGAAAAATCGATTTTTTTTTATTTCATTTTCAAAAAGTAGAATCTCTTACGAACATTTTCCGCCCAGGTAAATGTAAATCGGACCATTATTTGCCGAAATACAAGACTTTGTAGCACGTCGTGTCTGAGCCATAGGTAAGCAGGTAGCGGACTTCAAGTGCGTTTTTCTCGAAACCATGTTTTTGAAGTCGGTGATCACTGTAGCTCGAGAACGGCTTTACCGATCGGGTTGAAATTTATATCACTTCTTCTATACATGGTAGTCCTCCATATGAACGAAGGATTTTTTTTTTGGATAATTATTTTTATTTTTAATAGCAAAAAATGGAACTGATATTTTGGTCAAAAAAACACTTTTGACTTTTAACGGCCGCCATTTTGTGAAAAATGGAAATTTTTCAAAACCCTTCGTTCAACTGGAGCATTATATCATTAACTAAAAATCCCCTCCGTTTTTTTTGTTTCAGATGAGCCGTTGCAGCGTGAGCTTGATCACCGCAAACCGTGTTTTTTTTTGCAGCGTCCTCGGCAATTGACGGTCACCAGCTTATTTCGACATGTATTGCGTTGAAAAAATTGCAACATATACATTACATATGTATCTTTTAAACGGAAGAACTTTTGTTGTGAATTATTTTATCGTTTGACCAAAAAAAAATCGGAAAAAAGGCCTTTTTTTTGACGTTCCAACTAGGTCTGTCCCGTTAATCACGGTAAGACAGAACGAGCACTCGATCTCGCACGGTGAAGATTCTTTCTCTTTGAAAGCCACGATCTAAAGAACGTTTAATTGAAAGAATTATTTCGAGAATATTCAATTAATCGTTTAATTCAAAGCATCGAACTTTGGCTCAAAAAATATAAACAATCAATTCACCGACCAATAGATACTATACACTCTCGAATGTCGCTTTTCCCCGTTGCGAATTTTCTAGCTAATATTTTCTCGTTAATAAAAACAATATAACAGCACAAATTACAGTCCACGTGCAAATCATTAATTAAAACTGCATTCCGAAGCATTCGCTGACACTTTGTTTGTTTATTAATTGATCGTTTGTCAACGACAGGGGCTGCGTTCGGGGAGTCACTATTTGCGCTAAAAAGGCAACCTATAGTAATACTATTTAATGGTAACGTTAGCGTTTATAGCGCAAATAGCGACTCCCCGAACGCGCCTAGGTCCAGCACCGCTGCAGCTGATTTCAGATGCACTGCGCACATACACTGCGCACATGCACTGCGCATACCGGAAGTGCTCGGATCCTAGGGTAAATCGCGCACTGCAATAATTATTTAATATCAATTAAAATATTAACTCTCAAACGGCTTTCTTTGACTCTCAAACTCTCTCAAACGATTAAAAAAAAAATGAAACGTCTAAGTCCATTATTTCAGGAGATAAAAAAAATTGGGGCCAAGTTCACACCAAAAAATAAAATCGTTTTTACGTGAACAATATTAACTTTCAAATAATTTTGCTTCTCTATCAAACTCTATCAAACGATTCTCAAACGATTTGCATTAATGAAAGTTTAAAAAAATAAAGTGAGGGGGCTAACTTCACGGAGGTATAATGATTTGGACTATATAGTGCCTAAGAATTGAGACTTTAGTAGAGGGAAGATTTCTGTTTGGGTTTTACTTCTTCTATTTGGTTGAGAAAAAAATGTCTAAGTCATTCATAGAGAGAACCGATTGTGGCAAAATCCTTGTGCTGATGATCGTTAAGTACATTTATCCACAGACGTGCGTAACTATATTTCGTTCATATAAAAAAAACTTTGGTTAAAGAAAATAATATTACATTATTCATTTTATTTTTCAGTTTTATTCTCAAATTTCCCCACAATCGTTCATATTGTTCTTTATTTCTTAAGAATGAGTTGTGGACTCATTGGGTCCACAGCATTATTTCTAATTTTACATTCTAATCATACATTTTTATTTCATCACTGCATGCTGAACCAATTCAAATTAAAATAATTCATTATTTTCAAAAATTGTCAAAACTTTGTTTTTATGATGGAAAAATAATGTCGTGAACTTTGCTGGATTCATTTTACGAAAAAAAAGTATATTACACAGATTCCTAATGTGTACACTGATTTTTATTCAACTAAATTTAATACAATTGTTTTACTGAACATGATAAATTCATTAACACTGCACATTATAAGGCTAGGAGTCATACCGACTGAGCCGCCATGAGTGCGACAGAGATAGCTGCAAATTTCGAAAGTGAAATTCTTTGACACGGTTTGACCGATTACAAAAAGGCCCTGTCAGCCTATTTTTGCCGTCGTTCTGCGTGGGCTGACAGAGCTTTTTTGTAATCGGTCAAACCGTATCGAAGAATTTCAACTTCGAAAATTCGAGGTGAGGTTAGGTGACTGATCCATCCCCTTAATAAGAAAAAAAAAGTTTTGCAAACGTAAACATTGGCGCTGCGTGAATTTTAACAAATTGAGGTTAGGGAATAAGTAGTAACGGCAGGATATCTGATCTCAATATATCTATAACTATGCTCTTTCCGATCACAGCGCCGCCCGTTCTGGGTGGGATTCCGTGTTCAATTCTAAAGCACGCTGTGTCCACTCCTCTTTAGGGACTCCGCACACTGCGCGCGATTAGCGATGAGCGACGAGCGATTGCCAATGAGAGCGCTGTTTTTCCAGACGACATTCAGAAAATCCATCCGCCGCTTGCGGATGGTTGCCAGCCCCACTTTGTTGCATCCTTTGCACTTCCAAGCCATTCGTGAAGCTGATGGCAAACTGTAAATGAATGTTGTTTACCAGCAGTTTCTGTTGGCGGTAAAGTTTCGAGTTTCGAAGTTCTTTTCAATGTCGATTTTTCTCAATTCGTTCATTTATTGTAAAAACGAAATGACACGTGCTCTGCTAACAAAACATTTTGCATTGAATTTTTTTTTCCTCCGTTCAGTAGTTGGAGAACAACACAAAAATAACATTTGAATCTGATTTCACCCAAAAGTTAAGTACAAAATAGGGTAAAATAAACAAATAAAAAATGATCAATAAATTTGAGGTGAATTTTCAATTTTTCAGAATTTTTAATAACAAAATTATGATCAGCGGAAAAAGTTAGCCCAGATTTAAAAAAAAACAACTCGATAAGTTAATTTGTTCCCGAGATATTCCATGTTTGTCGAATTTGAACGCGCGGATTAACTTTTCACGCGAGCGCGCGCGAGCCCGAGACGGCTACCCCCACTCTGCCGCCAAACGCGACGTCACATTTGGCCTCTCATAAAACCGCTGAAATAAACAATAAATTTATATGGAATTTTTCCGCCGATTTTTCTCCAGTTAGCACAAGCCTTTCTCTGTACGCTGTCCAATTTTTAGCTCTCTATGTTGAAATGAGCAGCTGCAATAATTATTGAAAAACAAATTTTTTTATCTCCCCCTAATAAACTTTTTGCAAATTTTTTTTTTTCTAAATTCGTAGAAAAATAAACGCTTTCGAAATATGTCAATTCTGAATCTGTGACTTAAAAATTCGCGATGGAATTCCATTTGTTTATGAGTAAAAATCGTACCCTATTTTTGGAGCCGTTTTTCACCCTTCTAATTATAAAAAATCGATTTGCCCCAAAGTGCACATGATAGTACGGCTCTTTCGGATCAATTTCGTTTTGGTTTTATTGCACTGCGACACTCTCCCGGTGTAGAAATTCCTCGCAAAAACAGTCGGTTTTTTAATAACAAATGGCTTTTCTCAAAAACTATTTTTCCGATCAAGCCCAAATTTTGCACACTTATTTAGTGTACCGAGGGGCAAATATCCTGAGATTTTGGAGGCTGTATACGCATTTTTAAACTAATAATAGGCTATGATAGAAATGGCCATTTTAGCTGGTTTATATTTTTTTGCGGGCGAACTAATGAACCGATTTTAATTTGCGACCCGCCAAATTGTTCGTTTTTCTAATATCTACAAATAGTTACTGAACTTTTTTTTTCTCCGATTAATAGTTTCGACGCTATCTCCCAAAAACATGGTTTTGCCAACTTTGACCGCGTGGCAAAAAAAAGCCCCCCAAAATCTGTGGTTGGAAAGTAGTAGGCCTTCATCAGGGACATCAGCCCTACACGAATCCGTCGGTTAGAATCGTTCTGGCTTGGTGTCACGTAAAAATACCCAGTTCCTGGACTACAGGTGAAGCAAGTTGCATCGGCGCCAAACCCAACCCCCGTAGAATTGTTCCAAGTTGTTATCGATGCGTATTGACAAAGAACTCAGACGTACATAGAAGAACAGTTCTTATGGGCCGATTGTGTGGACGACATGAGCGAGCTTCTGTCCCCTGACCACCAGGAGCGCTACGAACATTTCGTGTCTGTGAGCACACACACATGCACAGCAAGAATTCCAATCCCCACCAAAGAACTCGAACGCCCCACTCTTGCTTACTCGGAGCACTCTTTCATACTCGCGAGAGTTGACAATAATGCTCTCTCTTTTCCTCTCATACAACGGTAGGCTCACGGCAAGTTACGGAACAATTCAATTCAGGCGCCAAAATTTTTCGCGTGTCAGTTTTCGGGTACGATGTTCGTAATACTTTCAATTTATAATTACTAATTGCATGTAATTCGTGTGTACAAAAAAGGAAATTGAAATGCCTTCTCGGAGCTTATGCGCCTACAAAGGATGCGTAAATTCTGCGACAAAATGCAAGAACTTGAGTTTTCATCGATTCCCACAGGACATAAAAAAGTAATCTTTTTATTGTTTATTTTCCGAAATGTGATAAACAATTGGGAATTATCTCTTTCTTGTGTCTGTACTACTTGTATATATATTTTTGGCTCTTAAAATCCCACTAACCCATACACTAATGAAAAAATTATATTTTTTAAAATGCTTTTTATACTTTGTACTTCCCTATAATTTGCAAATGAATGAAAAAAAATATAATAAGATTGCAATTTTAATATCCCGTAATTCGAAGAAAACCAACGAAAATTCAGAAATCTTTGAAATCATATTAACATTGATTTTCTACAGTGCTATAACGCAAAGAATTAGTAATCAAATCGTCAACAAAAATTATTTATAAAATCGAATAATTTCTCTTCTCTGGTCTGACATAAAAATGATAAAATTTGTGATTCTTTTAAAACATATTCAATGAAGTAAAAATTTCATTTCAAAGAGGCATCTCGAAACTGAATACATATTGTAAAAAATTCGGACGAGCACAGAATATTTAATGCATAATATATAATTAAATCAGTTTACGCTATGAAAAAAAATTTTAATTTTTAACTTTGAGCAATGATCACAACTCTTACGATATTAATTCGATATTCATTAATTTTGAAGGAAAAATACATTTTTTTAAATTTCGTTTTTACTGTATCATTTTTTAAAAATCAAATCACGTCTTTTGGAAGAATGCTCGCAATTTGTTTTTTATGCATCTAAATTTTTTAATGTCGTTTTTTTTTTAAACAATCAATTAAAACAAATACCTGCGCGCCAGAAATGTAATTGTAAGTGGAAAATAAATCGCATTCGCGAAAGACTCAATCGCATTCGATGACCTCCTTGCGTATCTGTCAGTCGCTCTTTCTTTCCATTCCATTACTACAGCGTAGCAATGAAATAACAATTAAACTAGTTCAAATGATCAAAGATTAACAGAATGTTTATTTTTTAATATTTTTGCAACCATAATAATTTTTTTAGTAAATATAAAGAAAACAGGCTTCACCTGCTCCAACCTTGCTATTTTTAATTAGCAAATTTTGATACCCCCATAATTATGCTTCAAATTAAAGTATAATATTATGCAATATATTAAAAAATTTGCGAGATTAGAGGTATAAGGCCCGTTTTCCGAATCTTACTAATTTTGTTATAGATTTATTAATAACTGTGTTCTACACATTTACAAACTTTAAGAAAAGTTTTAATGAATTTAGAAAGCGACGCATTTATTTCAGACGAACAAAAAGATAATTTACTTTTTTTGTAACCATGGTTGATCTAATCATTTCTATTAATTTTTTTAATTAATTATTATTTTCAACATACAAGCTCAGTATTTATTATCCAAACAAATGTAATAACCTGGAGGGGTATTACGCGCCTTCTCCGCCGATCCCCACCACACCGGCGCTCGTACTACCCATAGCGGTGCTCACACGTACGAGAACGAAGCGCTCTAAGCGTCATTCTCGCGAACTAAAAATCTGGCATCAACGTTAACACGGGAACTGTTCTTCTATGTACGTCTGAGTTCTTTGGTATTGATTACACATTTTCCGAACACCACAACGTTACGATCCTTATATTTTTATTCTGTTATTATTGCGTCGATTGTTCATACCAGTGAATATTTTTGTTTAGTTCTTCACCCCATTGGTATTTACGTTTAGTTGTTAAAATACGTATAATTTCATATAATCAACCCACTGTTTATTATGCTGCTCCATGTTAAAGCTCTCATCTCTCTTGATGGTGCATCTCGTCGTCGATATGTCATCGAAAATCAGTATCGATATGATTAAAGTTTGTTTATCAATGGGATGAAGAGAACCAAACTAGAAATCAAGAAATAATATGAACTCGTATGAAATAGAATAACCCTGTAAGGGTTGTGTCGCAAGAGAGTTTGCGACAAAGGAAAAATGGACACAGCCACAGAATCGGAGAACATCGAGAGGTTGGAAAAGGAGGCGGAGACTTTAAAAATTCGTCTTGACGACGAGAGACAAAAACTCAATGATGTTACGCGTATGTTCAAATTTATTGATTCAGTCTATTACATAGAAAACATTTTGTATAGAAAATGATGCAGTTTGAGTTTCACGATTTTATTGTTTTTAGTTTCCAGCGTCGCGGATAGGCTGGATGCCGTTAATGCCATAATTGTCAAACCAAGAAGAATCTTAAAAGGCCATCAAGCTAAAGTGTTGTGTTCCGACTGGTCCCCTGATAAACGTCACATTGTTTCTTCCTCGCAGGTATTTTATTTCATACCATGCATGTTTCATACTATTTTTACTGGTGTTATTTAATATTGGATAATAGTTATTTTTCCTAATCAAAGATTTTGAAGGACATGAGAAAATTTTAATCTCTTTGAAAATAGATTTCAATGAGGGCATGTGGGACTATGGGATTTTTAACACAACACAATAATGTACAAATGTAATATATAAGGATATCTGTCAAAAAACCATCCACATAATGATCAGTGAGAAAATATTAAATACATACTTGTACAGCCTCACTCCAAATCCGAAGGCAGAGTTTCTAGTTTAGAGGGTCAAAAAAACACTTATTTTCAGGAATTTTTTTTTAAGTGACAAACATAAGTAATCTTTCTGAAATTGTGCCGCTATTTTATTGTAGTACATTTGAACTATACAAAAAAAAAATTTGTTGAAATTTAGTAGAGAAATCGTGTACTTTTAAATAAATCACACCAGCGGGAAAAGTGGAGTTTGTAATGTTCATCTCAACCATAAAACTTGAAAATTCATCAATGTAGACACTTTTTTATAGTCAACAAACTAGAAAAAATAGAAAACAGCATAAAATTCTAAAAATTTACGAATTTGAACGGAAAAGTGATGATTTTTAGCAAAAACTTCATAGCCCTTTACGTAATAAACAACATTTAAAATAAAGTATTCAACCATTTTTTATTTCATTTAAGATAGTTGAGAATACTGTAGAGAATGAGCATTCGTTTGTGTGGATATATCAAATAGTTTTTTTGCTATCTTTCCTGCTAAATTGTAAAAATCACAAAAATGATGTTTCAAGAAAACTCGATTGAAAGTTTGTAGCATTGTGTATACCCGTGTGGCACCTACCTGCTCTCGGCTCTGCAACTTCCAAAATACATCAAAACAGTATTTGAAATTTTGGGCACACATTCTTCGATACTTGAATAATCGATTAGAGCCAAGAAGTTAAGATCGATTTTTTGACTCTGTAAAGTAGAACACTGTCTTAACAAAGCATTTATTTGAAAGCTACAATTCTTTGTAGCAACAACAACAACAACAATGGCTATAAAAGCCTTAAAACCAAAATGTAATGCATACTCCGTTATTATTGAGAACGTTCAAAAGTAACATCACTCGCTAATTATTTATTTATTTAGATTCTTTAAATAATTTCCTACTGGAAAAGTTGAATATAAAAAAATGCTATTATGTTTTTTTAGTGCAAAAGCCATATCGCGAACAGAGTAAAAAATAATATAACAAAAAACAAATCGGAAATTGTTTAAAAAATTGTAAAAATCATAGTAGTTTCCAGTTGAAAATTTTTTCCATTGCTGCATATTGAAAGTTTTCAAAAAAAATAGGAACCTGCTTTAACATTTTCAAACAAGATTTTATATTTGTTGTAAAAATTATAAAAATAAAAATAAGCACTAATCCATATGGGACTATTGAAACACCGATAGGATGGAAAGATGATAATATGGGATGCATTCACAACCAACAAAGAGCACGCTGTAACAATGCCAACGACTTGGGTAATGGCTTGCGCTTACGCTCCAAGCGGAGTTCTCGTCGCTTGCGGGTGCGCTAATTTCATGTAATATCTAGTAGCGATCGATTTAGTAATGGAGTCAATTAAACAATGAATAATTAATCTCGTAGGGGTTTGGACAACAAAGTAACGGTATATCCGTTGAGTCTGGAGGACGATGTAACAACAAGGAAAAAAACTGTTGGGACCCATACGTCGTATATGTCCTGTTGTGCGTTTCCAAACAGCGATCAACAGATACTGACAGGAAGCGGTGATAGCACATGTGCCCTTTGGGACGTTGAGAGCGGTCAGCTTTTGCAAAATTTCCATGGACACTCGGGCGACGTAATGTCGATCGATCTTGCACCCAGCGAAACCGGTAACACCTTTGTTTCCGGTAGTTGTGACAAAATGATTCTCATTTGGGACATGAGAAGCGGACAGTGCGTTCAGAGTTTCGAGGGTCATAGGTCCGACGTAAACTCGGTGCGTAAAATTGATTTTCTTCAAGATCAGACTAACATTATTGAATTCAGGTCGAATTATCCAAGTCTGAAAAAATACAGTTACTTGCAGTTATTTTTGAAACTTTATAAACATTGATTTTTAATAATAAGAATTTAAAAACTTATTGGCATAGTGTTTAAAAAAATATTTTCGACAGACAATCACACCATTTTTTTCATTATTTAAAATGAGTTCAGTGGTTTTTCTAAATGCACTTACGCGGTATTTAGAATATTTCTTTTTGTTTAGATTTTTCTAAAAACTTTAAAAAAAATTAACAAAAAGTCACGAATTTTGTACATGTTTTTGTAAACAGATTCGTCATATTCACGAAATTTCTATGACATTGAACAAACAGCTACTTTGAAGAAACTATTCTTTTGACAAACTTTTTTTTCTTTCACGAGCAAACGTCGAAAACGACTGTTTCCAAAAATCGAGACTTTTTTTCATAAATGCTCTATTACAGGTGCGTTTTCACCCGAGCGGCGATGCGGTCGCTACGGGTTCCGACGACGCAACCTGTCGTCTCTTTGACCTTCGTGCCGATAAGGAAGTCGCTGTATACGCCAAAGAGAGTATTATATTCGGCGCTAACGCGGTGGATTTGAGCGTCAGTGGCAGATTACTCTTTGCCGGTTACAACGATTACACGATTAACGTATGGGACACCCTCAAGTGTCAGAGGATAACGATACTGTATGGCCACGAGAACAGGGTCTCGTGTCTTCGCGTATCACCGGATGGGACCGCTTTATCGACCGGAAGTTGGGACGCTACACTTCGAGTCTGGGCCTAGATATGCGATATCGGTCTTTTGAGTCATACATGAATGTTCTATTGAGAAAATATTGATATTGTACGACAAGAAACGCAAAATTTAACTAGTATTTTTTTTTTTTTTAGTAAATTCTCATACTCATACGATTGCGACTGAATATAATTTCAATGCTTTTTCAAAAGGATACATTTTATGTTTACTGATAAAGGCTTACATACACATGCGCACACATAAATATATGAGAACGCGATTGGTCCTATTCGTGTAGCTTACGAGTGGTTGCATACAGACACACTAATATGCATTTTCGACGTATCTCGCGCGTGCTCAACTATGTAGCACATCCTATTATTGCGGTGTATCGTAGAATATGAATACGTCCCTTGGTGCCATAGTTCGATTATATAATAAGTATTATTAAAAAAGAACAAACAAATGTTATAGAGGTCGTGAGGCTAATGCGTGATTGTGATTTAGATATATTTATCGGTACATTAATACGAGAGGGGCGTAAGCGCCACCAATTTCATTACTGCCAAAAGGGTGTAAACTTCAAATCAAATGGTTTTCAAAAGAAAAACAATCTATCACTGTATAGCCG
The DNA here is from genome assembly GCA_963989365.1 of Rhimphoctona megacephalus. Classification (NCBI taxonomy): domain Eukaryota; kingdom Metazoa; phylum Arthropoda; class Insecta; order Hymenoptera; family Ichneumonidae; genus Rhimphoctona; species Rhimphoctona megacephalus. The sequence goes on along the minus strand of OZ022414.1, from coordinate 21,715,734 downwards.
CTAGCGCTTACTCTTCTCGCGGTAAATATTCAATTTTTTTCTGTCATATTCACAGTTTGCGCCCCTTTAGCATCAAATTCATCTATGTATAGTAATTATTTAAAAAAATCGTTAGTGCAATAACATCGTGTACAATACTCTACAGCTGTATCGCCAGTGATACGTAACACGTTAGTAACAGCTCGCTGGAGGCTCTTTTTCTCCTACGTTCGAAAATGTCACTTCCGGTTTCGCCTAAAGCTCGTGCTGTAAAAAACCATTGTGCAGATTCTAAATTATGACTAAAAATTAAGAAACTACGGCGTTAGCGGCCGATTTTTAATATCGCTATTTGCACTTATTTTCAAAAGTCAGGAGTTTTCAAGGATGTTTGACTTTGCGTACTTAGCGACTTGATGAATATTTGAAAAAAATCAGTCATTTAAAGATGTTACGGAAATTTTATTGCAATAATAATAATGCCAAATTGTTTTGAATATCATTTTTAAATACACAGTTCTCACGGAAGTAGTTAGACATCTGTTTTCGTCGTTCAAAATGAATTTGTTGATATTTCTCATTACCCATGATTTTTTTAAGAGTCTTCCGTCATTTTCACAATTTTTTTTCACGAAAAGTCGTGAATTGACGATATTATTAGTTTTACGTTTTTTATAAAAAATTAAAGGTATTCGAAAGATTTATTACCAATGCCAAAAAAATTGATCGATGTATTGAAGAAATTTCAATTTTAATAATTTAATAATAACTTCTCAGCATTCTTTCCATAGAAAATTGTTAATGACTAACGAAAATCTTTGTCAGTAATTGCACATCTGTAAAACATCCTTAAAACCTGAAAGCATCATTTTTAGATCATTCGGTAGATTAAAGCCAACAGAACACCGAACCCCTAGAACTAAAGAACTGTTTGGGCAACACAAAAAAAAGGAACTTCAAGTGTGTCATACTCATAATTCCAGTGCAAAACCGCTGTGTAAAAACATTTCTGCATATAGACCTTGATGGTATTGAAATCACATTGGAAAAATAAAAAGAGATAAAAGATCGACTGTGCTATACATGTAAAGGGCAACTATAAAGATCTCAAATTGTAACTTGTATCTAGTGCTGGGTACAAAAATTGGGCTGGTCCTCTTGAGCTTTATTAAACAGAGCATTAACATGTAAGGAAATTTGTTAATCTCCATCGATTATTATCTCTATATTCTCTCATATATTATGAACGAATAAGAGATTTGTAAAGAATTCAATAAAGAATCAATCGAGCGCGTATGTCCGGTAGATGAAAATAATTATTAAAATCTATTTATATTTTCCAATTTTATCCCATTGTTTTGTATAAAACGAGTAGAGCTCTTTATTTGCACCTGAAATTTATTTTGGCACTACAATTTTTACAGGATTTGTTTTTTTCGATTAGTTCCGATTTTAGTGGATTAATAAAAAAAAAATTGTTACACGAATTTAAGAATTTTTGTGTTTACTTTTAAATATGGGGCTGTATGTTTGTACCTATATAGAAATTTTATTTGCGCTAGCTTTTAATAGAATAGATACTGAATCTGTGTTTCTAATTCCAGTAAATTAATGCACATTTTTTTCTTGCAGATTCAAACTAATCACGCAAGGTTTTGCATAGCATAGCATAACGTACAGGGAGACTAGAGTAAAGGAGTGGACACAGCGTGCTTTAGAAATGTACACGAAATCCCGGCCTGAAGCGGCGGCGCTGTATCGGTACAAATCCTATTAGATCAGACATACTGTTACTACTTATTTCCTAACCTCGATTTTTCAAAATACATGCAATGTCTATGTTTACGTCAGAGAGTTTACGTGTACAAAATTTTTTTTTATTAATGTACTGAGCTTCGATCTTGGAAGGAAATGAAATGTGAACATTTGATATTGTTTTATTCTACCAGACCCATTAGTACAATTTTTTTTTTTTATCATTCATTTTGTAAATACTGGAAATAAAGTTATGTTTATCTGGCTCAATGGCCATTTTTATGTCGTAAATACTGATGGCATTAAAATTTTTTTATTCAGCATGAAAACGACGCGGGTAACACAGAAAACACCACACGAAAAAATCTGCCAACCTTGAAAGGTGGTCGGAATTTCGGATCAATGCATACAACAATCTCAGATTGTCGACACAAAATGTTATTTGCAAAATTTAACCGTTCCACACATGAGACGAAACCACGCACTGAAGACAATAAATCGTCTTTTTAACCTCCAATATCCTGTTCAATATACTGGGATTTGGGTTAGAGGCTTTTTTTTCTATTGCGCAAGCGCGAAACGGTCACTTTCACCGTGTGGACTAATTTTATTACATACGTGTAGGATCTGTACACCTGGTGGCACAGCTAAGAACTAATTTAAGACCGAATTTTGAGGACGCCGTTACTACTTATTTTCCTATGCTGTGTCCACTCCTTCTCTCTAGCCTCCCTGGTCGTTAAGGTGATCTATCAGTTGCATGAGTGGGGGGTCGGACATGCTTGAAATATCAGAGTCTTTGACAGTCTTGAAATATCAGTTCTCTTTCCATCAGAGAACAACGTGTAACTCTCCGTTTTCTCGAAATATCAAGCGTGTCCGAGAAAACCGTGTATCTACTTTTCAGTTATTGACCCCCCACTCATGCAACTGATAGATCACCTTAAGTTGCGCGTTACAGAATCGCACATATCGATAGTGCAAGCGACAACTGTCGGTAGTTAGACATCGTTAGCTAACGATAGTGGTGTACAGAATCCCGCTACTACAGGGAGACTAGAGAGAAGGAGTGAACACAGCATAGGCCAATTTGTAGTTCCAGTGTGCCCAAAACACGTTGCTATAGTTTCTGGTTTTGCCACTGCAGCGTTCGTGACCGAAAGTACTAATACATATAGTAATAATAATCCTCAGCGACGTGAAACTGACCTTGTACTTTGCAATCGCAGCGCCTCTCATTTTCTACCAATTTTTGGGAACACTTCTTAAGGGTATGGGTCAGTCGGTATCTTGCTACCGTGAGTGCGAGAGAGATAGTTGCAAATTTCGAAAGTGAAATTCTTCGATACGGTTTGACCGATTACAAAAAGGCTCTGTCAGCGTAATACCCCTCTAGTTTATTACATTTGTTTGGATAATAAATACTGAGCTTGTATGTTGAAAATAATAATTAATTTAAAAAATTAATAGAAATGATTAGATCAACCATGGTTACAAAAAAAGTAAATTATCTTTTTGTTCGTTTGAAATAAATGCGTCGCTTTCTAAATTCATTAAAACTTTTCTTAAAGTTTGTAAATGTGTAGAACATAGTCATTAATAAATCTTTGACAAAATTAGTAAGATTCAGAAAACGGGCCTTACCTCTAATCTCGCAAATTTTTTAATATATTGCATAATATTATACTTTAATTTGAAGCATAATTATGGGGGTATCAAAATTTGCTAATTAAAAGTAGCAAGGTTGGAGCAGGTGAAGCCTGTTTTCTTTATATTTACTAAAAAAATTATTACGGTTGCAAAAATATTAAAAAATAAACATTCTGTTAATCTTTGATCATTTGAACTAGTTTAATTGTTATTTCATTGCTACGCTGTAGTAATGGAATGGAAAGAAAGAGCGACTGACAGATACGCAAGAAGGTTATCGAATGCGATTGAGTCTTTCGCGAATGCGATTTATTTTCCACTTACAATTACATTTCTGGCGCGCAGGTATTTGTTTTAATTGATTGTTTAAAAAAAAACGACATTAAAAAATTTAGATGCATAAAAAACAAATTGCGAGCATTCTTCTAAAAGACGTGATTTGATTTTTAAAAAATGATACAGTAAAAACGAAATTTAAAAAAATGTATTTTTCCTTTAAAATTAATGAATATCGAATTAATATCGTAAGAGTTGTGATCATTGCTCAAAATTAAAAAATCAAACTTTTTTTCATAGCGTAAACTGATTTAATTATATATTATGCATTAAATATTCTGTGCTCGTCCGAATTTTTTACAATATGTATTCAGTTTCGAGATGCCTCTTTGAAATGAAATTTTTACTTCATTGAATATATTTTAAAAGAATCACAAATTTTATCATTTTTATGTCAGACCAGAGAAGAGAAATTATTCGATTTTATAAATAATTTTTGTTGACGATTTGATTACTAATTCTTTGCGTTATAGCACTGTAGAAAATCAATGTTAATATGATTTCAAAAATTTCGGAATTTTCGTTGGTTTTCTTCGAATTACGGGATATTAAAATTGCAATCTTATTATATTTTTTTTCATTCATTTGCAAATTATAGGGAAGTACAAAGTATAAAAAGCATTTTAAAAAATATAATTTTTTCATTAGTGTATGGGTTAGTGGGATTTTAAGAGCCAAAAATATATATACAAGTAGTACAGACACAAGAAAGAGATAATTCCCAATTGTTTATCACATTTCGGAAAATAAACAATAAAAAGATTACTTTTTTATGTCCTGTGGGAATCGATGAAAACTCAAGTTCTTGCATTTTGTCGCAGAATTTACGCATCCTTTGTAGGCGCATAAGCTCCGAGAAGGCATTTCAATTTCCTTTTTTGTACACACGAATTACATGCAATTAGTAATTATAAATTGAAAGTACTACGAACATCGTACCCGAAAACTGACACGCGAAAAATTTTGGCGCCTGAATTGAATTGTTCCGTAACTTGCCGTGAGCCTACCGTTGTATGAGAGGAAAAGAGAGAGCATTATTGTCAACTCTCGCGAGTATGAAAGAGTGCTCCGAGTAAGCAAGAGTGGGGCGTTCGAGTTCTTTGGTGGGGATTGGAATTCTTGCTGTGCATGTGTGTGTGCTCACAGACACGAAATGTTCGTAGCGCTCCTGGTGGCCGGGGGACAGAAGCTCGCTCGTGTCCCCCACACAATCATAAGAACTGTTCTTCTATGTACTTTGAGTTCTTTGACTATATTGATGAGGCTAGGGAAAAGTGATGGTTTTTCCCTCTGATGGTCTCCAGAAGAACCTCGAGTGTTTCAACAAGCACCCACTCTTTGTGTTTCTCTGTGTCACTGTGTAGCACTGTGTACACTTTTTGGAAAGCTTCTCTTGCATGTGTTTATGTGTGGCTGCGTTCCGATTGCACTGAAAGCGTCGTACCATACGTATAAACCCGGCGAGTATATACATACATGCGTTTGAGCGCGTTGCTTGCACAATTCGAACCGCGGCCTGTGGTGTACGTGTGTTGTGTGTGCGCGCACGCGTGTGTGTGTGTGCTTGGGGCTTGGGTATAGCAGCTGGCGTGCCCGTCATTATGCCGCGTTTCGGCATCTTGATCTTCTGACTAGGCAATTTTTTTCTTACTCTATATTAAGGAAAAACCGATAGAAACCAGTCATAATCAATTTTTTCAAGATCAGTGAAGAATTTATTTCCACAGACGCAATTTCGTGACCTCAAAATGCCGCAATACTCAGGTAAAAATGTTGAAAATTTTGTTTACTTATTATTTTAAGAGTGAACAATTTTCCAACCTCTTTTGTCTTACAGGAATTCCCAGTGAAATGTTCATTATTCGTGTTGTACAAAACGAATTACATTTTTAAAACAAAAACCTTGGAAATTATGTTCTTTATTTTTTTCGTGCTTTTGCAGTAAAAGTTAAGTGGGGCAAGGAGCTTTTTCCAAATGTAGAAGTTAATACTGACGAAGAGCCGATGCTATTCAAAGCCCAATTGTTTGCCCTCACCGGGGTTCAGCCGGAGAGACAAAAAGTTATGCTCAAAGGAATGACCCTCAAGGACGAGGACTGGGGCAATATTAAGCTCAAAGATGTAAGTGAAAAATTTTATCATCATAGACCTATGATGGTAAAATTCAAGTTCATAAAAATAAATAAAGCAAATAAAAAGTAAACAAATCACTCATTTAATTTATAACAATAAACCAATGATAAACCGGGAGTCGCCCAGATAACTTCTGCCAAAATTTCCCTCCAGATATAACAGCTTAAATATCCCAAGGCCATAATATCTCATTAAAATAGTATCCCATTAAATATAAAGAATAATAATATATATGGAATATATTTAAATATGAAGGGTTCTAAATTATACTGCACATTTGTACAGAAGCGAAGTTTATTATTGATTGAGTGTTTAAATTTATATTGCAAATATTGTACGCCATACAATAATGTATTTATTAAAAATAAAATAATTGCACGAATATTATGAATAGTATAAGTCAATTTAGATGGAAAAACTGTCGTGTGCGAATTGAATGATGATATAATATGATAATGAAATGAGAAAAATGATTTCTATATATGTGTGTGTGTAGGTGTGACAATGTGTTATGGTGTGATATGATGATGTATGGTGTGCAATATTGTTTTATGGTGTGATAAGATGAGGTATGGTGTGCGATAATTCTGTATGATGTGGGTTCATGTGCTATGGTGTAATATGGTAATGTATGGTGTGATGATGTATTTGTGATGAATTCTTCTAGGGATATTTTCCAAATTCCTGGGTTATTTTTGTTGGGGATATTAAATTATGGAGATATTTGTAATCAGGGATATTTTTGATTTGGGACATTTTGGGTGGGGATAATATTGGTAGGGTTTACTCGACTGGGAAAATACGTGTGTACCTGAATAAACCTATGATAATATTAATGTTGATAGTTTTTTTTTCAATAATCTAAAAGATTTACTCACTCGTTTCTAGGATATAGGTTCTTTGTTCATAAAAAATTTTTCTTCAAAATAAAATAATAAAAACAAAATCGATATTAGCTGTGGTTTCATCAATGATTGAATGTTACTGAATTAAAAAGTTACTGACAAAAATGAATTATTGTAAAAAACTAGAAAATATATCACATAAAAACGCACTAAATATTTTGTTAAGGGTGTTACAGTACTGATGATGGGATCAAAGGAAGAAGATGTGCCGAGCGAACCTACGGAGAAGCCAGTATTTATGGAGGATATGAGCGAGGCTGAAATAGCCACGAGCTTGGATCTTCCTGCAGGTCTTACCAATCTGGGGAACACTTGTTATCTCAATGCGACTGTTCAATGTTTGAAGACTGTACCACAATTGAGAGAAGCACTGAGAGGATATTCCGGTGGTTTTGCAGCACCGGGAAGTACAGTGAATGTACCTGCTCTCAGTATTACAGCAGCGCTTCGCGATCTCTATGAATCTATGGACAAGGGAGCCTCGCTCCCACCTGTTGTTCTTGTGCAAATGATGCACTTAGCGTTTCCGAGATTCGCAGAAAAATCTGAAAATGGTGGATTTCAGCAACAGGATGCCAATGAGTGTTGGACCGAACTTATACGCATGCTGCAACAGAAATTGCCTCCTAAGGTCAGAAAAACAAGTATTGACAACATGAACGAAAAAATGTTGCAACTATAAATAATTTAGATAAAGATTTGACATAATAATAATTAATAATTTTGATAGAGAAACTTGAAACTTTTTTACAGGAGAATCAATTGGCTTCAAAGTCAGAGGGGAGTAGCCAAGCTTCAAAACCGAGATCTTTCATAGAGCAATACTTCGGTGGCAGCTTTGACACAGAATTAAAGTGCGTCGAAGCTGAAGATGAACCACCGACAAAGGGAAAAGAAGACTTTTTGCAATTGAGCTGTTTCATATCGACGGACGTGAGATACATGCATTCTGGCTTGAGAAACAAGATGCAGGAACAAATTACTAAAATGTCTCAGACTCTTGGACGCGACGCGGTCTATACGAAAACGGTAAATAATCTAAATTTTATTATGTGTATTTTTCTGTTTCAGAAGCAATTATGAGAAGAAAAGCATGCTAGATAATCTAACAACGATCAATATTTCAGTCAAAAATCAGTAGGCTGCCAGCTTATCTTACTATCCAGTTTGTTCGTTTCTTCTACAAAGAGAAAGGAGCAATAAACGCGAAGATTCTAAAAGATGTTAAATTTCCGATGGAATTTGACGCTTTTGATCTTTGCACGAACGAGCTCCAACAGAAACTCACACCGATGCGTGAAAAATTCAAGGCACTCGAGGACAGTCAGGTGGAAGAATCGCTTGATAATTTGAAAGACAAGAAGAAGGCCAAGGACAAAGCTGCAAAAGAGAATGAGAAGAAGAAGAATGTTAAACAAGAACCTTTTTGGTTCGAAGATGGTAATTTTTTCGAATTATTTTCTTCTACAAAAAAATGATTAACGTTGTAATACTAATGGTAATAATTGCCAGACTAAAAAAGGGACTATTAGAAGAGACGGAGAAATATTTCATATTCACTTATTTTATTTTTCTGCAGATTTGGGCTCTAACAACAGCGGTTACTACACGTTGCAAGCTGTTTTGACGCATAGAGGACGATCGAGCAGCAGTGGTCATTATGTGGCCTGGGTACGACAAAAGGCAGACACGTGGTTGAAATGTGACGATGACAACGTTAGTGTAGTCACAACTGAAGAAGTTTTAAAGCTGAGCGGCGGTGGCGATTGGCATTGCGCCTACGTTCTTCTCTATGGACCAAAAATTCTGGAAATACCATTACCGGAAAAAAGTGAATAATTGTTTGGACTGCTTGATATACTGTGCGACATTAATCTTGTTTTCTTGCAAGAATCCCTCGTTTTTTGTTACAAAGAGTTTGGAGAAGTTAATTATAAGAAGAGAGAGAGAGAGAGAATTTGTGAACGTGTATAGGGGCTAGACACGAACAAGACATGTGAAACGGTGAGAAAAAATGTGCGATTCGGTTTTGTCGCATGAGGTGATTTGAAAAAATAAAAATTGTAAACTTTTGCTACGGAAAGATAAGCAAGGTAGACGAACAGAGAGATTATAAAATTTCATTATTGCGAAAGTCAAAGTGTTCTTTTGTAATATTAAAGTAATGAATAATATTTAACAAAAAGGAATTAACTTATTCTCCGTGCTATCTTGGCGACAAATGTGCTTCATAGCACTCATGAAATTTTCCAACTATTTTTATTTTCACAGAACAGAATGACTACACCGTTCTTTTATTCCTTTCCTTTATTGCTATTTATTGCGAATTTCCCAAGTTAATTATCATTGTAATGTAATTTAGATGAATGGTTGGTATGAATACCGTGTCCAAGTTTTCTAGAGGATCAACGTTTCAGAGTTTCCAAGTTTAAGAGAAAACTTTGAAACTTTGAAAATGTTAACCCCCTCGCACTCGTGATGGCACAATACGTGTGTCTTAATTAAATTCTTTATCATCTACGTTGAGAGTCTTCTACATTGGGGAAAAAACCGGTCGGAACATACTGACTTAATCGAATTTTTTAAACTTCAGACTTTCCCATGTGGCTGTTCTTAACCGACCTAAGGCGGGTTGTTCCAACTTCTAGGTAAGCCTATCTGATAGTTAAAGGTCTGCAAATCAATGGTTTTACCCGCCAGATAAGCTACCTAGAAGTTGGAACAACTCGCCCCTAAACAATAGGTTTGTTCGTGCTAGCTGCACTTTCTACACTTTTTTTTGGAATTTATATTACTATATATTACAAAAGTGTAGAAAGTGCAGCTAGCACGAACAAACCTAATGAATTTAATACTTTAAGGCCCGGGTTTTCCACATCCCGGTAAATTTTATCTGACAGTTAAAGGTCTGCTATCCAATGCTAAAACCATCAGGTAAAATTTACCTGAAGGTGGAACAACTGGCCCTAATTGTAATTAAATTATTGATGTCACTCATAGAATTGAAATATTCATTACCCTAAATAGTAAAAAAATGTACATTTCGGCAATTTTTATGAGCAATTTGAATCTTGTCGGATACAGGAAAAAGTAAAATGACACTACTCAATCGGTAAAATAACCACTAAAAAAAAAGGATGGTTCCTATCCCGGTTCGAAAATTTCGATTGGTTGAATTTAAATTGCCGCGCTGAGTCGCACGCCATCTATCTGTGCGTCCAAAACGTCAGCCATTTTATTCCTTCGTTGTAATGTGAAGAAAGTTTGGCTAGGGACGCCCGGTTCGATATTTCAAGATACATTTTAATCACAGTAAGTTCAATTTTGTTATTATTTCAGTTTTTTTTTAAATTAATTTATATCTTAATAAAATTCTGTTAAAATACAGGCGCCCGTTGTTTGAAAACTTTAGTGGCCTCTACGAATCGAGTTTTTTAAATATTTTGCTGGGTTGATTATTGACGTCGCGACGCGTCCACGTAAGTGTACACTTCACGATGTAGTAAAAAGTACAAATCTGAAATTCTCTTCTCTTCTATCACTTTCTGTTCGTAGTTTTATTTGATAGAAATCATCGAACCTTCACTACGAAATCGATATGGCCCTTCCAGCAAATTACAAACAGGTTGCGATAGCTACTTCCAATCCAGTCACTACAACGCGTAAGTCAAATCATTTTTGTCAATACACTTTCCTCTACAATTTAAACACGACTGAAACCTTTACCATTTTTTTTAGAGCGTGCCAGAGCTGCTGGAGGTAGTAGTAGCGGATCAAGTGCTACAGTAAGTATTTATTTATAAATTTAATTTTGCGGCATCAACTAAAATAGTGGTATCACAAATAAAATATTTGGAAAATTATTTCAAAAGTTTTTTCCAAGTTACTCCCAAATGAATCCTTGTTTTGACAAACTTCGACCTACAAGATATTCTGAATCTTCTAATAAATTTTCTAATTTTTTAGAAAAACTGTATTTTTAAAAAAAAAGAATTTTTCTGTTTTCAACAAAAATTTAATTTTTCTATTTATTATTTTATTTAAATGGAACATTCGTTTTTACAGAAAGATACACAAAGTCCATTTGTTCAAACTCCTCATGGCCACCCAGGCTTTACTCCTCAGAAAGTTGGAAAGAATACATCTGTGAGTATCGAATCGTATTATGATTTATCTTTTTATCCGTGTTGAAAAATATTCAAGGAATGATATAGTATTTATATTTCAATGCCTTTTAAATCGAGTGATGTTTTCATTCGTTATAAAGAAAAAAGTAAAAAAAATGTTTGTAAAAAATAATATATTAATGGACTTTTTGAATGTTTTTGTTAATTTCAGGCTGACTCTAGGCTTCCCAAGCCTCCAAAACCGCCAGAGAAGCCTCTCATGCCATACATGAGATACAGCAGAAAAGTATGGGATCAAGTAAAGGCACAAAATCCTGAATTGAAACTCTGGGAGATAGGCAAGATTATAGGTCAGATGTGGCGTGATTTGCCAGAGGAAGAAAAGACAGAATTTATCGAAGAATATGAAGCAGAGAAGGTGAACATTTTATTCAACAATTGTTATAATTATTGCAACGAATAATTCTTCATAAAAATATCAAATTACTATTTTTTTTCAACTTTAGGTCGAGTATGAAAAAAGTTTGAAAACTTATCACAATTCTCCTGCGTATCTCGCTTACATCGCTGCGAAAAATCGTGGAAAATCTGGTACATTGACTCATTTATATTGAAGCAGTCTTTTATTGTGACGAAACATCGTTCTGTCTCACAAAAAACTTGTATTTTTTTGAGAGTGTTTGATAACATCAAATGTGCAAAGAAATCGTGGATGTTTTACAAATTTGAATATAACCATGAATGCCAGAATCGAAAAGAATTGATATCTCGCTGATTTCAATTACACGAAAAATAATTTGTGATTTAAAAAATAAAACAGCTCAAACTCATTAAAAGAATGATATAATTTGCAAAATACGTTTGTTGCCACATTAATTATTTTATTAATTCTCGAAGGGCTATAGAAACAATATACTGGTTCAAGAATTTACGTTAAAATTGATGATATTTTGGTCAGATAAAATATTAGGCACCTTGTGTTTGCACGTCCGTTGAGACGGGTGGATATGATGGATTCGCCGAATGATTTATGAATTGTCTTGTATCTAACACAGCGTTGTGTGTAGCACAACAAACTAGCGATGAACGCGAGAGTCACGAGCGTTCATCCGGTAGTGGAAAGAGTACAGCTGCTCAGGATCGTAGAATCGATATTCTTCCGGCCGAGGATGACGATGGTACGTATTTATTTATCTAGACTGCTATTTTTCAGAATTCATTCATTATTTGTTCCTGATTTCACAATTTAATGATTGTTAAGCATTTATTCTAATTTCCCTTCGAAATTTTCGTAGTAATTCTTTACGACTTTAAAAATAATAACGAACGAGTGTGTGAACAAAAGAATAAAACGATATAATTGTTTTCCAGATCAAGACGACGGATATTCCGTGAAACACGTGGCATATTCACGTTACACAAGAAATCATCGTTTGATCAATGAAATATTCAGCGACACTGTTGTACCGGACGTTCGTTCCGTCGTCACAACTCAAAGAATGCAAGTTTTGCGTCGACAAGTTCAGTCTCTCACGATGCATCAGGTATATTCATTTTTAATGAAACACGGATACAAATCTGACTGTCTAGAGCAAAGTTTTTCATTATAATCTGATATAAACGATCGACTTATTTTCGCAGAAAAAATTAGAAGCTGAACTGCAGTATATCGAGGAGAAATTCGAGGCAAAGAAGCGCAAGTTTATCGAGACGAGCGAAGTATTTCAGGAAGAATTGAAAAAAGTATAAAGAATTTCTCCAAGACACAGATCATGATATTCAATCCACTTCTAATAATCTTTAAATTATTCTCATTTCTTACTTTCTCAGCATTGCAAGCCAGCTGTTGATGAGGAAGCATTCAAAGAGTTGGTCGAACGTCAGTACGAGCTTTTACGCCGTGACCGACTAAAAGGTACGGAGCAAAATCGTCCGGATGGTCCGATATCGAGTGAAACAACACCATCGACGACTCCAACATCAACTCCAGCGCCTGTGAACGATGAATCATCGGAAGACGTGAATGTGAGTGAATTCCACATTATTTTTCTAGCTGAATAATGAAATTGAGCCTCAAACAAATTTTCATTGTATATGGTAATTCTCAGATGGTCGAAAGTGACGTGAATGACAAAAAAACACCAGAGCCTGAAAAAGCTGTAGCTGTAGATGTGAAAAAGGATAGTCCTTCGCCACCTTACGTAGAAACAAAATCTGATTCCCCTGGACAAGCCGCGACTCCAACAGCTTCGACGAACAATTCTGCGATGTATTCAAGTGCTGTTAGTGCAATCCATCATCAACCAATACCACAACAACCTCAACCTCAGCCTCATCCACAATCGCAGCCTCTTCAGCAACCGCTGGTAACACAGCAACAGTCACCGTCGTTACCACCTCAGACCGGACCTCAACACCCTCAACCTCCACAACCTCAACAAGTAGTGACAGCTCATTCGCATCCTCAGTCCACCCAACCACATTTACAGGGTCAATTGCACCCTCAACAACATCCGCAAGCCCAACAGCATTCACAGGTTCAGCAACAACCGCAACAACAACAGCCACTACAGCAATCGCCACAACAACAGCAGCAGCAACAACAACAACAGCAACAGCAGCAGCAACAAGCGGCGCAACAGCAGGCGGCGCAACAGCAGGCGGCCCAACAACATCATCAACATGCTCAGGTTCACGCGCAACAGCATCAAACCCCACCACATATTCAACAGCAACATCAACAACACGCACAGGTGATTGAACTTCTTTGAAGACATCTCTGAGAAAAATAGCATACACACAGAGAGAATTTTACGCGAAAAATTACTATGTTCATATTGCGGTGTGGAACTATGTCGCCACTTCCGAGCAAAATTGCCCATGTTTTGAATAGAAAAACAGTAAATTTCTTCACAATAATCGACATGGTACCACACCACAATGTTAACATTGTAATTTTTCGTATAAAATTCTCTCTGTGTAGTATTGGAGTTTACATTGTCAGAACACGTCAAAACTTATTTTGTTTGTTCGTCAATTGTCTATTTTTTGAAAGCGTCAATTGTTGACGCGAATTTCGTTTTCGTCTTTCTAAAAGAACGAAAAAACTTTTACTTAATCGACAGCAGGAATTTAGTTGTTACTTACTAATACAGAAGAATCACTTATTCTATTCTTGTTGTTTTGTCATATCTACGCGATTAAGGTAGGAATTTTGGACCATTTTTTTTTGCACTGTACTTTGTACTGCAGTTTCAACAAAAGTTACACAAATTATTTTAAAAAATCTACAATTATTTACTAAAAGCTTTGTTCCCACAATACTTTTGTATAACGTAACATTGGTAAAGAATGAACAATGTATCTATCAACAGGCACAGGCCCAACAAGCTGCGCAGCAGCAAGCGGCCCAACAACAAGCAGCTCAACAACAAGCTGCTCAGCAACAAGCGGCTCAACAGCAAGCAGCTCAACAGCAAGCTTCTCAGCAGGCACAGCATCAACATCAGCAACCTTCGCAACAGCATCAACAAGCGTCGCAACAGCAACCCCATCCAGTAACATCCACACCTGTAACACCTAATCCTCCACCGACACCACCAGCCTCTTCTCCGGTACCTTCAATGCAGCACAATCTTCATCAACAACCAGGAATGATGCCAAATCACTCAATGCCACCACATCAGGGAAATCAGGGGTCCCAAGTAATGCCGCCACAGGGTGGACCAGGAAATCCTCATGGGCCGCCACCGATGATGCCACCGGGTCCGCAACATTCGCAGCAAGTTCAACAGCATTCTCATCAGGTTCAACATGGACAACAGGGTCCACAGCATTCGCAGCAACACTCTCAGGCCCAACAACATTCTCACGTTCAACAGCAGCAGCAACAGCAGCAACAGCAACAACAGCAACAACAGCAGCAGCAGCAGCAGCAGCAACAGCAACAACAGCAGCAACAGGCTGCACAACAACATCAACAACAACAGGCTGTACAACATCAGCAGCATGCTCAGGTACATGCACAACAGCATCAACAGGGTCCTCAACACATACAACAGCAACACCAACAACACGCTCAGGTAAAAATTCACGAGAAAATAAGCGTGTGAACAATATTTCGTTCTTTGGCTACTCTTTTCAATTCGCATAATTTTGAAAAAATCAGTAATTATTATAATTGAATTATTTTCTATTTCAAAATGGCATTGATCTGAGATTAGGTGGTTGAGTGTTAAAATCAAGTAGAGACAGCATTGGGAGAATGCATTCGAACCTCTTTACGCGTATCTTTAAAATCGTTAATGTGAAATAACCAAAACGCTGAGACGAAAGAACGGTTTAATCGACCATGAAACGAACTATCGAAACTCAGTATTCGAGCTTGAAATGGTCTCTTCATGAAGAACTTTTATTCGACATTTTAACAGGCACAGGCTCAGCAAGCCGCGCAACAGCAAGCTGCTCAACAAGCGCAACATCAACATCAGCAACCTTCCCAACAGCAGCATCAACAAGCAGCACAGCAACAACAACAGCCTCATCCTGTAACTTCCGCGTCTGGAACACCAAACGCTCCTCCAACACCGCCGGCTTCTTCGCCGGTACCCTCGATGCAACACAACCCTCATCAACAGCCAGGAATGATGCCTAATCATTCAATGCCACCGCATCAAGGAAGTCACGTGATGCCTCCGCAAGGTGGACCAGGAAATCCACATGGGCCACCGCCGATGATACCACCGGGTCAGGGTTACGGACAGCAGTATCAACCTACAGGGGGGCAACCTCAAGCCCAAAATGTACCTCTTCCACCTCGGCCACCTCATCCCTCGTACGGTTATGGACAACAGCAGCCCTATCATCAACCTTATCCTCAATATTCTCATCCCTACTATCATCAACCTTACGCCCAGTATTCGCCTCACGCAATGGGACGACCCCATCCTCACGGACCTCATAGTCCCCATAGCCCGCATTATCATCCTCAATCGCCTCATGCTCCTGGGGAAAGCGGTCCGGGTGGAAACGCCGGTCCTGGCCCTGGACCCGGTGGCAATCCCGAGGGTGGAAATCCGGCTTATCCACCAGCACCGGTACACGAGGGAGAACGTCCTGGACAACAAGAAAATCCCGGGGATGGTCAGTCCGACGCAAAATCCGGATCTGGCTAAAGTTGTGCCGCATTTTTTTTTTTTACCACATGAACATTGATTTTGCTATCATGTCAAACGGCCTTTGATGAGAGCTTTTCAATGATTTCGAGAGTGTCCTAAATGCTTACGTTCCTCGTGCTTTACAATCTACTATCGTTCGCGGTTCTTTCTTACTTTTCTTTTCTATTTTTCGTGTCTACTGCGGATTTATACCGTCATTTCACCTTGACGTATTATCATATAATTTAAAGTATACTATCGAATAATTATTGACAAAGAAAACAAATACATATTTGAATGATAATAGCGATGGTGTGATTTTGTTTGTTTGTTTAGTTTTTCCCATAATTACATTAACAAGCCGTATGGAGGCGGTGCGAAAATACGTTGTCTCAGAAGACGATTGGAGACTCGATAATATGAAACGTCAACAAGTTTTGACTCTGCTCATTTGACTGCCTTCATTTGCCATAAACCGTCATTCAGGTAGTGACAATTTTCAACACCGACACCCTTGTTTACTTTAGCGCTGAAACAATTCAATATAAAATGGTATTAGTGTTTCATTTGAAAAATAATTGAAGCATACGTTTCTTAAGGCAGTGGATCAAGTTTAGTGGGTCAAAAAAATCAATTTTTTTTAACTTTAGTCGATAGTTCAAGTGTCGAACAATATGGTCTTAATGTTTTAAAGACCATTGGAACGTATTTTAAAAGTTACAGAACCGAGAGCAGGTAGGTGCCGCACGGGTATGTACAAGCCCTACGAACTTTAAACCGCGTATTTTGAAATATTCTTGAAATTTCGTTTTTATAATTTATTCAATTTGGCGAGACGCAGCAAAAATACTATTTGACCTATCAACTTAAAACAAGGCTTATTCTTTATAGTATTGCCAGGTGGCGTCTAAATGAACTAAGGAAATGGTTGAAAACTTTATTTTAACAATATTTATTGCAAAAGCAATGATAGTTTCGGCTTAAAATCATCACATTTACGTCCCAACTTGTACATTTTTATTGTTTTACACTGTTTCTTGATTTTTTTTTAAATTCATCGACTACAAAAAAGTGTCTAAATGAAAAATTTTGTGGTTGTTTTTTTATTTCAGGTAAGAATTACGGGCTCCATAACTCTCGTCAATTTAAACCTTCTGTGGCGACGCGCTTTGTTCATGTACCTTTAAGCAAGTTCACGTGAACCTAATGATAATCGAAAATTTCAACTTCGAGGGTTGAAATTTGGAAATATTATAGAAAAATATGCCGTACATCTATCACCAGAATTATTTTTGCATCCATCGTCTAGTTGTCAAGAAAACAATTTATGAAAATCACATCAGAGCCTATGTATAATGATTCAAAAAAATGTGATTTTCATAAATTGTTTTCTTGACAACTAGACAGTGGGTCCAAAAATAATCCCGGTGATAGATGTACGGTATATTTTTTTATATTTACAAATTTCAACCCTCAAAGTTGAAATTTTCGATTATCATTAGATTCGCGTGAACTTTCTTAAGTACATCATTCCTTTATTATATTTCGATGAAAATTTTTTTATGTGTTGCTGAAATGTGTAATAAAATGTGTGCAAAAGTTCAGAAAGATTAATTATTTTTGTTCATTTGAAAAAAAAAAAAAAAAAAAAAAAAAAAAAAAAAATCCCGAAAATCACCTTTTTGACCCTCTAAACTAGACCACTGCCTTAATATATATCTCGACTCACATATCGTCGGTAGATAATGTTGTTACACCAACTGCCAAAGCGTGTTGTTTTCCTTCCGCCATTACAGCCTATTCGTCGAAGTTAAGGTAAGTTATCTTATACAAATGTGTCTTTGTTAAGGGGTTACATTTGTCAAACACCCAAAAATATTGGTATTGTTTAGAAATTTCTTTGCCCTAGACTGGTAAAAGAAATACTGCCAAATGTGGATTACATATTATCGATTGATTCTTCAGGGATGAAAAGGAAATTATTTCAGATTGTTTTTATCGTAATTGGACATTCGATGTTGATTAGCCCCTGGCGGATCCGACGACCATAAGCGACCGAATGTTTGGTCGCAAAGTGGCCGGACGCGACCGTTTTCGGTCTGAAAACAGTCGCCTCCGGCCACTTAGCGACCAAAAATTCGGTCGCTTACGGACTCCGGATCCGCCAGGGACGTCAGCAGAAAAAAAAATATCTTCGCGGTTGGCATAATAAATCTTTAAGAGATGGATGGATTTTCGAAAATCAAAAAAATTCTTGTAATGTGGCGTTATCGTTAATAGTCTGTTGAGTCAAGTTTTTTTAACTTCACCAAAATGAGCAATTCGTATCATTTTGACATTAAGCTGCTTTTTCACGAACAATTTGACTTTTCAATGGTTTACGAAAAAATTTTGAGAAAAAATATGAAATAAATGCCTCGACCGACTGTAGAAAAGACGATTTCGAAATTTACAAAAAAAATTCAAAACTTCGAGTAATCGTGCCGACTGCAAGGCAAAACGTAGTTTCGAAAAAAATGCATTTTTGTGCACACCCCGTGCGATCACTATTACCGTTATAATGTCACTGGATGAAATTTTCAAATGTTTTTTTTATCTGACGGTTTTTGAAAAATAATAGGCAATAAAAAAGAAAATATATTTTTTGAAAATTGTAGATATTGTGATCTTACGCTACGCAACATATGTAACCCCTTAAGAAATAATAAAATTCAATCAACGAAAGTACACTCAGGATCACTTGGAGAAAACTTGAAAAATTCCGAAAATTCCAAGAATATTAAATTTGTCAGAGAAACATTTTAATTTACATGAATACTTTGTTGAAGGAACTCAATACGATCAGGTTAATTATTTAGCGAATATTCCTTGACTATTAAAATAGTTTCGAGTAAATTTTGAACATTAAACAATTATAACAAAGTTTTCAATTCAAAGGATACAACAACCGTGCCTTTTGGTACAGGCGTCATTTTTGCTCCCTTAGATGTCAGGCCGGGACACATGATATTTGCGCCACTAAGAACAAATCGTATTGCTCCTTTATCGACTTGCTCTAACGGCAAGAAAAATGGATCTAAAATGAAAAAATTAATTATTTTGTGAAACTAAATGAAATAATTGTGATTGCTAGATTCAACATTTTTTCGTTACATTTATGTAGAAGACGTAAAGTAGGCATCCATGGTCCTTCTCGCTGACGGAAGAAGAGTAACTCTCCTGCAGCGTTCACCATTATTTCAATGTGATCGTGGCTAAGATAAGAGAATTTGAATAAATATCAAGAGGAAATATTAAAGAAAAAAAGGTATGGTTCAACTCACCATTTTACAATACGAAAAGAATCTTTTTTTGGAATGATTTGGTCCACGTAACTTTCGAGAAAGGGATAAAGTTCTAATAGTTTCGATCTGATTCCCTTCTGTACCGAAGATTTGAGTTGTTGAACTCCAGAAACACTGTCTTTTTCGTCGAATCTTTAAAATTATTTTTAGGATAGTGTTTCCTTCTTGTTTTTATATTTATTCACGAAAAAATAGCGGTGTATTACGGAGTAATTAGAAATATATTGACCAATGGAGAAACAATATTGGAGTACTTACTTTTTGAACATTTCTATTTATTATTGTTGAGGAACTTGTGTAACTTCACTATATCTACTCGACACGGTAAAGGGAAGAAATTAATTTGACAATTGTGATTATAAGTCTAATAAAAAAAGGTTAATCTGAGGAAATACGAATTATAGGCTATGTTTACGTCTTTATTATGTCTATTACAGGTTAACAGGGAGACAAGTTTTAAAATAGAGTTGAGTCATGGGGTAAAACATTTCAGATTTTACGCTGCATACTTGTTTTAAGAAACTTTTTCCGGGCTACCGTTGCCATCTGTGGAGAGAATTTTGAAGCCAAGTTATAGAGAATTTATGTATGAGTTCAAAGTTTTTTTATTCAAATGTTTTTCAATTGAAAATCAGTCTTATCTTTCGAAATTCATCGAAAAAAAATGTTATTTAAAAGTTTTATGATGAGTTTGAAAATCTATAAAGATATCAATGCCGACGTGCGCATAATTCAATAATGTAAGTAAATGATTCAGGGCGGGTTGTTCCAAGCTCTAGGTAAGCCTATCTGGTAGTTAAAGGTCGGCAAGTCAATGCTTTTAACCACCAGATAAACTACGTAGAAGTTGGAACAACCCGCTCTCACTCCGAGAAAAAAGTGAGCCAAGTCGAGCTATCTGGCAGTGATTACCGTGAACATAGATTTTATAAGTACTCCGTACCGCGAGCCATTTTGTGCATCGTAGAAGAGAGAGCTCCCAGCTGTGTGCAATATTACACGTCCTTTATTGAAAAATCCAGAAATGTCAAATCTCGTGAAACAGTGAATCGACATTTATATTACAAGAAGATAAATAGAAAGTGAGAAAAATTAATAATAAATAAATAAAATAATGGTTCGCAATTGAATGCGTGCGCGAGGATAAGCTCTCGCCACGTTAAACGTAAACATTACGAATGACTGTTTGGACAAACGACAAACTTACAAGTCGCGAAGTATCTGTGGGGACAAAGGAAACGTATCGGTTCTCGGTTACCTTTATTAACCTTGGCCTCGTCGTCGACACCGAGGTGAGTATTTCGCCCTCGGAAGTTAAAAGTTAAAAATAGCGTCCGAGAAGAAATGCGCGACGAGATCTTGCAAACGTGTGTGTGTGTGTATGTGTGTGTGTGTGCGCGCGCGCGTGTGTGTGTATATCATTCGTATTTGCCAGCAAGTCTCGAACCTTTCATGTACGACTATATATTTTTTAACAATTGCCATGCTTACCATTATCGTTTAACGCAATTTCACGAAAAACTAAATATTTTCGTGTTTTTATTATTTCGTGTATTTTAAATCTCGTGACTTGATTCACGAGACCAGATGGTGAACGAAAAATCAGTTTTTTTTTACTTTCGTTTAATTATACATGAGACGAAAAAAAATTCTTCGATTTTAACGTATGTACACTCCAACATTAGTACAAACTAAGAATAATCGTAGTGAACGAAAAAAAGCATTAGACCAGATAGATGGATAAAAAAAATTGTTTCAAGCATGAAATAAAAATATAATCATATTTGGAAATACTGTGGAAAAAATTATCATTATTTATTGCTAGGAAAATTTTCCTTATTTATTTCATTACATATGCCCAATTATTTTTAACGAAAAACAGCAACAGCAATTTCTATTTACTTATCTAATAGCAAAAAAAAATCCAGTGACAAACAGAATCGGCCATTTTAATTACAACAATTTCTTTTATTGAGTTCAATGAATCTTTCGTTGAATGGCAAAGAAACAATAACGATTTTGAAGAATATTTTATGAGTTTTCGGATAAGATAAAGGTCGTATAGATCAGATGAGAATTAGAGCATTGATTAACAGCAATATAAATAGAACGTATTGATAAATACCGCGTGTCTTTGTACCAAGAAATTATGGAAATCATTAGATAACGTTTTATTCGTAGTGCATATTTACTGCACTCGATTAGACAACTGATTTTTTACTCTTTTGGCTTATTCTGTACCGATCAGAAAAAAAATGATAAAGGAAATAAATGTGTTTTTGTGCTAGACCGACTCTGCAAATATAGAAACATACAGAAGCTACCAATTTTCTTACATTTTCATAGATTTGGTTATCTTGATTATTCAGTGCAAGTGTTTAGTTGAGTTATCAAATAATATTTGACTATAGTTAGGAAAAACAGAAATTTTAGTAAAAATTATGAATACAAAAATTTTGGAGAAACGAACTATGAGAATAAGAATTAAAATTAATTTGTTCACACAAACTGAACAAGCATTTTATAGTTTTATTTTCTTAGTAGAGGCAAATGATAATAACAGCAAAATTCACAATATTTTAACTAGTTTCAGAAACTCCGTTCGACCGGAGTTGAGCCGTTGTTGGAATGAGTGCCGAACGAATGCAGACGGAGTCCCATAGAAATATGGGTGACGTCGAGCTCTCGCCAGTTCTACCGGTGTTTCCAAATTCGAGCAAGCCCTGCGTCAACGTATGGATGGATAAGATGAGCAAGGGCATACTGAGCTCTACTCATTTCAAGGAACATTGGAGAATATGGGTACCAAAGATCTACAGTCCAGAGCCCAACGGTAATTGTTTAGACTGGAGTTTCGACGAGGACGAAGCGCAAAAAATGCTCTACCATACACTGGAGGAGTTTATATGCAATGGTGATCCTCGTGAGGTTCTCAAACAATTGCGACAAATGGATAATCCTCCGTCCGTATGCGGAAGAGTTTTTAAAATGGGGGAACCAACGTATTTTTGTCGTGAGTGCGGTATGGATCCGACTTGCGTTCTGTGCGTCGATTGTTTCAAAGAATCGGTGCATCCGAATCACAAATACAAAATGGGAACTTCTGGTGGTGGTGGTTGTTGCGATTGCGGTGATGCCGAAGCCTGGAAGAAAGAACCATTCTGCAAGACTCATCTTCTTGGTACGCAGTCGAAGGAATCCGCGAGCAAAAAATTGCCGGAAGACATAGCTATGAGAGCCGTTGCCACTTTCGAAGCTGTTCTCAAATATTGTTACGAGCTATTGACCCTGGAACACTCGCCTGGTTTACCACCTGATCTACAGGTGAAAGAGACTGACGAGGATCCTCTCTCGCTTCTCGGTACAACCGACACATATTGTACGGTACTATTCAACGATGAGACACACACGTTTGAGCAAGTTATAAGTACGTTGACCAAAGTAATTAAATGTTCGCAAAAAGATGCTATCGAGTTTGTCACGAATATCGATCGGGATGGTCGCGCTGTCGTTAAATGCTCCGATTTTCAACATTGCAACGAACTTAAATCGGACGTCGAGAGATTTACATCGAGGCACAATAATCGACCTCTGAAAGTTTTGGTCGTACATGCTCACGTAGTAGCGCATCAGATATTCGCAATGAAATTACTCGGTTGGCTTCAACAATTCATCAGCCTTTGCGAGGGTTTCCGAATAATATTCAGCGATGTTGCACTTAACACGAAAGCTGGTGAAGTCGCAATAGTCGCTGGAATTTTAATGCGAGACTCACAATTGTGGAAATCTGCGAGAACCGCCTGGCACAGATTATTCATTTCGGGCATGTTGATGGAATATGAGAGTAAAAAAGCACTCGCTATAGTTTTCACAAACAATTATGGACCTGTTATGAAAGACTTTATTCGGGATGATCACGATCACTCGTTCTCTATAACATCGCTGTCCGTTCAACTCTTTACCGTACCGACCCTGGCTCATCATCTTATAGCACATCACGATGTTCTCTTTATTCTACTCAACACGTTTATCTCGGAGAGTTCAAGAAAGTGTAATTCCGCGGGAAAATTGGAATTCGAGAGGAACACACCAAACACATCGTTCAAGAGAGCCCAGTATATATTATACGATCTTAGATATTTGTTGACTTCGAAACCTGACACTTGGACGGACGAGCTTAGACGCGGCTTTCTTCAGGGTATATCACTGCTTCTTACGTTTCTGTGCAGTATGCAATGGATGGACGCTGTTTTGCGTCAGGTTGGACAGCACATGGAATACGAGCCGGAATGGGAGAGCGCTTTTAATCTTCACATCAAATTATCACCCGTTATTAGTCTCGCACTCGAATGGTGTGGTTCCGACAGGATAGCACTCATAAAAGCTTTTCGTCTGGTACTTCGTAAACTCTCGGAACAACTCGGCAACGATCCTGGTCCAGGACAATTGCGCGAGATTGCCGATCATTCGGCCACTTGCCTGCAGTACGACGTTGCCTCGGAACCCGTCTCGATTCATCTGCCCTTATCCAGATTTCTCGCTGGTCTCTTTCTCTATCTCGAGAAGCACGATCTACACTTTCAGAGTAACGAATTAACGATCCGCAATCGTCCTACGCCCGAGCAAATAATCGAGCCTGTACTTCGGGCACAGGCGATGATATCGCAAGTACACGCCGGTATGTGGCGAAGAAATGGTTATAGCCTGTTGAATCAGCTCTACTTTTATCATAACGTCAGATGCCGAACTGAGATGCTCGATCGTGATATAATACTGCTTCAAGTTGGAGCTTCGTTGATCGAGAGTAACGAGTTTCTCATACACGTGCTGAATAAATTCAATCTAATTAATTGGGCGGATCCGGAATTTGAGACAAATTCACTGAAGAATCCGGAGGAAGACAGTACGAGACAAACGATCAATCTCGTTGAGGAATTTCTGGGCCTGTTGATAACGATTATCGGCGAGAGGCACGTGCCCGGTATCGGACAAGTGAGCGCCGATGATCGTCTCAAAAAAGAGATTATTCAACAATTGTGCATAAAATCATTGTCTCATTCGGAACTGAATAAAACACTGCCTGATGGGATTCATCATGAAACTGGTCTCGAGAGGGTAATTGATGACGTAGCGGAATTTAAGAAACCCTCTCAAACATCAGCCGGCAAGGGTGTTTACGAGCTCAAGCCTCATTTGTTTGCCGAGTACAATGTATTCTTTTATCATTACACGAAGGAAGAATTGAGTCGTTCGGAGGAGGCACAGAGAACGCGTCGTAAGGGAATGGGCGAGCTGGAATGTTGTCCACCACCAAAATTACCAAAACTCACCGAGTCGTTTAGTTTCGTCGCTAATTTACTTCAGTGCGACGTTATGCTACATATTATGCAAACTGTGCTTGAGCGAGCCCTCAATCTACGAGCTAGAACATTCTCGGAGCCACAGGTACACAAAATTCTTCATCTGATTGGTTACGCCTTGCAGGAGGAGGAATCCGGCAATTATCCGTTTTTCATATTTACGGAGCGAGCACAGAAGTGGAAGATCTACAAATTACTCGAGGATCTTTCGACGAGTCCACGAATAGACGCGCACAAAGATCTTTTGACTTGGATCCTTGGTAAATATCGTCAAGTTGCTGGTTCCTCGGTGTCCGGGAGTGAATCGTCGGAGACGACGGCTGAAGCTGCGACAGCAGCTGCTGCATCTTCGTCAACACCGCAATCCGAGCCAACGGGTGATGGTGATCTCGCTAAAACTAGCAAAGAATGGCGAACGAAAATGGCTGCGCAGAAAAGAGCTAAGGTAATGGCACAAATGGCAGCGATGCAAAAACACTTTATGAAGAAAAATGCCACGCTGTTTCAAGAAATTTCTCTTGATTTGGGCAAGAACAACGATCGAGGCTCTTGGATGGATCTCACGGAATGCACGGAGGAAACTCCGGTCCCTGTTGGTCTGAGACAAACGGCAAGAGTGCTTGAGGAAAAAACACACACGTGCATACTTTGCCAGGAGGATCAGGCTGTCACGGTCTCGGGTAAAGCCATGGTACTCGCTGCATTCGTTCAACAATCGACGGTACTTTGTCAAACTCGAATGAACACCGAAGAACCAAATCCTCTTTATCTGTCCTCAAAACTGGGCGCTTCGCCTCACACGAGTACCTGCGGTCATGTCATGCATGCTGATTGTTGGCAAAAATATTCCGACAATGTGCTGATAAGGGAGACACGAAGACCCTACAGGTTACGTCAACTCGCGAGCTTCGACGTTGAAGAGTTTGAATATTTATGTCCATTGTGCGAGTGTCTTAGCAACACGGTTCTTCCACTGTTACCGGCACTTGGAACTATAAGACCGACCGAGACTGATCAAGCTGACATGGATTTCGAGACGTGGCTCAAAGCGATGAGAATAATCTTGGAATTTTCCACAACGGCCTGTAAGAATAATGACATCGATGAATCACGATACAGTCACGATGAGAAGATCTGTCGTTATTGCGACGAAATGAAAACCCAGAGTCTAGAGCTAACGGATGAAGGCACCTCGGAAGATATTGGAGAGAGGAAAAAAATTATTTGTCCGATTAAAACAGTTTGTGCTCATATGTCGGAAGCAACGGGTCGAGCATTGGAATCGATGTACAGAAGTCATGATCCTGGATTGTCCGAGCAACTTATCTCGATGATACATCTTTTTGCCAAAGCACCGTATATTAAGGGCCGTGGTATAGCTATTCGAATATCACGCGACGAAGATCCCAGAGTTCCTCTCTTAGCTTGGAAGTCTACGGCTTACACGGTACACGCGATTGAATTTATGCTTCGTGACACGGACAAGCCACTTTTCGGAGCTCTCTCATCGAGACAACGAGACAGTCTCGAGTGCCTGGCTCGAGTATCTGCAGTTCTTGGTTCAACATGGCCCAGCAACAATCAGGGCTTTGTCTCGGCGCTTGGTATCGACGCGATTAATCTTTTGTCAATGGTACTGTCAAAATCTAGTAATGAATGTTTCCTCGATTGGGATCCGTTTGGAATACTAATACCGCTGATGATGAGTCTACCGAGTTTATTAAATACGAGCCTGATCGAACCAGCCTCTGTGGTAACCGGTGGCTCGCGAGAGGCTCATGTACTCAAACTTGTGTTTATCATGGTGATTGCCAAAATTTTAGCTACCAGTGATTTTGCCGTTTGCGAAGCTATGGACGTGGATATGCCGGAAGAGAACGAAGAGACAACGACAACGACGACGACGACGACGACGACGACGACATCGTCTCAAGGGTGTGAAGCGATCGTCAGCTTAATGGACACTATGGGGCTTAAGACCGGCGGTCTTACCTTTTCTCAAATTTGGCAGATAGTAAAGGAAGCTGCTTTACCATTTTTACGCTGTTGTGCTTTGTATTTTCATTACGTTACCGATGTACCAGCACCCGCCGTATTGACAGACAAAGGTGGTGATACGTACGAGAATATCTGCACTTATCTTGGACTACCAACGAGCTGCAACGAACTGTTAGACTCGGATATTGTACGTGAACTCGCTCGAGGATGGATGGAACATCCAAACTCAAGATCTACAACGACCGTTAAGGAACCATTAAGGGTCAACAGACTCGTACCATTGCCGGATGATTATAGCGAACTAATCAATACCGTATCTCTATTCACATGTCCGAACAGCGATCGCGAGGATTCGAGAAATCCAACGATGTGTCTCGTTTGCGGCGAGATGCTTTGTTCGCAGAGTTATTGCTGTCAGACGGAACTGAATAAGACAATGGTCGGTGCTTGTACCTATCACGCTAGCAAATGCGGCACCGGCGTTGGCGTTTTTCTTCGCGTACGAGAATGTGAAATACTCTTTCTACGTAGTCCAAACAGAGGAGCCTTCGTGTGTCCGCCCTATCTCGATGAATATGGTGAAACTGATCAGGGCCTTAGACGGGGCAATCCTCTTAAATTGTGCACCGAAAAGTACAAGCAGCTCAATCAAAAGTGGCTTGGACACGGGCTTCACGAAGCAATTGCGCGTGCCATCGAGGCATCAAGCAATCACATGTCCACCCAATGGCAACATCTATAGACCCGAGTTACGAGTGAGGAATGAGAGAAAAAAAACAAATGAAAAGAAAAAAACAAAAAATTTCAAATTATCAGACTACGAAAGATTGTTTTGTTCTTTTCCTTCTACAAGGATGCGCAAAGACAGGAAAAGGAGGATCGGAGCTTGGGGAAAGGAACAACAAAAAAAGATAATGAATCAATGCACGACATATAAGAGTTTTAGATTATTCGATTTAAACATTACCGAAGAATTTTATGAAAAATCAACGATTATATATGCTGATGACAATTGGTATATGCGCGAAATCGTAGATGTTAGTTGTGTCTATGAATGATAAAAAGATGGAGAGAGGGGGAGAGAGAGAGAGAGCGAGAGAGAGGGAAAACAAAAATTCAAGCGTCGTTGAATCACGTTATTTATTTTGGATTCGTCGGTTGTGACCGGGTAAACGTATCGAAACGAGAAAAAAATTATTTATTCTTTTCCCTCTTGTACGGTCCCGCCGCCCACCCTTAAACTCTCGATCGAAATATCACTAATACGGCCCCACGAAGTACACCTGCACGCGGGAAAATAATATGTTGAGAAACATCGCTGGCTTTGTATATTTATACGATTCGATGTTATTCATCGTCGTGATGCGACGCTTAAAAAAAAACAACATTTATTTTCCATTACATCAAGACTTTATATTATTCAAAATGTAAATTGAGAAAAAAAAAGAGGAAACGAAAAAAATCGAAGCGAAATGTGAAAGTTATCCTTTATTTTATTTTTTTTATTCGTCGATGTAAACGAGATGTAATAGTCGATGAGAGCGTGTGTGGGATGTTTTTAAAATACGAGATAAAAAAAAAAAACATTTTTGATTCTTTATTTCTTTTGGCGTCACCTTAAAATTATAGACAACGCTCGAAGAGATCTACGAGAGATATATTTTATGCACATCACAAAAATGTTTTTCTATAACGATGCCAATTTCTTTATCAACTTTCTTTTTTCGTGACGACGATCCAACAACTAAATTGGTCCCGATTGGAAATGATTTCCATGTTTCTTTGAATATTCGATTGTTTTAGTCGTGTGCGACAAAATAATAATAAAAAATTAAACAAAACATAAACAACAGATATCTAAAACGAAGTCGATGAAAAACGCCGGTAGATCTAGAGTGCTTTCGATAATAATATATAAATATTAGGATCAATTCTACTGTTATGTTTAGTGAATAAAGTTTTGAAAATAATTTCTCAGATGTGTTTATATAATATACTAACTATTAAGTTTTATGTTCGCGTCTATTGGGGTATGAGAAAGAGAGATAGAGCGAGGGGGCGAAAGAGATTTTATTTTTTTGTTTCTTCTCGCCGTGCTTTTGCCAAAACTCATCTTTACGTAACTTTTTTGTCTTGCGCAGAGACGAAGAATTAAAAAAAAAAAAAAAGAAAAACTTCGAGAAACGTGTATAGAAAACGACGAAACTTTGAAATTGCATAATAAAATAATGTACTTAATTTTAACAGACTACAATTTGTGTATTACGTATATATATCAAGTATATATTATACTTGTCACTTTTTTTATATTATATAATATATATTTATGTGGTTGATTCATTACGCATGATTGTAACCGATGAAATAGTTTATTTTCAACGATCTTTTCCTGCTATATGAAATGCACGTATGTGCTACAATATACGTGTACAGGTGTCGTTGAACTCTGTACACAATACGCGACGTTGACGTGAATGATCCGTATCGAAATTAAGATTATGTAAATCTTCATCTTACACAGAGTTCGCCGTGAGATCAGCTACTTTTTCGCTGTTTCGCTTTTTAAATCAATTTTCTTTAAATTTTCCTCATTTACTTTCGAGCTATTCTCTTTTATTTCCTTCACATTATACTGTTCAGTGAAAGTGGGGCAACAAAAATTCCAGAAACAAGCAAAGTAATATTTCTCAATATTTGTTGCACTTATTTAGTTGAGTTATAGTTACTTTTGGCATTCTAGTGGATTTCATTTCTGATATAAGACAAAATGAATCATTTTGATATGAATTTTTTAATGACCGTGTACGTAATTATCGAATATGTACAATTTCGAGCCTAATGTCAAGATTGTTGCATTGAATAAAAAAATTTGTAGAATTTACAAATTCTAGCAACTTCGAAATTGGAAAAATGAATTTTCAAATCTGTCCATGGATCATCAACGAGTAAGAGGCGGGGAAAATTGAAAATGCTTTAAATAAGAGGGACTACGGTCACGGAGAAATTTTCGTTAGCTTTTCGGTAGCAAAGAAAAAACCTTTGGAAGAATTTGTTTGCAATAAAATCATTTGAAAAATCCAAAATCATCTCGGCAACATGATATGAATAAAAAAAATGTATTTGTTTAACAAGTTGAGTACAGTCGACTCTCCCATGTGTCAACTCGACGGGACCAAGCCCGATCCCATGTGTCAACTTCTCCTCCATCCCCACTCTTAATACCGCTGATACGGGGGAACATCGCATGGAAAGAGAGGGAATGTAAAACGAGCGAGAGAGTAAATATTTGACGTTTCGGAGTGGGGGTCGGGGAAGTTAACTTATGGGAACGGACGGAGAGGACATGAGGGAACAGTTGACACATGGGAACGTGACACAACGGAGAGGCGAGTGTAATTTTCTGCTTTTCATATCGTGCGCATTTTTATGCCTTCTGCGCCCTCTGATGGATTCATTCTTACCACACAAAACGGGAGAATGCAAGCTCCGGAAATGCACGACTGCGTATTCAGTGTACGCTCTCATAATTTAATTCATTGAGACATATCCGTATAATTCGATTTTTTTTTATTATTTTCCATTCATATCACATTATCATCGATATTCTAAGTGGTGGCTTAGCCAAATTTTGCAAATTCTCGTCTCACAACAAATAACATAAATTGCGGGTAAAAAAAAACCAAAATGAAATTATGGGAGTTTCGACTGTAGCGTATGAAACGATTTGTGTAGTCATCGGAAACTGCTTCGGAATCCAATACACGTCCGTTGGAACAGCTGCAAACGAAATAAAGAAATCACGAGAAAAACCTCATCTCGTTTGACTAGCTATGTCGAGAATGCGCGGTTTAAAAACATGTAACTGTCAGAACGAGCGTTTTCCCAGAGTTCTTGATACAATACCTCGTTTGAGTTAACACTTTGTGCTTACCGCTAATTTGGTGTTTCATACGAAATATATATACATGTTTTTTTAAATTTCCTCGTGTATTGGTGTTTTTATTCATCAGACTTTCAGATTGAGAGGTAAATTTATGAAAAATTTCGAGGTTCTCTTCACGCTTTTGCACAAATGTTTTTTTTTGTCATTTGGACACATTGATATTTTTATTAATTGAACCTTTCGAATTTTTTTTCCTTATTAAAACAATAAGTTTTTTAAATTAACTTTTTTCGTCTTTCAATCTTCAGGGCAAAAATGTTGGTGAATGCTTGTGATCCGAGCATTGAAAAGCATCTCAAAGGACACAAGAATGCCATTACGGGCATACATTTTCATCCGGACACAGAAAAAGTTGCAACGAGCAGTTTGGATCGTACATTGATGGTTTTCAATATCGCATCCACTGTTAGAGCATATCGTTTTTTCGGTCATAAAGATTCTGTACTCGATTTGGATTATGCACCATCGGGGGAAGTTGTTGCAAGTGCTTCCAGAGATAGATCCATTAGAATTTTGGTTCCTACGATTAAAGGAGAGTCTCTAGATTTTAGGGCTCACACAGGAGCGGTTAGATCCGTTCAATTCAGCCCTGATGGAGAAAAGGTGAATTTAATTTTCTTAATAACTATACTTATATTTGTTAAGAATCAGAACAAAAGTGATATACCGATAATTATAACATTTTTGTTCTACAATATGACTTATTACAATATGAATCTACAATATGAATATTACAATATGAAAATAAAAATTCATGTAGTTAATTTAACTTGGCCTTAAAAATCGTGTTACCAGTTAGGATTTTATGGTGTTATAATATATTTCTGCTTAATCATTTTGGATTTATGATCTCGTTTTAGATTGAACTTCAAGCTGGATTTGTCCTATTTTGCTGAGTCTTTGAATTCCTTATATATGCTTTTTATACAAGGTCACAAAATGTAAACTTCAATTCAGGACTGAAATCCCTGTTAAAAAGTTCAGCAATGCTTTTTGATCAGGCTAAACAGGTTAGAGGATAAGCGTTCTTTTATTGCACATACAGTAAAAGCGATTGGAGATAGAGCAAAAGTTCACAGGACCAATCTTGTAGCATATCAAATTTTGTATAAAAAAGTTCTGGGCTGCACTCTTCTATTTTCAGTAGTATAGCCCTGAGAGAGGATCAAAAAATTTTTGGTTCAAAAGGTTGTGCATAGAGCACATGACGTTGAAGGGTTTTTGGATCCGCTTTCAAGACTAAACTACTGAAAATAAAAAAATGCTGCCATTACCTTTTTTGTCAGAAATATTATGCGCTAAAAGGTTGGTTCTATGGACTTTTTCTCTATTCCAACTGTTTCGGCAGCAGGCTCAATGAAAGAACACATATCCTATAATTTTAATAATTAACCCGTGACTAGCACACATGATTTTGAACTATACACTCAATGCACTGAGGGCATATAATAACCTCATATATAATATAACCTCATGCAGTTTTTGTAAGATATTTTCACATGGAATCAAGTTAGAAGACTTTTTTTTAAATGAAGATCCAACTATTCCGTGTAAAGAATGGCCTGGTAAACCCCAATTCAAGCAATGGGAACCAAAAAAATTGACTGAGTAGGTCAAAAAACCTAATTTTCAACACTTTTTCGTTAAAATTTAATATTTCCTTAAGGACTGGGAGAAAAAAATTAAAATTTTAGTATGATGTCCTTGGGATATCATATTTCAAGAGATGAATCATAGATTTCGGCCGTTTTCTAAAAAATATACTTATTTTGCATATGAAATTGAAAAAAATGAAGGGTGTTTTGAGGGCTTTTCTTGGCCATAAAAGGAAGGTATAACCAAGATTTTTTTATTTCTTCATTTTCGATTATGACGAAGAATCGTCAAAAAACAAAATCATAACAAAATGTAGAAAAATTTAAAAATTAACTCATATATATTTACACATTTATGGCATAAAACGTTTCGATACTGTAGGCACATTGCGTTTTGGAATTTTGAGCATGCCGTTATCGTTTTTACGCCAAGTGCATAATGGCAGTATGCCCACCTTGTACATTTTGCCAATTTGAGGATACTGGTATAAGCTATTGGTAGTTATAAATTATGAAAAATATACACGTTTCTAGCACACATGGGCATTAACGACCCACAACGTTTTGTTTAACACCGTTGTGCTCGAAGCTAGGGCGAAATTCGATTCACAATTCATTGGAACCCTTGAAACGAAAGCCCAGTGACAAGGGATAAGGAAATTACTCAAAATTTCTACCTCCATCGCTCTTTCAAAAACTTGTGAGGGCACAAATGCTCTCAGTGCATGTCACGGGTTAATATCTTATCAGCAGAGGGCCGGAATAAAAAACATTACTAAACTTCTCCCTTGAATTTCCGTTCTCTAAGTTTTTGTTTTGAACCTTATCTTTATATCTATCCATATCTGTATTGTATTATTATCATAATAGCACGATTCCCTTTCATGGAATTATTTTGTTTTTTTTTAAATTATATTAACCATTTTTCTATAAACATATTCATTCTTAAAGTACATACATTTAAAACTTATGCGTATTCAAGTTTATATTGTTCATGACTTAATGAAAAAATTCTGGTCACATAAGGACGTATTTAATGAAATTTTTTTATTGCAGCTGATAACAGCTTCGGACGATAAAAGCATTAAGCTGTGGATGCTTTGTAGAAGAAGATTTCTTTCATCCTTTGTAGGACACACAAATTGGGTACGTCGAGCCCGTTTCTCTCCTGATGGTAGAACAATAGTGTCTTGCAGTGATGACAAAACCATCAGAATTTGGGAAGTTTCCAGCGGAAAATGTGTCAGGACGTTTACAGAACTCAAAGGTAAATCCAAAAACCGGCTAACATGATAACCCGAAATTCTGTATATTTTAGATGAAACTATGGCATAAGCTGCTCATTATGCCTGACAAATTTTTATAATAGTGAAAAAAATTTCATTTCAATTGAAATTGAATCCACAATCTGAATTTGAATAATATACAAATACGTTTTTTTTTAACAATTTCAACAGCTGCTGCTGTGGACGTTGAATTTCATCCGAGCGGAGTAGCGATAGGGTCTGCGAGTACGAGTGGCTGTGTTAAAATCTACGAATTAAGGACGGCTTCCCTTCATCAACATTACGCGGTTCACAATGGTACCGTTAACAAAGCGACTTTCCATCCTAGTGGAAATTTCATGGCAACCGCTTCGGAAGATTCTACTATGAAAGTAAATACGAGCGAAGTTTCATTGGAATTTTGCCAATATAGGAAATTTAACACTTTGGCTTCCGTGGACTTGGTTGTGACAGACCAATGGTTTTTTTTAAATTCTTACAATTTTTCGAAGTACTTTTTTCCGTAGTGATTCGCGCTAATTAATTTCAGTTAAAAACAAGGAAGTATTTTGATATAAAAAACTTTAACAAAATGCGTTTTTTCATGGAAAATGAGACTCTTTAATTTTCGACAAGATTATTACAGATTAAATTTTTTTTTTAATATTTCAACATACTTCGAAGAAAGGTGGTTCGAATATTAAACAAACGTCCATGTGAAAGTATCGCAACCGTTTTCGTTTTTTGGAAAAATTGTAAAAAAAAACCCTTTTTCTTTAGATTCTCGATTTGCTAGAAGGACGTCCAATCTATACACTAAAAGGTCACTGCGGCGCGGTGACTGCCGTATCATTTTCATACCACGGGGATTTCTTTGCTTCCGGTGGGGCCGATCATCAATTGCTCGTTTGGAAATCAAATTTCGATCGCGATCAAGCTGCACTAAAAAATCCGAGAAGGGTTTACTCACCCGGAGCAAAATTAAAGTTGGACAATGAATTTTCGGAAGCTGTTGGGACCCCAGATGATGAAGAAGAAGAACAACAACAAGGAAGTGTTTCTGAAGTCGACTTCCAGGAAGCCACGATTGCCGATGAAGTTGAGGTAAACTCATCCTCATGAGACTTCTGTTTGCTCCCTCTCTCTTTGTTCTTTTCAAATTCTGCATCTGTGAGAGGTTCATCATTTTTTCATTCGATCTTAGACATTTTCTGTATCTAAAGAGAATGACGTAGCGAAGGATGATTTGGATAACGAAAAAAGTGAGAGAGAACTGAATGCGGACACAGCGGGTGAACGTTGTCGAGTCGAAGTGATTAATCTTAGGAATACGAGACCACGTGAAACAAGTCGAATTGCCCAGCTCAACATTTCGTCAAAAAGTCAAATAAATAACGCTTCAGTTGATGCACTGCTTGAACAGGTAGACTCCTTACGAGATACGATATCCACGTTGGAACAACGAATAACGAGCGTAGAGGATGAACTCAAAACTGAAGAAGTCATAAAAACAACATCAAAGGGGGATGTGCCTTAACACGTAAAATGCTCAATAATTATGAAAGCGATTTTCTTTTTCAAGTGTACTTTAAGCAGACTAGTCTTTACTTTCTCATAAAACCGAAATAACAAAGGTTATCACTTCCATATATCCACGAAATCACAAATAAAGTTGATTTTTTTTATTTTCTACAGATTCGTCGTCAATATTAACGATTTTGTCACAATCTTTTTTCTCCCAATTGTATATGTAATGTATATGTATTCATTTTATCAACGTACATTAAATGGTCATACCGCTTTTTGTAAATCGACGCTTCAATCTGTATATAAGACCAATTCGGGATTTTTCTACTAATTTGAAAATAAGGTTTTCATCTCAAAAATAACGTGATCGTCTTTTATGTATTATTTAATTTGTTTTTTACAACTATTTGCGTCTTCAGATCATTAAGGAAGTATTTGTACATGCTCAACCAAAGCACCATTGTTTGGATTTGTTTAACAAAAATTTTTCAATCTTTTTGATGCCAAGTTATGCGGTTGTGAGATATTCATGTTTCAACTTCAGATTTATTTTGTACTGCTCAGTTTAGTTTGCCCACATGATTTTGAAATATAGCAAATAAGTGCATTGTGAAAATTGTTTCAGAAGTATATACGATAAATACAAAAATAGCCAACTAAAGAATTAATCAACTGAAATTAAAAAAAAAAAGCCACGAGTATTTTTTCTCGGGCATTGAAGTAGAAAATTCCCTTAATGTCAATAAAGTTCTATGAAAAATAAATTGAAACTATATTTGCTAAAAACAAAAATAGTAATAGGAAATAATTATATAGAGAAATAAAGAAAAATGTGCAGTAAAAAAATGATCCTGTATCGGATGCTTGATAAGCTGCAATCTGGTACTTTTCCGATTCGGTTAATTATCCTTGAACACCAATGAAGGATACTGCTTTCCCAGTTTTTTTAATGCATTCCAGAATTTCATTGGAACTCAATGTCGAGGTAACAAAAACTTTTTTGCCTGGAAGATCTATATTGATTTTTTCAATACCTGGAAAATGAGAAAAAAAGGGGTAAATATCAGAGATTGAATAAATGTATGATGAGACAAAAAGATTTCCTCAAAGTGGGTTCATGGTGAAACCTGTGGGAAATAACTAGATTCCTGTATGTACAATGTTTCAACAATATATTATTATAATTATATATTACAATTATAATAATTAATAAATTTAATTATTTTAATTAAATATGTTCAAATTTCTAAAAAATATCGATTTTGTTTTTTTTTGTTCACTTATTATTCAAGCTTTCAAGAATACAGAGAAAAATATTTATTCAGAAATTTCATTCGGCGACATTGTTATAAAGATAAGTGTAACCGTCAGCTGAATAACCAGAAAAGTTTTCAAAGTTCTATAGAAAGTTGAGTTTTTCAAGTTCAAATAGTTTTTCAAAAAAACAGCTATAAGTGAGCATAATGTTCTTGTAGATTAATGATAAACAAAGGGGGAAAAGGGTTATTAAATGTCTTTTCGAAGGTAGTTAATTTCAAGAGATGTAGAGATGTCAAATTTAAATTATGATGGTGACAATATGGTAACGATAATTGACCTGATTTTAAGACTCACCTTGTTTTTTTCCAAGCGCTCTCTCGACTGCACCGGAGCAACCTTCGCAGGTCATAGCTACGTCAAATTCATACGTCTGTAACGAAAACAAAAACAAAGCGAACGATGCTATATTCATTGTAAATTAAAAATTCATCAGTTTCCTAATATTTTATAACAATTAGGGCCGGTTGTTCCACCTCCAGGTAAATTTTATCTGATAGTTAAAGGTCTGCTACTCAATGCTACAACCGTCAGGTAAAATTTACCAGAAGGTGGAACAACCGGTCCTTACAATACTGCTTGGCTCACCTTAGCTGCCATCGTGTTTACTTATTAACCTCGAATTTGCAGAATTGAAAAAATTTAACACGTAAACAGTACGAGATGCAAAGTACATACAACAACGGCAGCTTGCACAGTACGATGGCTGCGTTCGTGCGTTCGGGATCACTATTTGCGCTAAAAATGCAACCTATAGTAATATTTAATGGTATATTGTTAGCGTTTGTAGCGCAAATATCGACTCCCCGAACGCTCCTAATATCAGTCAAGAGAATATCAAGGGAAGCGTGGGAGTAATAATCGTAGTGTCCGTCCGTTGTCCGTTATCTAGTTTTATTCTATCACAATCATAACTGTACTACATTTTCTAGTGATGATTGATCATATATGTATACAATCGACTCTCCCACTTGTCAACCCGTCGGGACCAAATAAGTTCCCTTGTGTCAAGTTCTCCTCCATCCCCACTTTTAAGACTGTTGACACCACAACGCATGCGCAACGCGCAAGGCGTCTGGAATGTTTCCAAAAATGTGTCAGAAGGGGGGTGGGGAAGTTGATACATGGGAACAGATGGAGTGGACATATGAGAACAGTGGACATATGGGAACGTGACAAGTGAGGACTGTATCCATAGGAGTAAGGAGTCAACTGTATCCATCGATATATCATTATGATCATTCGTTGGTAAAAAAGATTCGAAAGATTTCTACAGTCGATTTTCCCCTGTGCCAACTCGACAGGACAAAAAAAATCCGATCCCTTATGTCAACTTTTCCTCCATCCCCACTCTTAACACCGCTGATACAGGAGGAACATCGTATGAAAAGAGAGGGAATGCACAACGAGCGAGAGAGTAAATATTGGACGTTTCGGAGTGGGGGTCGGGGAAATTGACTTATGGGAACGGACGGAAAAGACATGAGGGAATGGTTGACATATGGGAACGTGACACAATGGAGAGTCGACTGTACGTTCGTTTATTATTGCGAAATGACACTAGCCGCTTGGCACAAGGCGCACTGATGACAAATGAAGTTAAAGACAGACGCCACGAGATGGAGTTACTGATTTTTTTCAGACGTGTTTTTTTTTTCTGCAAATAACATCAT
The DNA here is from genome assembly GCA_963989365.1 of Rhimphoctona megacephalus. NCBI lineage: Eukaryota > Metazoa > Arthropoda > Insecta > Hymenoptera > Ichneumonidae > Rhimphoctona > Rhimphoctona megacephalus. The sequence goes on along the minus strand of OZ022414.1, from coordinate 21,677,671 downwards.
GATGTCTTGTTCATTTTCTATTGATAAAGTTATGATAATCCAATGAGTTTTGAATAATGAAATGAGAAATTTGATTATGATGTTCGTATTTTCTATAAATATTGTATATCATTATTAATATTTGGCTTCACTTTTTTTTTGTTCCTTTACTCCGAAATCTGCGGAGACGTTTTTATAGGATTTCTCTTTGCTATTATAGGACTTCGTAAGAGGAAGTGACCTCTTTTCGAATTATGAGTAATGTCGTCTTCTAACTTTAACGATAACATTTATGCATAAATAATTATTGTAAACTATGTGTTTGATTGATAGGACGTCAGAACTTCATTGTTAAAAAATTGTTCGAGCTTTACAAACATGAAGCAAGGACATTGTTCGAAAGTTGTTTTCCATGAATTCAACATTTCACGCGTTATCACTTCCGTTATTAAAACTGTAGGTCGTTTTTAACTAAATAAAAACTGTTATTTTCGGAAATTGCAGTTATTATTTTTAATTCGTTTTCAAATAAATTTCGAAGTATCTTCCATGAATAAATATTTGTGATATTGTGCATGTGTAAAGAAATTTCTGATCATTTAAGTCAAATGCACATAATTCATGCTAATTGTTTAATTTATTTATGCAAATGAGGAAATCTTAAAAACTGCCATTCATAAAAACTCCTTATAGAGTTTCGCTCGTTTATACAGCTGCATTTCCGATTTTATCAACCAACGAGTTGTCATCGAATCAATAAGGAATTGAAAATTTATCACTGTTCATTTACTCACTGATTATGATTTTTTTTTTACGGAGGAATGAATTACAATGTAGATTTCATCCCTGATAATTAATTACACTCGAATGAATTCTTCGATAAGATGTAATTGCCTGTTATAAAGTTTAAACCACGGCTTACTATTTTGATTTTAATTCAATCCTGCTTTTTCAATCGATTGGTACAAATGAGCGGCAGTTTCAAATAGTTGAAATTAATAATGTTGCGATTTTATTGATTGGTATTTAATGTTAAGGTAACCAGCAACGTCCTCCACAATAATCAGATGAGTGTTAAATTTTCATAGTGGTTTATTGCGAAGTTTACTGTACTAATTATACGAAATGATCGTGGTAGTGATGGATATACGAAGCGATTAACGTTTCTATGATGTAAATTTCTATGATGGCACATTTTCATCGAGATTTTTTAAAGAATAATCCGCATTTTTCAATCTACTTAAATACACCACGGCTTATTTTGTTCCTCAAGGGATCCTATACGAATTCACGACGTACATTATTTCTAAGATGGTGTGTTTGGAAATTACTGCATTTGTTTACGAAATATTTTTTTGCTGGTTAAACAATTGGCTGCAACAGTGAAATGTTTAAGCTTAGAAAAAATCTTCGCAGTGAATTCGCAGGGGATTTCTTAATGAACAAAATAAGACGTGGTGGGTTTGAAATCGATTAAAAAATACAGATTTTCCTTTGAAAAATTTCGATTAAAATATTACAAATGAAATTTTTCATTTATCAGTTGATGATTTAGCAAATCCATTATTATTAGCATTAATTTTTGCATAAATTTATCGTGATTAGCACTTATTTGACTGCACCCAAAAAAAACATCTAGTTTATTCAACTAGGATTTAGTTAAATCAAATAAATTTTTTCCTTGTCTCAGGGCTAAATAGTGGTTTATTTAACTTTAAGAAATTATTTTTTTTTTGACCACACTATTTTTATTTTCTTGTTTAATGAAAAATTTAGTATATATTTTAAAATCGGACACATTTTTATTTTAAAAATTAAACGAATATGAAGTTGAAATAAAAATAAAATTTATATTATTATTTATAATATTCATAATATTAATTACACCGTATTCAATTATGATATTATTTAATAATATTTTCATGGGTCTGCGACCGTGGGTAGGTATAAAAATTCATGTTCGTCTTCCTAGACATAGTCAGTCAGAATAACAACACTATATTTTGGTTCTCGCAATTTATGCAGGTCTAGAGCGCAATTCGTATGTGAGAAATGCTTCGACGCTCTGCGCCACGTGGTGGCCGGAGCGAGAAGCTTTAACGTGGGTACTCGAATAAACGGACCCAAATAGCATTATCTATTTAATTTGAATACAGCTTTCTAGCTGAAGCGAATATAAATTTGGTTAATTCAAATTTGCAAAATTGGAATTAACGATTCTAGTAGATCTAAATAGAACTTTTTTCTGGGTGTAGTGTAAAGCACGTTCGTTACTACCTTAAACGTAATCAATAGCTCTTTAGTTATAATTTCTTACAAGGTTGTACATTTTTCGGATTTTATTTACAAGCAGTGTTCTAATCTGCAATTAAAAATTTGAGTCGAACAAGAGCACAGTTTTGATCAAACGTCATAATCGTTATTTTTTTATATCTAAAGAATATCGATATAAGAAAAAAAATAAATATATGTATTTGGAACGAAAATACATGCATATATGAATATGTCAACATATTATAAGTGTTGAGTATTACGGGTGACCATTGTTAGCATCCGCATGCTAATGAAAATTTTCGGTAATACGATAATTCAAAAAAAAGGAACATCCAGTTTTCAAAAGATTGAAGGAGAGGGGTCTTTCTTTCTCCAGTTTCCATAAATTATTTAAAGAACCTTGGTATAAGCACGGAACGCATGCGAATGGAGGACTTTGAAAGGGGGAGCTATATCCTTAGAAAAAAACAGAATCCCTCAGGCTAACAATAAGTACGTGTGTCTGTGCTCGAGACTCAAGTGGCGCATTATTATTTTCTTCAGGCGATCTTCGAAAAGTCACAATGGGGTTTTCGGGGTGTTCGATGGCCACGTATAACTATAGCTGAAAGTTATCAAAATTTGACATGATATCGATACGTGTATAAAAGCAAGTTGCATATAACATTATATATTGAGGTTTTTTTCAATTTGATGAATTCAAAGTTTCATCTATCACGTACTAATATGTTCAAAGTGACTAATGGATTTGAAAATACCACGTGAACCTTTTCTTGCCCCTCTATCGAGTGACATTAAATCGAACCACGGTCAAAGGCCACTGCTTCGTCAACATGCCGTTAATTTGCGTAGACAGTTTTTCTTTCCAATTTTTCTTCTTCTATTGTCTTCTGGGTGCTACGAGAATGGTGGGCGGATGTGAGCACCCATGAGAGAAAAAGAACTGTGATAAAAGGCATATAAGAAGAAGTTGAAAAAACAAAATAGAAAACGGCAATCGTTGATGTTTTTTTCGAAGATGCGCCTATGTAGCATTTTACGTGGCGCTGCTCAATAGTGAGAACTGTCTAATTTGCTTGACAATGACGACGCCTATATTTTTATCTCATTGTGACCATGATCGTACCGCTTCATTGTCACCGGGGGACTGCATGCATGCCACTGCTCTTAAGTACACACGACTACGAAAGCTCGAATTCGTTTCATGGTGACAGTCACACCAAATCTTCTTATGAATAAACAATATTTCCTCTCCAGTTATCAGTTCGAGAGTTGAATTATAATTTTTTAACTACCAATAAGTTAAATGTCGTCGTGAATCTTTTCGTGAATATTTTCATTGATATTTCCAGGTCATGTTCAATTTATAATACTGTCCTTTAAAAAAATTGGAAATAATTCTGATTTTGCAGTCAATTTCTGCAGGGAGCAGTCGTAAACGATTGATAAGAGTTAGAGGATTGCGAATGCCGGGAAAGCACTCACGTACAGCTCGTTGAGTGGTAGGGTTCTGAAAAGAACCACGAGACGCATTCTTGTTTCAAATACCTTAAATATACTCCGTAGACGACGTGTTTGAGCGTTCCCGTTGTAAAGAAAAAAAATTTTTTAGTTCATGTTTTCACACAGTATTAACATACATTAGCGTGAAGAACTACGTGCTCAGCAGGTTCTTAATGCATACAGGGATGCTTTTATTTTTTCCCCTGTTGGACTTAACCGTAATACATATCTTACCTGCCTTAAACGGTGACTATCGTTGAGTGGAAATGACTACTGTATGTAGAAATAGGACTACAGACATATACACGCAAAGATATACGTATAGGCACAAAGCCGTTAAATATGTGTCTTGCTGCCAATCAAACCGCTAGAGCCAGACCGTGTAAATCGTGGAAGAATTTTTTTTTTTTTTTTTTTTTGAACGAGTAACTTATACATGAATTTTTATCGAAACTACTGAATAACAGTAGCACCATTAAGAATAATATATGAACACATTTTATGTCCCACATCTCTATATATAGAAAAAAAGTGTGCTCGTTATTAATTTGATAAGAATGAAGATCTTGATAATTGAGAGACACGGCTGAGGCTCGAGGCAAAGTATTAGAAAGAATATTTGCATGGAAAAGATAGAATGTATATTGTCATGACGATATAAGTTTTAGGCGTATTATTCGAGACATTATGTTCTAGAAACACTGGCTACTGCTGCTTACATTTTTTTCAGGAAGCGAAATTGTAGGTGAAAAATGTACTGCATATCCGTTCTGAACAATGAGTTATTGCCATCAATTATCGACATTTTTTATGGAGCGAATATGGAGATTTTTAAATATCATCCAAACCACTTGCAATGCCATAAATCTGTAATCACTTCGAACTGGATAATGAAACGTAAAATTCAACGTGTAGAATGATGTGCTCGATGACCAGATTTCAATCCACGAGAAAATGCCCTTCCCGAATCTCAGTCGCCTCTTGCCAAAATTCAGAGATGAAAAACACCCATGTAATGAAAAACAAATTCAAGAAAATTTAACCGGCTAAATAAATAGGATACCTAGTCCAATTAATTGTCGATTATAAAGACCAAAGTGGGATCGAAAAATTAATTTAAAAAAATATGATAAATTACTTTCAATGCAGGGTGTATTATAATTTTTCTGAAACAAAAGTATTTGATTAAAATCATATCAATATCGAGTTCCCGAAGCTTTGGATAAGTCTGTTCATGAGCATACGGTAAATAATTAAAACATTAATGAGTTGAAGAAATGTAGTAAGGAAATTTATGTTCACGTTTGTAAAATTGTTCAAAGAGGCGTGTCTTCAAGGAAGATTTGGAGAAAAGTAGCCCGATATAAAAAGAAAGTAAGAAAGAATTATTACTATAATCGTTGCTCAAGATAATTAATGCGAACTAGTTCACTCAAATGTATACTACTATTTTATATTTTTTTAATTTTTATTTTTTTATTTTTATTGTTCCTTGCGGGTTTTTACGAGCCCACCCCATCACTTTAACTCCACTTTTTCCCCACGTCACTAATTTCCAATTTCCTAATTTCCATGTTCCTGAGAAACCCCCCAAGAGCCCACAGCCACTCTTTTCTAATACACTACTGTACACTACTGTAATGCGTACTGTGATGCAGACGGCTATATTTTTACTGAGTTTCAATTGATTAGCAGCATCAGAAACTCAGAAAAACTGTCTCCCGCTCAGGGATTGATGCACGAGCCGGTGCATGGCTAAGCGGTCATCCAACCAAGTATTGGTCTCGCCCGAGGCTGCTTAACTTTGGAGATCGTCGGAGCCACACACCGACCGCGCACCTATCGATCGGTCTTATTACTGTTTTATAATTATTTTCATAAATATTTGAGTATCCGCTAACGTAAGATATGATTTACGTATTTAACCCTCCGTTACACGCGTCATGAGCAAAACTCCGCTTTTTTTAATCTTTTTTTATTAATAACCAAAAAATGGTAAATGATACATTTCTGGAATTTTCGTGAACATTTTTATGGTGTTTCGCAGAACGTATGCGCTTATAATGATTTAACTCACGGTGTGATAAAAGCTCCTAAAGTTGATTATAAAATTTACAGTTTTTTTGGCTCGTGTATGACAGAGGGTTAATCGTTGATATCCGTTGTCAAAGCAGAAATTGACAGACATATTTCAATGTCTGCCTCGCAACTCTACTGCCATTTACATTCGAGGGACGGAGATGAGAGAGAGAGAGAGAGAGAGAGAGAGAGAGAGAGAGAGGGGGGGGGGGAGGGAGGGAGGGAGGGCGGGAGGGAGGGAGGGAGGGAGGGAGAGAGAGAGAGAGAGAGAGAGAGAGAGAGAGAGAGAGCAGTGCACGAAAGTAACCGGAAGTCAAAGAAGAATGAGGTTAAGCTTTGGAAAAGACGAAATAAAAGACCGCCCGAAGTTTACGAGTTGAAATTACGTAAAAATTCAGTTCCCAGACACAAATATTCAGTTGTCGCCTACAAAATGGTGGAAGAGTTTCGAGAGATAATACATTTTTAGTATTAAGAGAATCAAGTATGGTAGAGTCGACCGGAAGTCGTGAAAGATGAAGCATCGAAGAAGCGAAGAGAAGAAAAAAAATGAAAAGAAAACGTTTATGAATCGAACAGGAAAGCGTTTTTATGCCGGTGTACACATAGATATGCATTCATATACATATGTACTACTGAAATATATCCTGGAATTCAAAGTAAGCACTGTGTGTGTACTAAGCGGGGTTCACGCCTATTGAGGAAACAATGGTTGGCCGTTGTTCACACATGCATGTGGATATATTTGTGAGAGCAATTTATCTTTATATTTGTATGTATATATATATATAAATATATTTATATACGTACGTGGGTGAACTCGAGTAGCGTAGCATAGAATCGTATTATGGTCGATATAATGGCTGGAGAAATGTTTGTGTAGATGTGGCTTAGAGTTCGCAGTTTCTGCTCGTTGAGCAGGAAACTTCCGGGAGTCATATACGAGAGAATCGTTGAGGAGACGTTTGCGAAGATAGAGTATACTAACCACGCGACACTTGGAGCGTTTCTGTTTTAGCATTAGCTCTGTCTCTTCGTAACCGTAAATGTACATATATACGTGTGAGTACTCGCTGCTGGGAGCATCGATCGAATTCAAAGAGCACATCCTTCGAGGCAGTCTGTCTTTCTCAGAAGGAAACGACTGACGAATTTATAATTAGCCCAAGTATAACAACAGCGGTTAGTCCATAAATACCGTGCATATATACTCGTTATTACAATATTATCGTTTAATGGACGAACAATAAACCGGAACAAAAGTTTGGTAAAATAAAAAAGAATGAGGAAAAAAAGAATAAGAACGAAAGAAAAACCGGCAAATAAAAGAACGTTGGTAACTGCTACCGTCGAATATCACGTAATTATGATTGTATGCCAAGTCCGGGGGGACTTGCCCATAATTGCGAGAATTTGTAAATGACTATTCCTTCGCTCGTTTTTTATTGTATACTCTTATCATACGACACGTGTAACACAATGATGGCACAAAAGTTATTGTCTCATTCGCGGCTTATCACAAATTTCATGTGAAGAATAAATTTAAATCGTGGCTCGGCGGAAGATTAAATTATCGCGGTCATGGGTTGTACACTTGTAATCATTTGTTTTGACACACATGTGTATACCTATTGTCGCTTAGATATTTTGCCTGTTACATTGATTTACAAAAATGAGTGAAGAAGTATGTGAAGTTATTAAGCTTACTTGTACTGCTTCAAATCTTAAAATTAGCCTTATCGAACATGTTTTCATCGGAAGCTCTTCTTTAGGCATTTAATTAGAAAAAACATTATTGCGAGAGATTTTATAGCCTCGTCATTATATTTCCTCATTCGGCATTCGATCATTGGCAATGAAATCCTAAATCCGAACCCAGAAAAGAATCTTCCGATATTCTTTTTTTCATTATTTTTCACAGGGCGTTTAAGAGCTATAACAGCCTTTGAAATGACATGCAGAGAATAAGAAGAAGTATTGGGTATAACCTTTAGGATTAAGCTATACATACTGGAAGAAAGGTTCTGTGTATCATTCAACCAAAAAGAAAGTCCACTTTCAATAACCTACCTCGTCGTTTTCTCTCTCTCTCTCTCTCTCTCTCTCTCTCTCTCTCTCTCTCTCGCTCTTTCATTTGCTTGTATGCTCTTGTTCGGTTAGGTTCTTCGAGTTTCTGGGAAAACGTCGTAATGGCAAAGGAGTCAGGAGGTGCATAAAATTCGTTCTCGTGCGAGTGAGGAAGCGAAGACTTTCGAACGCGAGGAGTTTTTCAAATGGCCTCGAGTGTAAGACGTTCGGTGGTGCGGCTCTCATGCCTCTCTGGCATAATGAATATTGATAACCGCTTCACCAGGGCGCGAGAAGTGTGTAAGGAGAAAACAGCATTGTAATATACCAACAACCTACTCCTGCTAAACACATATACATGTATATATTCATGTATGCGTGTATATGTGTGAGACTTTAACAAAAATATACGGGCGGAGCGTGAAGCATTATCATACTTTAGATCTACCTCTCGCGAGCCATCGAGTGCGGTGTACCTAGGCGCATATACTATACAGTTCCCTATTCATATATCTACAGATATAATAATGCTAGTTCATTACTCCAGAGCACGGATATTACTCCAAACTCTCTATGCACATATTTATATATATATATATAGTTGGCACATAAATATGTGTGGTTCTTCGTGTACAAGAAACACAGGTAAGCTGGAGCTTTCAAATTAAGTATTGAGCCTAGTTTCTTTTTTTGAATTTTCGGTTTACGTATTCAAGATGTAATTCATATCCCCAAAAGAGAAACCTCAAAGAAGCTATTCGTACTAGGTGGAATTTAAGGTTATTTTCAGCGTTACAATAATACGCAATACTGGATAATTATAATATTTCGTAACCCTTTGTCAGTGCGAGTTCAGATAGAGCTTGCAAAATTGAGTACCCGAGGAATGCCAGGTTGTGTAAAATGTAGTACAAAGCTCCGCAAGGGTGAAATTTACGAAAGTACCACTTATGAGAGGATTCATGGTTTTCCAAAGTTCTCCAAAATTTTGCTCCTTTTCCAGGATATCGATCTATATTTTGGTTTTGGTGAAAATGATCGAAAATGAAAGAGGTCGAAAGATTTACGAGGTTTTGAAAAGCACGTATGAAAAATCGTTTCCTTCAAGAATGGGAGTATGCTTAAGCGTCTACAAAATGGCGAAGCACGATCGTGTTTAAGGTAATAGTGATTCCAAAATTTCAGTTGTAACAAATATAATGGGAATTCCAGTATCGTGCGAAGTACGAGAAACGTATTTATATATTCTCTAATCATATATATCCATATGGAATTGTGTATGTGACCTAGCGATATAAAGGTTAACCGAACACACGTGATGCCGAGATTCTTCCGTGGGCGATTTTCAATAGTAATATACCGTGCGTTACGGTTGGTAAAGGTACGAAGAAGAAGATAAGGCAGCTTTACCGATGAAGACGCTGCAGACTCCAAGTTGAAATATTGTAGTAGCTGGCCGTACAGGGGATTGTTGAAATTGTGATAATGGATATGTATACTGTGAAAATTACGCACGGAGTGCCTGATCTCATCGGGAATAAATTGTGTAATAGAACCTTCTCGAAGTCACAAAAAAATGGAATAAATCCACACCACATTTAGTATTCGTGAAGGTTCGCTCTTCTTACCCAATCCTAATCACGGAAACAATGATATTCACGCCCTATCAACACTGATCAAACAATTAATTTGATCCAAGTAAGTCTATTTATTGAAGACAAATAAATTTTTCTTCGTAATGAATAAATATAGAGACTGCGCCAAATGAATCAATTTCGAGTCAATCAAATTTACTTCGATTAAAGATGGATTCATTTCATCCGAATATCGAATTACTGAATAATATTATACAAATAGTGAATTTACTTGTATAAAATAATTTTTTTTAAGAGTAAAGCGACATGAAGGAATTTAATATGGGCCGGTGGTCGAATAACATACTAGCTGCCTAGGTCGTTTTCAATAATTCGTGAATTAATTATATTACTATTGTCTTGTATATTATTTCATAGCATAAACTATCATCATTGTGCATATTATATTTTTGGTATTTGTATAATATCGACGTATACCTTTTCCCTCATTATAAAACAAGTAATAACATAATGCAATCCAACGAACTAAGTTTGCACCAGTAATATTGGGCGTAACCCATGATCATGAGTTATTTTCTCGCATATCGATGAACTTACATCCATCGATATGTCCCATCTCAGAATATTTCGATTACAAAAAAATCGTCAACGGAGTTACCAATTAACTAGGACCAGGAGGTTTGGTTTACACGTTCCACATCGCTGTATCCCACCATCGTCATAAAAAAGATGTTAATGACAATTTTTCTTGTAGTGACTATGCGAATTAGGCTATCTTCGAGTATGAGTATGATATGTTATGACAGTGTCGATATAACGGTCGGTGTATATTGTTTCTCGGATAATTAGTTAATATTTGCCAATAATCTGAACGCGAGCGGTCCCCATCACCTTTGAGCACCCAGAAAAAACATCTAGTCGATTCAACTAGGATCTAGTTGCATTAAATAATTTTTTTCCTTCTCTCACGGCCAAATAGAGGTCTATTTAACTTTAAGAAATTATTATTTTTTATTATAATATTTTTATATTCTTAATTAATGAAAATTTAACATATGTATTAAAATCGGACATATTTTTATCTTAAAAATTGAACGAATATGAAGTTGAAATAAAAATAATATTTATATTATTATTTATAATATTTATAATATTAATTACACCATATTTAATTATGATATTATGTAATAATATTTTCATGGGTCTGCGACCGTGGGTAGGTACAAAAATTCATGTTCGTCTTCCTAGACACAGTCAGTCAGAATAACAATATTATACTTTGGTTCTCGCAATTTCTGCACGTCTAGAGCGTAATTCGTATATGAGAAATCCCTCGAAGCTCTGCGCCACGTGGTGGCCGGAGCAAGAAGCTTTAACGCGGGTACTCGAATAAACGGATCCAAATAGCATTATCTATTTGATAATGTTATACACTAATACACTTTTCCGTGGACCAAAAATGGCCGCCTTTGAGAAGAACTTACTAATGCAATGCTACCAATCCACAGACCTTGCTTTCTAGCTGAAACGAATAGAAATATTGTTGATTCAAATTTAAAAAAGTTCGAATAAACGATCCTAGTAGATATAAATAGAATGTTTTTCTGGGTGAGCCCTACATAAAGTCTTTTATAACGAAACTTACATATTGAAGTCTTTTGTAAAACCCACTTGGCGTATAATAATAAATATCAATCAACAAAAAATATAAAGATAATTATCGATAAAAGAAATGAATATCATGAATAGTAAAAATAATATAAAAATAAAAAATCGGTAATATTTTCCAACTGACAATGGCAGGATTCCGTTATTATTAAATCTATAATGAACTATACAAATCTATCGAATAATTTGCAATATTTGTGAATTTTTTTAACGAGTGTATATCATTGAAATTAATGGATTTCTTTGCTAAACTTGAAAGCGTTAACAGAAAATGAATGAATGGTCTTCGTCTTTGAGTCATTCCGAAATAAATCTTCAATTTTTATTATATATTTTGACGACGTATATGGGCCTATAAAAAAATGGGAAACTTCCAGCCGACCCTACAAGTTTGTAATCGAAAGTCGGGGAAGCCGTTTCATCTCTCGCATGTTACAGCCTTCTCGAAGAAGATGAAGTCATTGGCAACGGTTGCTCGAAGTATCATTGCGAGTCAAAGGATTTCCATACCTACGTACAGATATATATATATATATATATATATATATATATATATATATATATATATATATATATATATATATATATTCAGGACCAAAAAAAGCAACACATATGTATGCAGATACTTATGTCGTTACACGGAACGTGAGTTACAACGCGCATTAAACTCTGGTGGGCATCACTTTTCAAAACGCGAGAGCAGAAACGTGTAATGCTTTGGTTTAATGGCAGAGCGCTGAACAGAGGCCTGTTTGCGAGTTATGCGGCTAGGGGGCGCGGTACAACCTTTGCCACGGTATACGCGTGAAACCGACATGTTTATCCAATAATGTCTGATATTAATATAATATGGCTAATAACAAATCCTGCACCCGCATCTCATTCCTAACTGTTCAATATATAGATACGGAAAATTCATATGGATTAAGAAAATTGCAATCTTTCACATAAAATTTCATTGAAAAATAAATGTATATCTAATTATTGAACAAGTCCGAGAATATTTGAATCGCATCTTTTTCCATAACGGGGAAATTCAATTTAGTAAACCACTGCCCCATTGAATATTTTCCGAAGTTATTGCCATCATTTTATAAATCGTAACAATCTGATTCAAATAGAAAATAATATTAGAATCACGGGTTACAGTCTTTATAAAAAGTTAATCCCGGTGAATCTCGTATGTCCTTTTCGTTTTAAAATTCTATTGATCCTGGCCATTTCAATTTAAATATCGTTGTCTTTTTATTGGAAACATATCTGGAATTTCTCTGGTTAAATTATGAAAAATCCAAGAATTCACGTCCAATGTCCATAGTCTTGTAGCTTCTGATTTCCATGGTGAAGATTAAAAAACTTTAACGGAAACATAACAGCAAAACTAAACATATACAGAGTTTTCTCCAAGTAGAATCCCATTGAACAAAAGTGTAAGAGAAATTGCTTCGTTTAATGCAGCAAATTTGTTCAAACTGCGAGTAAATTCAAAACCAATTTCAATCAAACAATTTAGATTCGTACCAACAATTCATCGAACAGAAAAATCAAATTTTAGAATAAAACTATTCCAAGTATCGTGTATTAAAATGAAGTAATTTGAAGTCTCGATCAGAAAGCCGAAACTTTATGAGAGCAATTGATTCAGGTCAAAATCGGTGTATAAACATATTATATTTGAATAGTTGAAAGAAAGCATCAAATCGAAAAAAGCTTTCGAAAGCGATGAGAAGATCTCGTGAGCCACGAAGCGAAGCGCGCACGCAGAGAATACGTGCATGTATGTAATAAAGGCTTTTGGTATTTGTGATTCGCAAAGGTTGCGCCCTCTGCTATCGTTTTTCTATTCTTTGGTCATGGCGAGGTGCGATACCACTTATTACTTGTATATCGCTTAACCTAATGAGGTACATATGGTGATATTATGTGTGAGGCCGTACAGCGTGAGCCAATACTAGCGTGAAAGAGTGGAAAGCCAAAGGGGAGAAGATGAGTATCATGTGTGTATATATATGCGATCGTAGTATAAATGCAGGCCGTGTGCGGTGCAAGGTGGCTGAAAAGGCCGCACGACGATGAGATAACTACTCGAAAAGAGTGTACCTTTGAAAAATCATATACACGCATGTGTGCGCGTGCTCGTCGCGCAGGTCCTTCCGAAAAGGGACTTGCACAGAGTTTCGATGATTTTATCTCGTCCAGCCGGTGGCTACTGGCGCGTCCGATCCTATCTTCTCCTATGTTCTTTTCTTGCCTTTTGATATGCCTCTTTCTTCAAGCCCCTTCTCTCTCTCTCTCTCTCTCTCTCTCTCTCTCTTTCTCTCTCTCTCTCTCTCTGTTGATTTTTTTGGTGTTCTCGCACATCCCTTTCGTTTTCCGCCCTTTCTTTGTTTCTCAATTTGGCGTCTGATCCCTTTCGTGTCCCTTTTCAGAACACAGTTAAGCGATTTTATATAGCGCTACCCCGTGTACCTTTTTCACTCTTTTTAGGCGCAGATGTGCGCTATATATCCCAAAAGGAAGAAAGAATAAAAAGAGAGGGACACGCTTTCGCTTTAATGCGATGCAACCAAAAGTTTGCGCTACCCTACTTCGATCTCGATATACGTTGATACACTTTGAAGGCATTGAGAGAGAAAAAATAAATAAACGGACGCGGAGATCTGTGGGCTTGCACCGGGTGACAGAACTAGAATTAACGCCGCGTCTTGGTACGATGGTTTTTGTGGACTGTTGTCTCACGACAGGTAGCATTTATCCAAGGTTCGTCATGGCCCTCGGCAATGAAAACAAGACAAGGGTCCAATTGGATTCTACAAAATTTTCCGGAAAATTATGATTGATGGTTTTTGAGGTTCTGACAGTTTCATTGAATATTAATGAACTATAGGCGGAAAGATTGAGGCTCTATAAACTTGATAGTTTATAGAGAAGCCAACAAATTTTCAATATGAGAGTATAATCGGTAAAAAATAAAATTTATTGTGAAAACAAGATAATGGAACCTTAAATACGCATTAAAGTTTAGATTTTAAGAATTTCTAAAAATACGTATTATGATGAAAATTCTTCAATTCTTATCCGTTCCCTTCATTTTTCACTGAATATTTTTCCTCGTTGCAATTGCTTACGCAAATGTGTAATTTTCCGTTTTCCTACAATTCCCTCGCAATCTGCCTTATTTCGTGACTAATACATATTTACAGTGAGGTGTAGAGATTCAATATTCCCAAGTAAATTTTGTCTTGATATTGTATTCTTAATGTATGTACTAATTCACCAAATTGATCAATTTTCTTAAACCATCATTTATTAAATTCTTTTTTAATTCCCTTGCATCTGTGAATTATAAACATACACCTTATTCTGCATTAATTCATCGAACAGTCATTTATTTAAATTCAATTCTAGTCAAATTACTAAATTGATCCTTCATTTATTTCAAGTGATGATATATTAATTCATCTGATATATACGCAATAAAGCCGATAAAAATTATATGCATGCAGACATCTTCAGAAGTAACTCGTCATACACGATAACAAGTATAACCGATAATCAATATAATGAACTCCTGAAATCTTTTAAATATCCAATTATTTTAACGTAATCAGTGGAAAATTGCAGCGGGTCTGATGAGAGTTGAAGAGAAACAGAGAGATAAAAGGAAAGAGTGAACAAGTATTTTTTCGCGTGCCGCAGCGGTTAACCGAAAAAATCATGGCCCATCCGCGGGCCACCGGCCTTGTCTTACTTTCCATTGCATGCTTATTAAATAAAGCATTACGATGAGAGAACCAGTTATTCAATCTGAGCTCGTTGGTGCATTGACGACGCGTAGTAAAAGAAAAAAAAGTAAGAAAATTCCACAGAAACAACATAAGAGAAACGAATGAAAAAAAAAACAAAATTATGTAATAAATTGAGAGAGCGAAGTTTCGAGACATTATCATAAAAATGAGAAGACCAGATGGCAAACTTTTCCTCGGTTATTTGGGCTGGTTCAGGCCGCGGTTCTTCGACGTCACCTGTGCAGAAAAAAAATCGTAATTAGCGCGAAGCGAATAGCGATCGTAGCATCGCGTCTCGCTCGTTCACGGCGGGCCCCATCGATTCAACGCCACGGTAAAAGGGACACGTCCGTCGACGAGATTACGAGAAACGTCTATTGTATATAAAGCTGTGATTCGCGCAGCCGCCAGGTCGCACAAGCTGCATCGGGTACCGGAAGTGAGCCATCATACGTTTATGAATATCTCTTTACACGTATATGTATAAATATAAACTCCACATCGGTACAACATAAATACGAATAACTGTGTCAGAGACGAGGCGACTTTCTTGCATAATGTGAAATCGGGAACGCGCGCGTATACCCATAGCAGCATCTTATGAACCCGAACGGGTTACGGATGTACGAGAACTCTGTGCATACGAGCGTACGCGGGCCCGCGCGCAGCTTGCCTCTTTTGTCCGGATACCAAGAGTCTGTTCGACAGCGCCTGCAAAAGGCCCAATGATGACCGATGGAACAATTACTCATACGCCGACCAGAAACGAATAACGGACCATTTACTTTTTCCTTTAGTTCTGTGTCCTGTCCGCTATATACAATTCTTTCAGTAATTCAACCGGATGTGACGTTCGAGAAAGTTTTGTATTTATTACCAATTTTGAGGGATGAGAGGTTTTTTACTTGTAGTAGCACACACCCTCGAACGAATTCATTACAAGTACATAAATCGATCTTCGATGCATTTCACAGAGTGCGTTATTAAATCATTTTTTATTCTATAATGTTCTAACGGATCATTGTTTTCTAGCTTGTCTTTTATTTAATTATATATACATCCAAGGCCTTTAGATAGTACCATAATAGATCGAAATCTTTCGTAATAATTCTATACATTATTTTTGATGATTTCGAACTATTACAATACTGCATTTAGAGCAAAATCATTATCGATACTAAATTCTGCATAGATTTAGGTTTTGCAAAACTAGATGCAACTCGATCTTCAAATACGAATCAATATATAACATCGTTCCTTAAGACAATGCAGTTTTCAAAATCTCTATATCCGAAATTGGAAACTGGCGGCAGGACTCGCGCTAGCTTTTTTTAAATATTTGGCGTCCAGTCGCTACCGCGGCTCTTGATTTCACTGGGCTGGTTTAGGTATCTAAGTTTTCCGACGGAGGAGGATTCATATTAGGGATACTGAACATTTTTCACCCCGTACCTATATCCTCGCACTTTGCACCGTCAATATATGCCACGTTCTTTTTCAACCGTTGCGACCTTTTGAAGCATGTATCCACTTTGTAGGATAATAATGAAAAACGAGTGAAAATATCAACAATAGCTACAGTTATTAAAACAATGCATTTACAATAGTGAAATTATGTCAAACGTTTAAAGAACAATTATTATTATTATTAACGATATAGAAACATTTTCCTCAACTTGCGAATTTTTTCATCAGTACGTAAGTAGATTCGATGTTCTTTGTCCCCTACATGGATAGTCGATCCCTTCGTCGATCACGGACTGCATATTATAGGTAAATGTTGCTAGATATAGGGGCATAAAGTTGCGTGATGCATTGAATGGTGCATATGTACATCTCGAGCGCCCCAGCGAATACTCGCTCTTGCAGCTCTCGTGCAATCGATGCTTCTTCGTGCACTGCTCTTCACTATTAGATGTCCGCGTGTACATAAATACATAACTACGTAAAATTATTCGTTCACGTACTGTGTACGTCCCGACAATGTCCTATATTTTATACATAAATAATTGTTTTTTTTTTATTTTTTCTACTTATGGTTTTTTCATGTTCATAGACTTATTTAATTGCGCATGCAGACTTCATACTTGGACAATTTTATAGACGTATCAGTTAATAATTTATTCCATTATTATCCAATATAACTTGGGAAAGCGAATCTATAGATTCTCGTTAAAAAATGATACATTCAGTTCTTATCTTCCAACATAATTGTTTAGTGTTAAATTTATCAGGATTTACGATTATGATAAAAAGACGAGGATATTAAAGATGGAGGTTTTTAAAATCCGCAGTCCTTTAGGACAACGTATTGTAAATCACTTGAATGACTCAGATCACATTGCTTGCATTGCTTAAATATTAACGTAACTCGGCTATTATATGAAATCGATTTTCATGAAAAAATTGAAAGAATATTCAGAATTGAATAAAACATAGCATATCTCTGACTGTCTTACTAATTTTCTGGTAACGTTTTTTTTTTTAGATCAGCAAGAAAGCTCGCATCCTCCAAGATCGATTCGTGTAAGATTTCACCAGCATATCCTCCTTACTCGCGTGACGATTCTCAACGATTCCGGAGGATATGAGTATCAAGACAAGCCTGGAGAACGAACAAAAATCGTCACTCGTCTTGTATACATACACGCTACGAAGGTCGGAGTCTTGATTAAAGGCTTCAGGTATATCTCACCTTGACTATATTGATGACTGACGATAATCGACTACTTCTCGTATTTTCTCGAAGCTCCGCTCTCGGCCCCACCCTCTTTTCCGTATAGTAATATATACTTGTATTTATAATGTACTAATGATACCTATCCTCCGCTCTTTATGTATAGATATACGGAGACTACCGTGTATTTTAATCATGCGTGCGTAATAATAAACGTCTAACTATACATGTACATGTACGTATATATAAATTTTACGTATACAAGTATATTCACGATGCCTCGGGTACATTCGTATTATATTGGTACTTACAAAGTGCATCCCGGACGAATATATTTTACGTGCATTATATACCTAGAAGGCCCAGCATCCGTGCGCGAAAACGTGAACACCAAGAGTCACGCTCGCTCTTGCTCGCAACCTTCGCCTCATCTCGGTTCGTCAATGGCCGGTATATATATGAATACTTGGATATCCAAGAAAACTATACTAATGTGTATACACCGGGTGCCCTGCCCGAAGGTGATGAAACAAGTAACAATACTCTTCGAGCTTGTCCGCTTCTCGAGAGGAATCAACCTGCTTCGAGCTTGTCCGCTTCTCATGAGGAATCAACTTGTCTCGAGCGAAGCAAAATAGCAATTTTTATAATCAGTAAATTGAAATCTTATGAGCTTTTGATTTTTTTAATCCACCATCAATGACTTGATATTTTATACGTGGTTGCAAAAACCTGTAAAATTTTTTCCCTTTCAATACTAGTTGGTTTTCTTGTTAATCTATGCATGCGTTTAATAATGGCAGCCGTTTAATTTCTTGAATTTCCCACGGGGCACCCTGTACATATACTTTTAAACAGATATATGGATGGATGTTTCATATTTATGTCTGGTTTTTTTCAAGTTTTACGTAAATAATATTGGAAACGAAGAGGAAAATTCTCGTTCTGTTCTCGTGTTTTTTTCTTTCATACACGGTTTTAGTTATATTGATATTATATATATACAATGTATTTATACATATAGATATTTTCTCCCTGTGGCGTGTGCGTGTAAACGTGTGTAATGGCCGGGGAGGGGCATAGTACCAGCTGGCGTCAGAGTGACAAGATCTAAAATTAGAGCGTTCGCTTTGCGTGTCGATCGTCGCATATTCATACGCCCCTTTCCGGCTTCGCCTTATTTTCATATAACTTCTTTCAATTCATGCGTATATATGTGCAATTCCTTCTATTCTATTTATTCGTCTCTATCCTTCTTCTAATTCTATTCCCCGGTAACTTCGACCTTTCTCCGCGTTCGACACTGCACCCCGCGAATTTTTGAACTTGCGTTATCACCGTTCCGGTTGTTAATTCATTCATGAATTTTTATTGATCGAAAGAATTATAAAAGTATGGTACATATCAAAACTCAACTATTTCCAAATGTGACTGAATTTATATTCTATGGAAAACTCCGAAACAAGTTCCTGAAGAATCGAGGTCTCTCAGAACCAATCCCTGTGCTAATGGAACCCCTTCTACCAACTCAATCAACCAATTTTTGAGTTTATACTAAACTTCTTTTATCGAGCGCGATGATTCCCACTCTCTGGGCAGGGAAGGGTTTTGACGATACTACAAAGTTCATGAAATTCGAATCTCCCTGAACTCGATCTATACACGGTCGGGCATGTTTGCAAAGGGTATAAATTACCCTTCAATATACCTTACGGTTTCTACACTTGAATCTCACTCTTGAGTTTAGAAATATGATTCTAATGTGTAGTTTTCGATTAGATCTGCAATATTTTACTATTTTTTTTACAGTGTACTCTGGAAGAAAAAATTCTAAATCCGTGTGATGACAATGTACGTACATGACAATGTACGGATTGTCTGGATCAAGTGAAGAAAAAAATGCTTTTGATTAAATGTTCCGATGGGAAAAGATAGCTATTCATTTTTTTTTTCTTTTTATTGCCAGTTATAGGATATAACTCGATAATGGATTGTCACCACTGCAGATTCAGGAGGAATGAGAATTCCGGAATAAAATATCTTATTAGTTTTGAAATTGTAAGGGGTATAAAAGAATAGATAAGCAGGTATAACTTGGACACGATCGAGCTTATACGTTATGTACGATATTCCCAGCTCGAGGAAGAGAGCAAAGTTTAACTGTTGAAGAGAAACCGTGAGAGAGACGCGAAGATCGATAATGCGCCGCCGATGATGACGGCTCTTCAGAAGGATATACAGTTACATGCATATGCTTATATGTATACATATTTTTATGTGTATATTGTGGACATATATATGCCAAAGTGGAATTAACGGGACAGACCTAGTTAGAATTTTCGAAAAATCGATTTTTTTTTATTTCATTTTCAAAAAGTAGAATCTCTTACGAACATTTTCCGCCCAGGTAAATGTAAATCGGACCATTATTCGCCGAAATACAAGACTTTGTAGCACGTCGTGTCTGAGCCATAGGTAAGCAGGTAGCGGACTTTAAATGCGTTTTTCTCGAAACCATGTTTTTGAAGTCGGTCATCACTGTAGCTCGAGAACGGCTTTACCGATCGGGTTGAAATTTATATCACTTCTTCTATACATGGTAGTCCTCCATATGAACGAAGGATTTTTTTTTTGGATAATGATTTTTATTTTTAATAGCAAAAAATGGAACTGATATTTTGGTCAAAAAAACACTTTTGACTTTTAACGGCCGCCATTTTGTGAAAAATGGAAATTTTTCAAAACCCTTCGTTCAACTGGAGCATTATATCATTAACTAAAAATCCCCTCCGTTTTTTTTGTTTCAGATGAGCCGTTGCAGCGTGAGCTTGATCACCGCAAACCGTGTTTTTTTTTGCAGCGTCCTCGGCAATTGACGGTCACCAGCTTATTTCGATATGTATTGCGTTGAAAAAATTGCAACATATACATTACATATGTATCTTTTAAACGAAAGAACTTTTGTTGTGAATTATTTTATCGTTTGACCAAAAAAAAATCGGAAAAAAGGCCTTTTTTTTGACGTTCCAACTAGGTCTGTCCCGTTAACTGCGCGAGAGCCTCACCCACGAAAAGCCCAATGCTTCGCGACTCTTTTGGCTCAAATTTTACGTATGTACTTATTTTACACGGCTTTACATATTTCAGGCACATATGCATGGCTATTCGTATTATATCACTGAAAAGTGTGAGTACTGTAAACGGTAAAACCAACCGAACACTCGCTTTTCGACATCGATTCCTCTTGTTTGGGTGTTTTCATTTTATAGCCTCATTGTTACCAAGATCCGGTAGGATGTGTGCTTATTCGGCAAAGAAAGGAGATGAGTACAGCCGAATATAACTGAATGACTGACTGACTGACTAACTTCTGCTGCTGCGAACCAGCACAATTGGATATACAGCCGGACGACCGGAAGTTACCGATTGTGTCAAGCTTCGTTAATATGTATATCGTCTTAACGTAATAACGTATTTAAAATCGATGATAATAGCCCGCCTAATTTTCGATTAGTTTCATACAATTCATTGGTATTCGTTCGTAGTTCACGGTATTTTGAATAAAATGTAATAGTAGATTAAGGAAAAAATAGAAAATTAAATTTTTCAATGTTTTTACTCTTATGGGATCGCACAATTGTTGAATAAGAACAAAGATCAAAAGTTTGTAATATGCCAACTTTGTGACTTCAAAGTTCTCGAGCTGAACATTTTTCGATTTAGGATGTAATTGAGAAGTTTAGAAAGAAATTGGTTCAACGCTTAACGAGCTTCTATAATCAGAGTAAATATCTTAGTACTCATTTGAATGAGTTTGTTTGGAGAGAAAACCCCATCATAAAACAGCAAGAAATTCGATAAACCAGTGCGCCATTTGGAACTCAAATCTCTTCTTATTCATCGTAAGCTATTTTAGATTACAATCATCGGTACATCTGTTTTTTAATTACAATTCGCATCAACGTACAAAAAGATTCTTGTTTCCTGTGTTAATTTCCGTCAAAATTTAATCGTAAATGAGAAAGGTACGTTATGAACTCGCTTCTGCTGGCACATATATATATTGTCAAGGATTTCGCTCGATTAACATAAGAGTCATCACCGAGAAATGAGAACGCCTAATATTTTGACAAACCGCATTATCTACTCATTTCGATTAACATGTAATGTTAACTACGATTTATGTCCGAAATAATGCATAAGTCAAACATCTCAATAGATTGTAATCCATATTCTTTATTTTCTGATCTTTGGTCATTACATCTTTAATATTAAAATAAATTCCTATCTTCAGTTGTCAGCATCTATGAATAATCGTACAAAAGTACTTAAACTAAATAATCGTAAAATTGTACTTGAACTAGTAACGAAGTCGTCCTTAAAATAATAATTATACTTAAACTAGTAATTTGAGTGTTTGTTTGAGAGAGAACTTGTAATCTAGGTTGAAACTAAAAAAATCTGTGAACGAAATTTGCGATAATTAAACGATGAAGAACAAGACGTTGACGTGTTGGATGTGCCAACGTTAGTAGCAATCTTCTGATCGAGTTTATCTGTTACGGATATAACGGTAGGCGGTTTAGAGACATTTTTAATGTATATATCTGTATATGCATACCACAGCCGCGAATCGCTATATCGCGAGATATCTCGATCGCTCCTCGAGCGCAAATACTCGCGCTCCGCCCATCGCTCTCTATAAACTCGTCTTTCTCTCTCTCTCTCTCTTTCTCTTTTACTCTTTCATTGTTTAAGCGTCCTGTGGAATTGAGGAAAAGGAAGCCGAGTTCGTTGGACCTTGACTTCCTCTCATTGTCTTAGTATATATACTCTAGCTGCACTCTTCGTTATTCGTCTTTCTCTTAAATGTTCCTTTCTTTCCGTATCTCTTTCTAGTCTGCCTTTCGTCGTTAGTTACACTACCGCATGGATAAACGTTTTCCTGATTTGTTCGTCTTGATGAAAAAAAGCTTCCCGCGCGTCTTTCATAAAAAATCTATATACACACTAGCCATACTTTCAATAGAATTCACCTACATGATGAAATTGACCGTTTTACAGCGAGTTCTGCCACGAAATTCTGTGAAGTAAAACGGTCGGTTTTACCGTGCGAATCGCTCTATATCCACGGATATATGTGAAAGTATGTGTTAATATGGTAGATACAACTCGGCGTTCACGTTTTTGTACGTGGTATACTTTGCAAGAGAGAGAAAAAGGGATGGGGAGAAAGAGAGCGCTACACTAGAACGCGGCGATATAATACATCCGATTAGCTTATTATACGAAGATCCATTGATAAATTTAGCGCTTCTCGGGCGCAAGGATAGTGTGTTATTATCGAGTCAAACGAGACTGAGAGATAGAAAATGAGCGGGGAAGAGAGAGAGAGAGAGAGAGAGAGAGAGAGAGAGAGAGAGAGAGAGAGAGAGAGAGAGAGAGAGAGAGAGAGAGAGAGAGAGAGAGAGAGAGAGAGAGAGAGAGAGAGAGAGAGAGAGAGAGAGAGAGAGAGAGAGAGAGAGAGCGAATTGTAGGGTGAGAAAGAGCAAAAAAACCATCGAAGGGAAAACAAAAGAGAATCGAGAAAAGAATTATTAAAGGAGGATGAAGAGTGAAATATGCGAGAGAGGGAGAGAGAACGAAAAGGAAAGAGTTTCGGATGCTATGGCGTGGAGGAGTCGAGCAGCTGGCCATGAAGGAGTCAGACTTAATGTATGACCACGCCAAGAAGCCAACATCTGGCTGCGGCTTGGACGTTTAGGCGATGACGGACCGCAGGTATGTCCATATCTGTCTTTTACTTTATATACGTATTACATTAATACACCTATGGGTACATTTATTAATTCATTCACATTGAATTGCATTTCCGCTATTTTCACGGTTTATACATTTGCCTTTTCATTAAATATATGAATATCTTTTACCAGCAATTACGAAACTTTTAATTATGTAGCTAAATATCCTACAACGTTAGAAACTTGGACTGTTTTCGTCTTTTCGTCGATAACGTTTTTATTTTCAAAATACATTTTTTTTGGAGCTAAATCAAAAATTTTTGCAAATGAAATGTGGACTTTTGTATTACGTATCGACTGAAACATGCATGGAGCTTGCAGATTACGTGTTTTAATCTATAGAATCATTTCTTTTCGAAACTGTTTCGGGGAAATTTTATGGGCGTACTTTCTACAATTAAAGTAGAAAAAAATAGATAAACCTACGTAAATATGATACATAACATAAATGTATAAATAACATGTGTGTATGATGATTAAGATGATTAAGTATCATCTACAATAAGGTGATTCAATTAAAATGGGTCGATGTATGAAAAAAAGTTTTGAGAAACGTACAGCGGTTTTTGCTTCTTTCTTTTATTTTTATACTCTTTATGGCAACTCCCCTTACCCCATCACTTCTCGCCGCAGGCCGGAAATGGATGATGAGGGATCAGGATTGCATGAGAGGAATAAAGTGAGAGGGAGAAAATAACATGAAGAATTCAAGAGGCGCAGAGCTTATCGACTTTCCATCGTGAACAGAAGTTCGTTTGGTCGCGCACACGTTCCACTCGATCATATTATAGGCGGAACGAGTTTATCTATTTTTTTTTCAATCTTTTAGATTTTGTTCGCATCACTATATTCATATGTATATAAATGCAAGTTATGTGGCTAATATGATAGACGAGATATGGATCGATCTGCAAGATCATAACTACGCGATTGTTAACAAGGATTCGCTAGATGCATATATAACCAGTTATATTTTTCTAGGACGTAAGAATATTCGTGAAATATACCTGCATCATTTAATAAGGCTAAAATCTTGCATGGAGGTAATATAGAGAGGGTGTTGTATTTTTTGAATTTGGATTAAAAATGATGTCATGTACATGAGAACTAAAAAAAATACAAATAAATTTTAGAAGTTGTGGAGACATTTAAAAAAAATTATGCACAAACTTTTGTATCTTCAAGTTCCCTAATTTGATTCCTGATACAAGGAATTTAAAGACGAAAAGCAAATCAATAAGAAAAGTATGAGTGTTAAATCATAATATAGGAAAGGTTCACTTATGTTAATCAAACGTAAAAACTAAGAATCTTAATTCTTAGTTCTTAGTAAAAACTAAGAATCTTAATTCTTAGTTTTTTTGTCTTCATGAATAATCTGTTAATAAAACCAGATTTTACACATGTTGATGGATTACTTTTTTGAATGGGTATCACCATCAATGAATTAGAGTTCAGTAGAGTTCCAAAGATTTTGGGGCCATATTTTATCAAATCAAGATTTTTTTGTCTTTGCAATGTTTATGAATTTCTCCGCAATAAAATTTCAATTCCCCCCTGAGAATTATTGTTATAATAAATACCCACTGAGTCAGTCCTCAAAGCAAGAAAGAAAAAAATCAGCACAATACAGTATCAACGCTGCAAACATTTCTTATTCGGGGTCTGCGCTACTAATTACGCTGGAAATGTTAAAAGCAGCGTAGCAAAAAAAAAAAAATTTGTCGTTCTTGGGACGAGCACCGTTTCAGGAATGTTGTGATCGAACATACTTTTTTATTAGTTTTCTTTTTGGGGCAAGAAGAGAGCAAAGTCTATTCATCAACGATCGTTAAGAAAACAAAACACATGTGTTTTCGGGCACGTGCTACGTACGTATAAATATATATAATACAAGAGGGTTATGGGGAAGGCGCGCGTCGCAAGAACCCTCCATGATTCTTGAACCTGGGCCCTCTCTCTTCATCATGAATTAAAGTCAAAGTAAAGCGGTGAGACGGCCACCGGGCGGTCGAAGTCGAGAATCCCTGCTCGCGCCCCGTGAGCTCTCGAAGGTTTTGCCCACCTGTTTTGTCCACCCGTTCGCTAAGAACTCGCACACATCGTATATATATTCATGTCTGGGCTCTTCAGTCTCTCTCTCTCTCTCTCTCTCTCTCTCTCTTTCTCTTTCTCTCTCTTTCTCGTAGTACGAGTCGCACAACTCAGATGCGCCCCAGTTGGCACAGGTGTTCACGTTTATAACTCGACGAGTCGTCTTCTTCATCGAAGGGCCCACCACCAGGCCTCCATACCCCCAACCCTTTAGTTTTTTTCATTTATCTCTACACATCTGAATTTGTAGGTATCTATACATACAACTAAATATGTGTATGTGTAAAGAGTCGTCTTCTTCTTCCTTGCCACCCTATTATTCATTACGCGCCGTCCCATGAGAGAAAGCGCCACCGGATAAACCCCGTGGGGAACCGAGAGTTGACGCCCGGGAACACGGGCTCTTTCAATAGATAAAGATGCATATGAACAACGACATTACACATGTAAATGTGAAAATTTATTCATGAGTCTCGAGCTCATTTATCATACAGAGATGTGCAAAATTTTTTTTCCTGAGTCAATCCCCGCTCTTAATTAATCGTTTGCCTGTGTGTATTACAGGATTAATTATAATTAGATAAATGAATGGATGTAATGATCGATAATAGACAAGAATAAGAAATTGACGTGCTAGTAAAATTTTTTACACATTATTGCTTCGTTGAGGTTCATTGGTAATTTGGGAAATATGTTATCGATCGTTGAACTTTGCGTCATTTAAATTGTAACATATATTTGAGTATAAAAAACGGGAAAAAGACAATCATCAAACGGAGTAACCAAAACGATAATTTCACCATTATTTTTGTTGAAATTTTTAACGTTTTTTTTAATTAATGATTTCAATGCATTTTTGTAAAACAGAAGTTTTTGATCGAAACTAAAATAAGAAAAATAACTTTCAACACGCACATGTCTTTGTAGATATATATTTTAGTATCCGTTATTTCAATCCTTTGGAATTGTACGCTTTGCGCAATGTGTACGTTTGAGCAGAATAAATGACGTTGTTACAGTTGACAAAGAATTCTATGCTATTACGAGGGAGCAAAATGAGCATGCATAGCAGAGGAGCATCTGTCGATCACCATATGTGTGGGTGTCTGTGTATGTGTGTCTTTAAATGTTTGCGTGTGTCAAGAGACTTCGGAAGGCAAGAAAAGAGCTGTATGGAGAGAATGAGTGAAATGAAAGAACTAAGAAGAAGGCAAGAGTATAACGAATTTATTGTCCAGCTCGTATGTTTTGTTTCGATGTAAGAACTACGTGAGTCCGAGTGAATGAGACTGCCCATCGTGTGCAATTTCGACTTGAGTATATATATGAATAAGCTGCACGCGGATATGAGTGATGGACTTTTGCGGTAATTGATGGTTAGGTACTCGTATCTCTATCTTCGTTCTGTTTCTCCTTCTCCCAGCTTGAAGGAAACTGATATATATTATCTACTTCGAGTTTCTTTTGTTCGTACCCCAATTATTGGTGACTGAGGGCACCCGCAAATTCATACTGCAATTGCACACTCTGTTGTAAGAGTCACAGGACTTGATTTTTCGGATTATATCGAGACAATGGGTTTAACATTTCTGAATTCTCAAAATAATCAAATACAAAACCAGAAATTAAATCCTGAATATTGAAAATTATGTTTACAACGATTTTTATTTGTTACTCTTGTAGATATATTAAATTCTGTGGCGTTTGGAAGAAACATATTAACTCAAAAAATTGCATTTTTTTGTTAAATCTAGTTTTGTGATTCATTTTGATCATTTTTCAATTTGATCTATCAATGACAGTTCCATTAATATTGAAATATATTTGAATAATTTGGTCTAAAGTTATGATAACCTTTTGTTTAATATAATTGAGTTTGAAATCGAGTTTTCCTTGAAACATTTTTCTTGGAGTTAAGGTAAATACTGTACTGCAGCTAGTCAAATGAGTGCTAAAACTTCACAATGTTTTTATACTAAGTTTAATGCACTAATTATACATAGTGAAGGTGAATTTGTAAGATGACATGTCTAATTAACCTAGAAAAATATTAATATCGATACATTTGCAAAACCATTAACTAATAGTGGCAAATTTCCTTTATGTCACATTTTCATTGGGACTTTTCAAAGAATAATCTGTATTTTTTAACCGATTTTAATGCACCACATCGTATTTTGTTCCTCAAGAGATTGTCTACGAATTCACCATGTAGACTTTTTCGAAGTTTATTTGTTTGGAAATTATAGCAATTTGTTTATGAAAGATTTTTTTCGCGAAATAAACAATTGGTTATAGATCGAGTAGAACGATTAAGCTTAGAAGAAATCTACGTGGTGAATTCGTAAAGAATCTCTTGAAGAACAAAATAAGATGTGGTACATTGCAATTGGTTAAAAATCACGGATTATTCTTTGATGAATTCCGATGAAAATGTGCCATCATGGAAATTTGCATTTATCAGTTGATGATTTCGCAAATCTATCGTTTTTAAAATTTTTCTACCTTAATAAGACACGCTGTGATATAAATCCACTAACATTACGTTCAATTGTGTATTAAGCTTGGCATGAAACAACTGTGAAAATTTAGCACTCATTTGACTAGCATGCAGTACAGTATATACCTTAACAAGTTTCTCCCAAGCACCATAGAAACGTTCAAGGGGTTACCTACCTCCAGAAATGTTAGAAAATCGATTATAAATTAATCAATAATATATAATCGATATTTAGTTTTATTTGTTCCAATATACCATGGAAAAAAAAATTCTCTCAAAATCCTATAGTATTATGGTAAAATCGGTACGGTAGAGCTTATTAATCTCTTAAAGGGATAGATCAGTCGTAAATCCCCCTCGAATTTTCGTAAGTGAGAATTTCCGACAACGATTGAAATAAAAGAAGTTTCAACCCATGCAGAGAAATAGCGAAAATGGGCCAAAACTTTTTTAATTTCGATCGGACGAACGGTATGGAAAATTTCCACTTTCGAAATGGTGAAAATGGGCCAAGACTTTTTTAATTCCGATCGGACGAACGGTATGGAAAATTTCCACTTTCGAAATTTGCAGAGATCAAACGATTTTCGCACTCATAGCGGCTCAATCGGTATGAACCTTGGCCTTAAATCATTTCGATCTGTAATCTAATGTACAATAAGCAGGCATTTGACAATTCTATTTACTCTCATAATAAAGTTATTCGATTAAAAATGATCAAGCGAGCTGTAAGAGTTTTTGTATATGAATATTTTCAATGTATAACTTCGAAAAAGAATTGAGACATTTTGGATTCTCTTATCTACTACGATTCTTTCTGAACTGACTAACAAAAAGTCAATTTTTTATACTCTGATCGATTAAATATTATACCACGTTGTATGTATGTTCTGTAATATTACAACATATGAAAAAAGGTCACTTGTTATTGATTTGAATAGAGAATAGGTTTGCTACGCACTTGCGTTTGGTAGCAATCGATGAACAATGTCCGCCATAACCTACATCGATTTGAAATTCAAATTGTGGAAGTTACACCTAATTGTAGAAGTTATCATAGGCGTAGCTAATGTCTCCTTTCGTAAGGGAAACATTTTTGAATTATGATAATCACGAATGTATACATTTGAAATTTTTTAGATTATATTCAGTAATTCTTGTCTTGATCATTCTACAAGTAATTTTATCTAAAAAAATTTTTTACGCCCAAGGTAAAAAATTAACGTTCAGTATAAAATTTTAACACCTAATCGACGAGTTCGAGCAAGACGATTTAAAAAAAATCGTGCCTTCAAATGAATTATTTCTTTTTTTTATTAAAAAATCGATAAAAGTCAAAATTTTAATTTCAAATACAATTAATAAAAGTTTTAACAACATTTTTTTTCATCAATATCCAAAGAAACCACTAGTGGGAGCAAGAAAATAAAAAAAAAATTTGCATATTAGATTATTAAAACTTATTTAATAATGCGTGTTGGTGAATTGATTTAATTTGAATCAAATTATAATAAAATTGGTCTGAAGGTACACTTGGAGGTCAAATTGAATCTTAGTTATGCCCACGCCCTTTTGTATGTGTTAGAAATCAATACATGGCGCATTTATTATACACATGATATATTATTGCATATGTAGTTCATGGACATTTTTTACAAGAAATTGTGCAAACTTATAGCTGTATATTATTCACTGTTATCCGGAAAATTCTTCTCACCGATCGGACGTCAAGTCAAAGTCCGGAAGTGGAGAGGTATATGTAAGAGCGTAATATAACAGATAGAGGACGGTGAAGCTATTAGCACGATGGATACCTATATCTGATATATATATATATCTATTAAATTGATGTGTATAAAGAGGCTGTGACTCGTGCAAGATTCGACATCCGGTGTTTCCACAATTTCCTTTTAAACCGTTCTTCTCATTCCTTCCTATGTTTAACGTCCATATAGATATGATATTAATATTTATTTGGAGTTTGATGATAAATATATACGGATATATTCAAAACAACACACATCGTTCCACAGAAGATGTGTTATGATGGAAAACTTGATACGGTAAGTTGCGACAATTCCATCCTTCAATAAAATTGGAACAATTTCGGTGAATGATTTTCACTGTGAATTATACATTTTTATTCTTAAATTGCTATAATAAGCCGAATATTTCGAGGTGCAAACAAAGGTCTTCGAAACGGGATTGTCTTTTACACTTGAAATTTTTGATAATGTTGAAGATTACATTGTTGAAATGCAGTAACAAAATGTTGGACACAGAAAAAGAAATTGCGATGAATTTATAACTAAAGGAGTTCGTAAATGAAGGAAAAAATTATCTCATGTTTTTACGAAACAATCTCGAATTCCTTAAACTCTTTGTAATACTAATATTGGTTAAGAGTGATTTCTCCTCTAAATACCAGGGACGATCGCAAAGAGCATACAGTAGCAAATTGTGCATAAGACAATCGCAAAGCCCTTCGAAATGGCAAGTATAACGAGGCCACGAAAGAATGAGAAAGAGAGAGAGAGAGAGAGAAGACCGAAGGAGGCCCGGTGAATGATTATTATGCGTATCCAAAGGGTTATCGCGTTGCTCTTAGTTCTGCTGCATCGATGCATGTGTGTATGCTTATATTTATGTTTGTAGTCTGATAGATTCGAAGTGATAAGCGTGTAGGCTGGCCCATACTCTAAATTCATATGCATGAGTCCTTATTATATGGTATTAGCTATGTGCACAGGTGGTTGCCTTCGCGGGTACGCTCGAATTCACCTCCTCGCGTCGTAGCTTCTCGAATTCAGCTCCTCGCGTAGTAACCGCGTGCTACTAATATCTAACATCTATAGACATAGTATTTAACTGATAGTACTTATAATGGCGATATTTAAAAAAATTTACCTTACTTAAAAATCTCTATTATTTAGAATAATAATAGAGTGGGAGGAGGTTTTCTGAGTTTCTAATAGTGATAACACATCGAAATTCAGTAAAAATATAGTCGCCTGTAATAGCGGGATTTTCTACAGTTTTCCTTGGCTCTCGTGCAAATGCGATAAGGTAGTGCATTAGAAAAGAGTGACTGTGGGCAACACTCTTCGGGGGCCTTAGAGGAATATGGAAATTAGTGAAGTGGGGAAAAATTGGGTTTACATGTATAGGACGGGCTCGTAAAAATTCGAAAAGGATGACTTCCTTCGAAAAAAATATCTTTATAGATTTTTTTCTTACGTTTTTGTGTCATTTTCTTGTATTATTATTACTACTACTACTTAATTTATTATTACTATTGTGAAAATGTATACATTTTGAAAGATCTATTTTATTATCGGAGTTACGTTATTTTCTCGATTCAAGTATGATTTTCTAAGGAAGGCTTAAATAAAGTTTGATCATTATTCACACTGTAAAACAATTCCGTATGAAAGTTAATACACATGTATAGGAAGCTTTTATGCGGATACCGTATATTAAAATTCAGATGCGCTGAGGAAAATTGAGAGACGCGGTATTTTAATGATACGAGCACTGTTGAGTAAGGCACCGTATAACGTTTTCGCATTACATATGTCTACGATATTTCTAGAGATGTATCATAAAATTTGGTGATCCCTTTTTGAATATTAATATACGAATGATTATTAAATAAATTCAGCTATTATGAGTTTTTAAGGGGAATACATTAATTAGCGTACTATTGTGTTCGATTTTTTAAAGTTGAAGGTCGAAATCATGCAGACATCTCAAGAAATTAGTTAGAGTGACTTATCACCACTTGATGCCGTGGCAATCAAGTCGAGCAATTCTCGCCGTAAACATTTTTATTATAATCTCAACATCTTGTGTTAAGTTTGGTGTTTACTATTTTCATGTTTTACACAATTTTCTTAGATTCGAGCGACTTGTATATATCCTCGTCCGAAGCACGTGCCTCCTATGAGAAAGTCGACGCTCTGCGCCACGCGGTGGCCAGAGCACGAAGCACGGTGCCCACAAAGCGTTACGAATTTCCTACACTTGTGTATTAATTTTAACATTGAGATTCTTATAATTAATACATAGGTAAATGAATTTTAATACACGGATTTTTTTTTATACTACAGGGTATATTAATTTTCATTCCCATTTTTATAGCGTATTTTTAAGAGATAGAGTTATGATGGGACATAACATGTATCGTATTATTAACATTCATGTGTATCTTATTGTTCAGTCAACTGTCAAGAAAAGTGAAGATCATACTGTAATTTTAATACATTGTTGATAGTAGATGAATTCATATACATTTGTATTAATTATCAATCAAACATATGATTTATTTCAATGCATGTCCACAAAATTTTCAGATTTCATATGAATATTAAATGTTATGTATCTTAAATTCCATATCAGTAACCAAAATTTATGTTCATATTTCAATTTTGGCATACGATTGTAATAATTTTCATTTCATACACCCGGTTTGTAAATTTCATTTACCGTTGTATTGTAAAAGTATTGTAAATTTCATATATTTTTTAACAGTGCATATACGCATATAGTTTAAGTCCTCAAACAATAAAAAAAAGTCTCATTGCATTTGAACGACGCCATTATTAGTATCATGATTTGTCACGTGCGTTTTGTTTAATATACATATGAGGCATTTCACATCATTTTTATATTCACAACAATTTATCCTTTTGATTCGTGTGAATTTTTTATATGCTTTTCTATATAATAAATAAGCGGACACGTATTTCGGGATTTTTCGATTTGACGATTTTTTCGATTTTTATAGTTGGTAGAATTTTTTACTTTTTGCTGAACCCATCTGGGTTCAGGCTACGAGAACTTAGAAACTATGGGTCCTAAAACAAAAATGACCCATAGCAATTTTACGCAGTTTTTGATGTACTTTCAGATGAAAAATACACTGAGTCTAAAAAAAAGATTTCAACTTTCTTTCTCTATTTTTAGGCAAAAACCCGAGGGTTTTCCAAAAAGCCCGAGAAAGAATAATTATATATAGTCGTATCTAATTAAATGTGATTGTCCATATATGACCAGATCCCAAAATTGGCCAGGTCTGATCATGTATGATTGGATATCGTCATATATACAGTCGTATCTATTGATATATGAATAGATATTATTATACATTAATGCAATTTTGTAGTAATAAATATATAATTATGTTTGATCATGTATAAGTATATGTGATCGTAAATGCTATATTAGATATATATCGATATGTTCCTATATTTGAGGATATCTTCAAATGTCGAAACTTAGGATTTTTTAGATCCTCTTCTCTTCGAATAGAGAAGTGTAAATCGGGACTGAGCCGTGTACGCGATCGCTCATTGTAAATAAGGATGGTAAAGTTGGATAGGATGGATGGGTTATGGGCGCGTGGTCGGCGCTTCGCTAATGCGAGAGTGCAGCGACCGTGGTCCTCTGGTGGATTTCTGCCGCACCACAAAAATGAAAGTGACGCGACTGTCTCATATATGTTTATATCTATTCATATATGAGCCCATACTAATTAGCTATCCTCGGATATCATATATATTTGCTTTGAGATGAGCCCATATAATCATTCGACGTGCTCAGATATAATCATATATAAATCAATATTTACTCATATAAATGTTCATATTTACTCAGATATGAGCCCATACCAGTTTGACATGCTCATATGTAATCAAATACGAGTCTATATTTATGTATATATAAATTCATATCTACTCAGATATGAGGCAATATTTGACGTATCTGATCACATGTAATCACATGTGGATCTATACATAAAGTGATATCTAATTATTCATGATTATATATAAATCTATATATAATTATATATGATTCCATATACAATCACATATAATTATATGTATTGATCTTTGATCTCTATTTTTTTTTTTTTTTTCAAAAACTAGGTGAATTTACAAAATTTTTAAGCGCAGGTTCAGCGTGGGCGGACTTTTTTGTAAAAGCTACAGCTATTTAAACTTATGAAAATTCAATATGTCAGTACTTAAATAGCTACAACTTTTTGTTATAAATGTTTACTTGCGCTTACTAATATGATGATTAATGAAATCTAATATACATTTCTACAAGGACAGTTTAAAAAAATCGAATAAAAATGTCAGGTTTCTTAGTTTTTGTCAACGCTACACTGTCTTTTTATAATTAAGTGAAGTCCAAACGGCTTCACGAGAATTTGGTAACATATATTTTTTTTTTCTTTTTAAACATTTCTTATTCATTGCAGCACATGGATCATGTGCTCATCGTATGTACTGAAAACCCGAAATTCGGTAAATTTTGAATTGAAAACATTGCAAAAGAGACATCGAGTATGTTATTCATCGTCATTTATATTTTATATATACGTTGATAGACTTTGCAGAAGGTCGCATTTTGCTTTAGATTTGGGAAGTATATTAGTCAACTTGTAAGGATCAGAGTCCTGCTGGAACGTGTATGTTTTTGTGGAACTTTAGAAACAGACAACGTTTATTAAAATCAATAAAAATATAATATTAGCTTAGTTATCCCGTTTTGTCCCAGTATTCTCCACATGTGATCGAGAGACTTATTGTCAATTTTAGGAATTTCTACGCATGAAATACATTTCATTGTATATACTATTTGTATAAATGGTAGATACATCCAAACGATTGTAGATTAGTGTATTTTATATGTATATATGCATTCGAGTAATGTGTATAAAGCCCATCGGTTTCCGATAATACTGATGGCACTACCGTACCATGCTTTTTATTTGAGATGACTAAACTATGTGACGAAAATGAAATTTACATTGAATTTCCATGTATTTGAACACTGTGGATACTCGATCTGGCATTTTCGAGCCATACATATATTATGCCTCGTGAGATGTTGATATACAAAAATGTTGTGCCTCGAAGAGAACATATTTGTCATCTCCATTAAAAATGTATACCCAATGTTAGATAAATTCTAGTTTTGTATGGATAATGAATATTATATTCTGAAGTAAATATATTCCGAAATCTTTTAGGTCTAATGTAAGAAATTATGCTGCAAAACGTGCTTTACGCCAAAGAATGATAGAAATGATGTTGGAAAATTATCAAATCAAATAAAAAAAGAGATAAACATTTCTGAATAAAACAATACAATAAAGAAATTTCATTGTATTATTTGTATATAATTCAAGGACAAGAGAGTTATGGGTGCATTCGTGATGGCGTGATCGTTCTGATTGTAAGCCTCAGGTTTTGAAGGAGCACGGAGGTTGACGAAGGTTAAGTAGGGTTAACACGACCAGATTGTATACGAACACGATATATCTACACTAAAGTCTACATATATCTACGTATATACATGAGTATGCCAAGAAAAAATTATAAACGGTATAATAACCAGAAATCAAGGAACGACGTGTGAACGTCTGTTTTACTCACGAACTCTGAGCTCTCTCTTTTCACCGAGACGCTTGGTTTACGATCATGCACCCGCTATACAAGTAACATCACATTTATACCGTGTTCGTTTACGTACACACTGACTATGCCCAACGTGTGAATCACACGTAAATGTAATAATTTAAAAAAAAACAGTAAACTAAAAATCGTTTAAAGCCATGTTAATATATGGCTGGCGATTGAAAAAATGTATCTTCACACTTACAAAGAGAAAACGATGAACTTTAACCCACATCACTTCTCCGGGGTTACCCAGCACCTCAGCAAACTTTTGTTCTCTCAGATAGACGAGGTATTTTTTATGGTGAGTTTTTTGTAAGCGACTCACAAAATAGCAAAAAAAAAAACAAAATCAAAATCTTCAAAATGCTTTCTTTCGAAAATTAAGGTTTAATAATTGATGCAGACTAGTCAAATAAGTGCTAAATTTTCAAAATATATTTATGCAAAGTTTAATGCACTAATTAAATGAATTGACGGTTAATTTGTATTACAGTATGTCTTATTAATCTAAACAAAATATTAATAATAATAGATTTGCAAAACCTTCAACTGATAAATGCAAAATTTCATGGTGTCATATTTTCATCGAGATTTTTCAAAGAATAATCCATATTTTTTAACCGATTTTAATGCACCACGTCTTATTTTGTGCCTCAAGAGATCGTCTACGAACTCACCGTGTGATTTTTTTTCTGAATTTCATCATTTTATTGTTGTAGCCAATTGTTTAATTGGCTAAAAAAAATGTTCATAAACCAATTGCTATAATTTTCATATTAACAAGTTTAGAAAAAATCTATGCGGTGAATTCGTAGAGGATGTCTTGAGGAACAAAATAAGATGTGGTGCATTAAAATCGGTTGAAAAGTACGGGTTCTTCTTTGAAAAATCTCGATGAAAATATGATATCATGGAATTTTGTAGTTATCAGTTCATGATTTCACAAATCCATCGTTATTAATTTTTTTCTAAGTTAATAAGACATGCTGTATGGCACATCAACCTTCAATTAATTTAATTAGTGCATTGAACTTTGCATAAATGTATTTTGAAAATTTAGCACTTATTTGACTAGTGTTAAGCAGCCATATATTATCTTAAACAAAAAATACCGAGCCCTAACCAAGCCTAACTCCATTACCATTGCACTCGAGAAATGAAAGTTTTAATCAATACAACATAAAATTACGAGTCCTTATTAATATCCGAACATTACATTTTAACGGAACTTGAAAAATATCACTTTTTGGCATTAAAATCATAAGCACGTACGATTCTCGGTGTGGTAGACGGCAGGAAACAAATTTCCAAGAATGTTCATTGAACTCGTGCCCACAAAGCACCGTAACCATGACGTTGAAGGATGTCGAACAAAAAAGAAAGAAGGTGGACAAAAGTAATGACACTGAAATATGCTTATGAGTGCGAAGAGCAAAAGTTTTCTTGGTTGCACACGAGGCACGTGTTTTGGTTGAAATATATAGCAGCGAAAAATATAAGTGCGAGAAGGCGACTAACGAAGTAGAATCGATCATAATTCTACGTGTCGAAGTTGATATATTTTTAAAGTTTTTACCATGCGGAGAGAGATCAAGGCCAATTAAATCAATTTCCTCCATTTATGGTAATTACGAACGATATTAGCAGTCAATAGGCAGCAAACTCATGAATAATTAACATCAGGAAGTCTAATTTACGCGCTGTACTTGTTTTTATCATATGACCATAAAAGAAAGAACGTCAATTCATAATATACGTACCAGATAATAGAGTGTCTCAAAAGTTGCCTCCAATCAGTATAGAATGGTTAAATTTTGAAATTGTGATGAAACAATTCTTTATTTATCTTTATTTCGGATAGAATCCTGATGAGACATTGGTTTAATAATTGAAAATAGCCAATCACGTGCGAGGAAACAAAGATTTGAGACTGGCTAGCGTAGTGCGATCACTTCAAATCTATCCCGTGTAACGGAAATGGTGGAGATCACGTTAACCCCACTCCGTATCCTTACTTCTTGATGCATGGAATTGGCTAGCTCTTATTAGTTAATATCTTCTTCATCCTGTACCAGAGAGAATTATGTACAAGGACTTTCCTGTTTACACTTTCCTTATCAATTTACCCAGAAACTATTAGGAGAGACTTTTTTAGGACACGGTATATGCATTATTGTTCGGATGGTTTAACGCGAAAAAAACATTGAGACATTTATAACTGAATAGGTATGTCGCATGTTACGATATTTAAAATCAATGACGATTGCGACGTTTGGTCACCTTGCGATCCGGGAGAGCAGTCACGATATCTATCGTCGTATGTACGCGGTGAGTCTTTCGCACAAAGCTCCTCCGTGACCGATAATTAGTACTTGGTCGTGATGATACGTGCACGAGAACTGTCGTAATAATATTATGATAAGTTACGAACCGTGGCTCATTCGTGGTTTGCTCGACGATCAACAAAAGCCCATTGCTCACCTTTTGATCCTCATGAATCATCATGCAATCCAAGAAATTCTCGATCTTGAATCGTATTTTATTAAAGCTGTGGCCAAGCCGCGAAGTTTGGCATGCGAACATGTGCAGTGAATTAGCTACCAATCCAACGTATTTCATGACACTTCCGTGCAGCTTATTTCACCAACGGAAATTTAAGGAGGTTGTATCGTTTCTCATGTAAAAATTATTTTCCAACTTTACGCAATAAAATTTTGTAAATAGAAAGCTTAAGACAGTATTAAACTTCTGGCGGAATATGCCGATGATTCATCGTCTCAAAATTGAGATATTTATTATTGAAGTTCGCAATTTTTTGAAAGCTTCCATAAGAGCCCATGTTAAACTTGTCATTTTCAACAATGAATATCTCGATTACCAGGCGGTGAAACCTCTCCAAATTTTTCACACATAATTAAATGCTGTTCAAGAAGATTCACGCCAAATTTCAATACATTAACTTGGAATAATCAAATATAATGTATTTTTCGTATGATGTCATATAAATATCGATAGAACTTCCTTAAGAGAATATCATATTAGCGTTAGCTTCCATTTTTTTAACTCCCGATTGCCCGCACAGGCAAAAAAAAGGAAGTTATGCGCTTGACCGCGATCGGTTAATTTTAAAGATTTTTTAAAGCCGAATGTTTGCGAAAACGACAAACAATCTCTTAACAAAATTTTGAACATACCACCGAACTATACCACCGAAAAGTTTCCGAACAAAAGTTCGAAAAAGTCTCGGCGGTGTTTTTAATGCCATTTCGCCGGTAATATACATAAACGAATTTAATAAATGGCATTTTGCAGGAGAGGGATTCAGCTTCATTCTGCTTTTTTTTTTTTTAATTCTCTACGATTTTTTCTACGATTAGTACGTCATTTTGAATACGACCGTTTTTCGCCTTTTTTTCTTTTACAGTTGGACCGCGTTTTCAGGAAAAAAAATTCCTTCCATTTCTTTGACCGGATCCTTGAGGGGAGAAGCTGAAGCTTCAGTTTTCTTTTTTTTTAAGTTCAGTGCGAATTTTTTTCGCAAAGTTATCCTGTTTTT
Source organism: Rhimphoctona megacephalus (assembly GCA_963989365.1). Taxonomy (NCBI): domain Eukaryota; kingdom Metazoa; phylum Arthropoda; class Insecta; order Hymenoptera; family Ichneumonidae; genus Rhimphoctona; species Rhimphoctona megacephalus. Next base: position 21,638,621 of record OZ022414.1, on the reverse strand, counting down.
AGCGAAAAAAGACAAAATTTGGAAATTGCTGCGTAACACGAGAACTATTAGGTTTAAAAGGAAATCTTAAGGGAGGTAAAAAATTGCGCCTGTGATTATTGAGTTCACTAGAATTTTTTCAGATTTTTTTTCCGAAATTTTTTGTTTCATCGATTTTCTTTCGAAACTCAGATATATTGATTGCCGTAATTTGAACACGATGGGATTTGTGATAAAACGTAAAGAAAGAAAAAAGTTTTATTTCTTCCTTTTGAACGCATTGGATTTTTTTCAGATTTTTTCCAATTTTTTTTCCAACTATTTTTGGTTCAAACTTTGATGAATTGATTCGCGTATTTCGAAAACTATGGGGTTGCGTTAAGATATCTAGAGGGACAAAAATTGTATTTTTCAATTTTGAACACATTGGAATTTTCGTAGATTTTTTGTAGATTAATTTCTTTATTTACCGATTAAACATTGGTCTCGTCGAAGAAACCACTTTCGAAAAAAAATGTACAAAAACTCCAATGCGCTCAAAATTGTAAAATACAACTTTTTTCCTTCTTGATATTTTATCACAACCCCATAGTTCTCGAAATACGCGAATAAATGCTTCAGAGTTTGAACCAAAAATAGATAGAAACAAAATTTGATAAAATATTTGAAAAAATTCCAATGCGTTTAAAATGAAGAAATAAAACTTTTTTCTTTCTTGACGTTTTATCACAACCCCCATCGTTTTTCAAGTTACGGCAATCAATATACCTGAGGTTCGGCTGAAAATTGATGAAATAAAAAAAATCTGAAAAGATTCTAGTGAACTCTACAACAGGCCTAACTTTTTACCCCTTTGAGATTTCTTTTTAAGCCTTATAGTTCTCATGTTACGCGGCAATTTCCAAATTTTGTCTTTTTTCGCCAAAAACGGGATAACTTTGCGAAAAAAAATCGCACTGAACTTAAAAAAAAAACAAAACTCAAGCTTAAGCTTCTCCCTTCAAGGATCAGGTCAAGGAAATGGAAGGAAATTTTTTTTTCTAAAAACGCGATCCAACTGTAAAAGAATTTTAAAAAAAGGCAAAAAACGGTCGTTTTCAAAATAACGTACTGGTCGTAAAAAAAAATCGTGGAAAATTTTCAAAAAAAGCAGAATGAAGCTGAATCCCTGTCCTTCGAAATGCCATTTATTAAATTCGTTTATATATACTACCGACGAAATGGCAGCAAAAAGAGCGCCTAGACTTTTTCGAACTTTTTATATAAATATTTATATAAAAATTAACATACTTAAAAAAAGCTGTTGTATCATATCAATTCAACCAATAGAACAACAGGCCGCCATATTACGTTCAGTGGCAACAGTTTCGGCATACTTCACGCAGTTGCTGCCTGCTCGTAACTCTGACAGATGCCTCTGCTCACATTTTTTTGTGTACGTTATATGTTTTTGGTAATGACTTTTATAAAAAGGTCTATTTAAATTCAATGCGTATTTAATATCAATATTTTTGAAAATTGGTGCGTATTTTAAGTTACGGTCTCGGAGACATCTCTCGACATCCCCTAAATTCAATCATGATTATAATATTCTTTAATAATTCGCTTGAAAAGTTTACAGATCAGAAAAATGAAAACATTAGGGAGTTAAATTCACTTACCACGTGAATTATTTTTATATTTTTCATTGTTTTTTTATTTAATCAATTGAGATTTTTTGTTTTTTAATCTTTTTAATTTTATGCTTTTTATTGATTTTTTCATTCATCTTTAAAATTTTTTTCCAGTGTACTATTGCGCAGTCAGGAGGTTTTGTTATTTTTTTAAAACAAGTTTTTAGTCTATAATCTGCTATTAAACATAATAATACTAATTTTTGTATTTTTAATCTATTTTTATCACTAACTATTTGTAATCGATTGAAATATTATATTGGATTAGATTTGTTCTGTTTTTATTTAGTAAATGTATCATATAGAATAAATATGGTATTCATATACCGAAGAAAAATCTATTCAAGAGACATTCAAAATGATTGAACCCGAAGGTAGGCATGTTTGATCTGAATAGCTCGGAGTGGCTTAACTTTGTCACCCCACAAGAAATTTAAAAATTGTTACATCGAAGTGCGGCCATACTGGTTTTGTCATCTTTGACTACATTATACTTGTATCCGTGCCAAAGGGACAACCTGTAAATTCGATCGTTGAGTTGTTGCTATTATGAGGGTTGAATTTATACGTTTACGAGAGGATTTAAGCGCGATGGGCACTCTTACGGAGGGTGTTCCTGTTTGGTGTGGTTACCGCTAGCGACCAGCGTTTTAGTATTGGCGTTAAAACGGTTCTCTCATTCTTTCTCTTTTTATCTTTAAGACACTTGTTCTATTCCAACGTATATAACACGCATTGCGGAGGGCCATTCCGTTCTTAATCATGTCTCTGGCTTAAGGAGGGTGCGTAAAACCGGTGGTTCCATGGGTAGAAAAAGAAACAAGCTTAAAAAGAGCGGAGGAAAATCCTTCCGAAGGTTTCTATTCCGACCAGTGACGTTACAATAGGCGTGGTTCTTGGTACCACCCATTTTGGCTTGTATCCATTCGCGTCCATCACGTTCCACGCGGCTGGTGCGGGACAAACCCACTCGGTGGGTGCCACGCCAACCAGAACAATATTGGTAGGGAAAAACAGAGCTGAAAGAGTGGGGAAAGTCAGGTTTATGGTTTGTGTTATACTGTTCTACCTCTTTCTTTCCCTCTCACTCTCGTGAGGTGTACAAGTTGGCTGTTTCTTTCGTGACGTCTCCCACGAGCAAGGATCGGTCTATATGGTCGAGAGCTCTATCCCTAAATCAATAGACCAATGGCTACTAGCACGCGTGCGTACTTTCGCGAGACGGGTATTGCCCCACCTACAGCTATACCGGATAAGTACTGTACATATACGGGAGTATAAATGCGAGCAATATACGAAAAAGAGAAAAGGACGTGAATCGCGCCACTTTACGTATTAAATGACTTGGGTTACTGGCCTTTTGCATCTTAACACCGGACAACGATTCGCGCGAGTACCTATACCATATTATGTACTTATTTCCATCGCTACCGGCTCTCTTTTAATTCTTTATCGCATTCAATATTCTCCTAGTTATACATATTCGTATTTGTATGTATACGTTGTTTTATCTTTTTACGAGCATAATCACCCCTTAGAACGCGGACTTCTTGTCCCGGGTTCGCGTTTCACGTTCTATAACCTCACTCCGAGCTGCGGTGTAATCTTATTGCTGGAGTGGGGGAGAGGAAGAAGAAGAAGGGATATGAGAGTACGACCTCTACGTACGCGCGGCCAATTTATCCGATTCATTCCGCTGTCGCATGATTTATCCAGGCTGCTTCAAACCGATTTGCATGGTGAGAAAACGATGTGTGTGTGTAGTGTGTTTGGTTGTCACTGTACTCGTATTCATACACGTTAGAGAACGATGCGTGCTCGTGGAGACATCGTGACGATGAAAAATTGACCGAACGGACTTGAGGGACTATTATACGTAGTCGTCGTGGCGGCCATATTATATATATTTATATTCTGTGCTGGTGGAGAACTTCCACATAGATACTGGAAAAAGACGAGAATCCAAGAGCAATGGATTATCATGGTGCGGTTGAATTTCCCAAAGTCGTTTGTTTGCCCGATCATAATTGTCATTGTGGTTGATATATAACATAAATATCGCGTTTTAATTTACGAAAATGACCATTATAAGTTTGAATATGCTATTGCATACTTAGACGTCATAAATCAAAAACCATGGTTAGCAACGGCGTGGAAAGTACGTAAATTCTGTAAATCGGGAAACATTATTATGATCATGATCGGGAAACAATTTTATAAGGACTGCATGATTAAAAAAATTAAATGATCCGGCTCTCGTAAGCAATTCGATCGATATGATCATTATATAGGAATTAACGAATGAAATGTTTTGAAAATGTATACAAAAAACCTTGGTCATCAGCTTTTAAACTTTAATTCTAAGTATCTATAAGTTATTTCTACTTCGTAAGTTACACTGAGAAAACAATTGACCGAAACAAGTTTTGTTTCTTTCAACCAAAATATTTAGTTCAATACGGGCAACAAAATATTTTTAAGATAAAACAAAATGATTTGTGAATGCTGAAACAAGTCATTGGCCGAACTAACAAAACTTTAGCGCAGCCAAACAAATTATTAATGCAACAAAATATCATTTAAATAATCTTATTCATTTATTCATCCTAACGATTACCGTTTAGTCAATTTGATAATTGAGACTTAAACAAATATTTCATTAAAGCAACTAAAAAGTATGCATAAACAAATAAATGGTACCAGTTGTTCGAACAAAGTCATTTGGCTCCGGTGATTTAGTTGATTCATTTACAAGAAATTTTTATGATTCAGTTGAATAAACTAATTTGCCATTCAACCAAAAAATTGTTGGATCCACCCTTTTTCGTCCAACAAAATCAGATTTAGCTCGATGAAGAAATTTTTCTCCCAGTGTAATAATGCCGTACTTCTAGGTGGAATTCTATAAATGTTGTAATTGCATAGTTGCAAAATTGTCAATCGATTTCGTTTTTCAAATGAAACAACGTTCTAGGTTGCCTCATTACCTTAAAAGGTTGACTTTTGACTGGTTAAAGTTAAACTATTTTACAATAATGAATTTTCTTGATATCCAAAAAATTTCATACGTTCAAGTTGTTTTAAAAATTGGCAGTTTAGTAAAAAATAATTTCAACATTGCTGTAAATACGCTACGCAACGTTTTACTTTTTTTACATTTCGCCTCAGCGTTCTTTTTTTTCTTCACAATATTGTATAATTATGACATCGGAAAAAATTCAATTATTATTTGAATTTAGTCATGTAATGGTTATACGTCAAATCAGGCATGCGAGTACTTACGACACTATGAGTACTTAAGAAAACAATATAGCTCGTCGACGAGCTTGACCGTATCGTGACGAATAAGCGATAATAATGCTGCTAAATCGTCGCGAATGTGCATAGTAATAATCAGATTGCATGATGTCACGCTGTGGTAAATCGTCTCTTCACCCGCACCACACTGTGACATTCGATCTTAACAACTACCCACGTAAGTCATAATTTCTCATGTTCTCGTAGAGTAGATGCTATGTTCGTATAACACACAGATTCAATTAAAAAAGAATGCGTAAACAGGAGGTTTTGTTCATACTTTAGCGATTTGACAGCAAAATGACCTTTATATTTTACTTGCGAATTTGTTTCTGACAGAATAAAAATGTATAGGTATGTAGAAAAAATTTAGAGGGTTCGAATGAATTTACTTTGGATCAAAGCAATCTAATTACCGCGTATATTTTGCCGCGTGATTTGGTACATTTTATTCAAATTAATTCACAGAATCAACGGCCAATCATAGCTCCATAGAATTAATGAAAAAATAGCCAATTACAGCTCTAAAAAAATTGCTCGTAAAAACTTTTTGAAGTAAGAAACACCGCTATAATATTCCAAGTTGCATCGCGTTACGATCAAGAGGAAAAAAAATATCATGCCGTGTCCATAAGAAGTGCACGTAATCACCGGACCATTGAAATAGTGTCTGTGAAATGATCAGCGAAGAATCGAGGAGTATACGGATGGAAGAGAAAAAACGATAAAAATATAAGCGAAACCTAAACCAATAGACACAAGAGTCCAATGTATGAAAAAGGGGGAGAAAAAATTGACTGCCCATTCTAACGATTACTACTTACAGTGGTAAAAACTGTTCCTGTAATGCACATATATATGGTGGAGTACGAAGCGGGTTTTAGATACTAGATATACACCGTGCGACCGACGAAGCGTGTAATGTTCGAATAGACTATACTCTAACATAAAGACGTTCGGTAAACTATATTTGGAAACTATAGACTTATGCATAAAATATGTTCAAACACAGTTCGAAATACTCTGCACAAAAACTGGTTAGATTAAAAAAATGTTTCGTTAAATTGGTAATGCTTATTCTTTGGAAAATAGATCGAAAATAAAATCCTTGTAAATCTTGTTTTATCGTTTCTGTATGTTGCATTTTCTTACGAAGTTGATCTATAATTATTGTAACGATGATTGAAATATTCTGAATCAATCTTGCGAATTATTACAATTGTTATAATCAAGTTATTCTCTTACTCGTCATTCGTTACATTGTTGTTTTTATCATTCCATCTGAGGCAGCAGGGAGCATTCAACGAGTTTAAAGTAATAAAATTGTACATTCATAATGAATTTTCAATGATTAACTTGAATTTTTTATTTAAAATGGACGCTTTCGAGATAGCCGCTTCAATCAGAAAAAAATATTTCATGAATGAAGTTTTTTATTGTATAACGTAGTAGTTACTTGACTAAGAAAAATACATAAATTGAAATAATCTATAATATTATACATGAAATCGTGAATATGTGAGCGAATTGCTCTCTTTATTGAACAAAGTGGAACTGTATGTACATGATAAATTTCGATATCGATAGCCTTTTTTCTTGTTCGCGGATATATGCACACGAAGGTGCATATATCTGCGATGAAGGTGAGTTTGCCGCGTGCGGAGAGCGACCTAGGTACTCGCGAGTGCTGGTTGATTTTAACCTACTGTATAATCGTGTTTTTTTTTCATCGGTTCTTATGTACCAAGTGCCTTATAGCTTTTCGCTAATCTTGAGACACGTGTGCATAAGAGCTTTAATCTAAAGATAAATTCATAATAATCTGAGAGGAAAAAGAGCAGTGTGTTGGTGGCAAATATTCTCAGCGGAGAACGCTTCTTCGAAGGGCTCGTAATTAGCTCAGTTCGAATAACGAAAAAAGGAAGGAGCAGGAAATATATAAGAAATTAAAAAAGAGACACGGCTCAATAAAAAAATATAATGCATTCGAAACAAAACATTGAATAAATGAATTTGCTTCATCGATGTTTTTTGGTGAGTAGAGAATTTTGTTTGGTGAAGTGTCGAAAATTAAATCTTCATCGGTTAAGTACGTTTTTTTACGATCACTACTCGACAGTATCGAATAACTGGAAGAAATTCATATTCCAAACTATTGTAACGAAAGTTGTATATTTGAAAACAAACTGTACATGAGATTATCTGGAGTATAAAAAATACGTGTATGACTAATGCCGCAGTTACATATATGACATATATAGGTATATAGAATACTAATAAAATATACACGCACGCTTGTTGCTCCTCCTATACTTAGGAGGAGCAACAAGCGTGTTATACATTTAATCTTCTTATACGATGCTACTTTTAGAAATCGCGCATCGAGTGGATATGAGATCTCGAGCACATGATCACCAATGGAAAGGGACATTTTTCTGGGGATTAATCATCCGGCTGTTTGTTAACGAATTATCGGTGACGTCGAAGTTCGAAAAATTTAAAAGAGCACATGACGTGTGTCAAACATCATTATTCCACGAGAATCTTCAGGATTTTTAAAAATCATATTTCTTATACGTGTTGCCGAGTGCAAAATGAAATCATTAATAATACGAAAAATGTCAGACTGATCATTTTTGTCAGGATAATTGCATAACCGTTTAATCTACGACAAAATACGAATAAATAAATGTATATGTAAATATTTATGCCACTCGAATCATTAGGCAAAAACCGCAACTTCCGACAGAACTTATCGCAAAATAAAGATTTCCTCATGCATCGTTGCACCGACTCGTTGCAATTCCTGCTAGTATACGAAAACTCTCACGAGATTCTTGTTAAATATACGTGGCAGTAATAAATGCATAGTTCAACAGCAGGGTATAAATATACATATGTAAATATACATTTAATAAAAATACGAACTATGACGTGAATAATAAAAAAGGTAGAGCATCCCGGACACGCGTAGTAAACGATCGATTGCTGATTCCGGGATTAATTGTCCGTTACGACAACATGATGTATTTACAGAGGCCAGATTGTATATGTGTAGTTCAGATGGAAATACGACCGAGAGAGGCTTTTCTCAATACGTAATGATATTGTTAGTGTAGTTCAAAGCTGCCATAAACTATGCGAACAATATATATATATATATATATATATATATATATATATATATATATGTAACTTGTTAAGTTCGTTCTGCTTGAGTTTTTCGCCCATCAAGTTTAGCGATGTCGAACGAATTCTCAATTCGAAAAGTAAGGGAATCGATCAGCATAAGTTGGAGAAAACCAGTAAAAGGGGAGGAAAAAAACTCATGAAAAACGGGAAAAAAAGACGATAAAAAATTTTAAACGCACACGAAGCAAGACTCACCGCGATACGAGTGAAATGCTAACGAGTATATAACCCGGAGGAACAATGAAGCATATAACTGGGAGAGTCGAAGTAGGAGGAAGAGTGAGTAAAAAAGGTAGAGAGTAAAAAAATGAAGGAAGACGAGGAAAAGAGCTACTGGGCATCGACAGTACCAAGAAAAAACTGAAGGGAGATTTCGAAGAAGATGCAGTGGCTAACAGGAAAGAAGAGAAGGAGAAAGGTTGGAGGAGAAATTGAAGGAGGAGAAATCGTGTAAGGCGAACTGATGGAAAAAAAATGCAACGTTGAGAAGTGCAGTATAGTCGAAGTGCGGCTGTCCGAACGAGTTATACTCATCCCTGGCCGAGGTTTCAAGTCCATCAGTGTATCATCCGGGTGGGCGTCCACGAGGTTATCCAATTGGCTGATCGGTGGGTAATGGTCGGTGGGCGGTAGGCGTACCAACAATATCAGGCTCGCGGATGCGCAGCGGGGGTGCGCAACTTTAGTCTTCGCCGAGCAACTCTCGACTGTATATACATAAACCCAATCTCGATCTCTTTTTCGTTTCACCACTTTTTGCAGTTTCTCCTCTCGTTTTTTCACACATGCTACTGCAAGTAGTACCAATTTTGCATTAAAGTCTTTATTGTTCCTTCGAGATTTATTTTTCCAGTTATTTTCGCTTTGACTATCATAAGCCATCTTCCAAAATTTGTCTTCGAATGGGTTATTATAAATCAGTTCCGTATGAATATCCTTATCCACTTTCCATTCCACCAGGATCAGGAAGCGTTCTGCTTGAAAAACTTAAGAATAATTTCCTCATCAATGATATAAGCAGTGGCGCTAATTTTAGGAGAACGAAGATATTGACTTGTGGATTTTATGTGGAAAGATGCGCCATGAAAAACGTCAAACTTTAGGGAGTTTAATTCCATACAATGCATCATTTATTTTTAGCCAGTAGAATTTATTCAAAAAATGGTCAAAATTAACGGGAAAAATACTTGAGAATATTCAGATGCAGTTATAAAAAAAAATCACGATTTTCCTATGCTATATCTTTTATTCTAAATAACTATTATTCGCTGACAGCAATGAATTCGGTGGTCAGTGTGAATTAGTTTTGATAGTCTCCAAAGTACTTCTGGGTGAGACAAGATATGGATAGGTGATTGCTTGCATAAAAGTAAAATCATAGGGCTGTAAAAAGCTGAGAAGCTTGCATAAAAGTAAAGTCATAGGGCTGTAAAAAGCTGAGAAGATATACACAGGAACATTGGAAGTGGAAAAAAAGACTTTATTTATTTATTCAATGTATGCGACTTGAAACTAATTCTGTATGTACAAAAAACAATTTTACTAACGTGGTTCAATGATATTTTTTACAAACGAAAACTTGGATTTCCTTGAAAGATGAATTTACAAATTTATCTAATATTCCATTTTATTTTTCAAGATTTATTTAATATTATGTATAGATTTAAATCCATGGAGATTGTAATTAAAAAGTAAAATAAGATGGAAATGATGAATATAACAGTAATCAGGCAATAAGAGACGTGACACCTCAGTTCGCAGGTTGCCGAATCAAATTCCGATGGAACGTAATATGTTCTGTTACAATTTGATCTACGAAATTGAAATGCAGTTAAAATAATGATGTCGTTGTATACATCAAACACTCTACACTTTTCCGCATGAATGTTCCATTTTCTGATCACAGTTTCGAAGCATCTAAGATACCAATTTGTACAATATAATGCTTCTTATAGCGACTATCAGAGCTTCTTGAAATTGTCTCCAGTAATTTTCCAGCCATTATTATTCAAGCACTTCAGCTTTTTGAAGCGATGCTACAATCCAAACCTTCCTCATTACAGGGATAAGGATCCGCAAATAAAAATAACACATCGAAAAAATTCCGCGATATATCTGAATTGTATGTTCAAAATTAGAATTTTCCATTTATAAATCGTCGACGCGGGGGCACTAATTTTACGTCAAGGTTGATAGATAGTTATACCAAAGTCCTCATTCTTGATGAGTTCTGACTTCTGACAAACAGATATAATTTTCCTCCATCATTGATAATGACGTTTTTTTGGGAACCTTAACAGGTATGTGTTTTTTTTTAAGAGCACCGTTCTGCATTTTTTTAGAGCAACGAATATGTTCCAGCTCCTAGTCATTCATCTCTAGACCAAAATCCAGAATTCACAAGTAATCCACAGAATTGCGGAATCCACTGAACGCAAAAACAAACAAATGTCATTACTTATTTGAGCACCACACTGACAGAGAAAAATAATTCATGGCTTCATACATGTATTAGTCGCGAGTATGCAAATACCATTTTTGCCACTCCACAAAATATTTTATTGTTTCGAACATTGTTTTTCGCTTTCAATGCAATTTGATGCTCGAATTAATTGAATGATCGTGAGTCGTCTTCGAGATGTCAAAAATTAGGACACTCAACATGTAAACGTAAGAATGGATGTGTGTGTGCTCTCTATAAAACGAATGCAAACGTCTCTAGGGGGGTTAATGCCGTGCGCGAGTCTCACTCGTCTTAAATCTTGATCTCACCTTTGCCGTGCTACTGGCAGGTAGAGAGAAGAGCGTATATAGTACGTGATATATAAATATATGTGAAACAAAGTGAAGAGGTGGCGGTGAGAGGAGGTGAGACGAAGCGAAGTGGATTGCGGTGGCGGTAGCTCGCGATGTGCGCCGGTGGCGGTGGATATAGGAGAAGGAGGAGGAGGGGGAGGGGGGGGGGGATAGAAGGCAGGTCTGGGTGAGCTTCGAGCCGGCGAACGGAAGCCAATCTGCTCGAATCCGGCGGAGCGCGAGCAGTCGAGGTACCCCTATAGCGTTCAAGGTATAGTCTTTGCCGCCTTCTCCGCGTCTCTTTTTACCTCCCTCGATCGCGGATTTTGTGTCGTCGTAGCTGTTTGTTCACGTTTGTGGTACGTCGTCGTCGGGACGCGGTCACCACCGTAAGGCCTCTCCGTCACTAAAAATATAGGTCGATCGACCACAAATTCAACAAAATCTGTTCGTTCCTTGATCTGTTCTTCGTGAAGATTATTTTCGATAAAATCTCGACGGCCGATCGACTTTAGGGGTGATTATTAACATTGAAATATTGACACGGAATAACTACATCGTACGAGTGTGAACTGGCAAACGTCAAAAAAAAATTCAACGTGCGCTGGAACTCAGTATTCGACTTGTGCTTATAGCTAAGGGCTCAACTACTTTAAACGCTCTTGACTGGAGCTGAAGGAATTACAAACACCTGGGTAAAACGGCTCTTCATATCGGCGCTTTCTATTGTTATCAAGCGTGGGTCAGGTTTTTCCAGTGACTCCGGAGATGCGACACGCATAGTGCGACGAATATTAATATTGCGCTTGCGCATCTCCGTATTTGAGGATACATCTGTATATCTATATTCATATGACAGCATTCGTGAATGAGGTCAATGTACATGAGTTTACGTACCGTCGATCGGCGGGAGGATGAAATCCGATCCCGATCCTTATAGGGTCTTCGAGGAAACTTTTTGACAACGAAAAACATCACATTCTGAAGAAAAGTTTAAGCTAACTGCATGAAAGTCGAGCAATTATCTATTCTAAGTCTCGCTCATCATAAATTTCCTCGTACTAGTGAAGAGGTGTTCGATCGTGAAGGGAAAACCGTATTTATTAGAAACGTTGATAAAACAAAGAGAAGAAGAGGTAAAGATAGGACAGGACGTAAAGTTGGTGAAATAGAACGTTGACGGAATAAAAAAAATTCGAAACGGGGAGGAATTAAAAAGTCGTCTGAAGTGGAGGGGACAATAGTGAGACTGGGTGAGGAGCGAGGGCGCGGAAAGGAGTTGACCGGTCGGTGATGATGATCGGCGGTGGTATCGCGACACCTCCGGGTACTGCAAAAACCGTGGCTGCTATAAACAACGAAATGGTGGTCGACAGCGTAGGCAGTGGTAGTGTTAGTGGCAGTGCTAGTGGCAGTGGAAGTCCGGCTACCGGCTCAACTCGTACGAGTAACAATAATAACAATAACAATGACACTAGTAACAATAATAACAATGAAGGACACGTTATAATTTTGGGCAGTGGTACAGCACCTGTTACTACGAATATCGCAAGTTCCGGCGGCAAAATTTGTTGTCCGGATGATGATCCTAGCCCAGGAACGGGCACTACCGTCACCAGACCGTGGGAACCACCCTCACCAACTTTGGCTCAATCGCGAGCTCGTTTGCTACAAATTCATCCGTCGCATCATCACTCGCAACATCCGAATCATCCGCATCACCATCAAAGGCAGATTGTTCAACCGGCAGGAATCATTGAAGGTGAAATATCACTTTAAACTATTATGACAAGTCCTGCAGCCTTATAGAATGATTTTTTTTTCAGTTGGAGCAAAAATATGTGGCATAAATATGGCAAAGTCGATGGGAAAAATATTTTTTTAATCTAGGCTATACGCAGTTATCACCTGGTGCGGCTAGTTACCGCGTTTATATTGAATCATTTTCACTATCAATATATTAAATATGATAATACTGGTACGGTCAAGAGTTCAATGACCTATACATGCCAAAAGACCGCGAAGACCGTTTCCAGATTCATAATAACATGTTTGTTGTAACATTTATGTCACTGCAAACTTGGCGAAATTTAGATTTAAGCCCGATTGTTATGAATTTGACATACATCGAAATCGATACACCGGGTGAATTTTGAGACCTAAGTGTATTTTTGTAAATGATATTCATGATTAAATGGACAACTCGTTACAATCTTCGGCTCTAAAATATAACAGCAAACGTGAAGCAAATAAATTTGAAAAAGTTTTTAGCTGATTCCGATTAAAAAATTACTGAAAACAAAAAAAAATCGGAAAGCACATTCTTTGCCTCTAATTTTTGAAGATTAATTTCATTTTCAATGTTGTGGTACGATAAAGATTATGGGCACTTTTTCTGTAAAAAAAATGATATTTTTATTTCATCCAGTTTTTGTAGCAATGCCCTTAAATGACACATAATATCATCCATACATTTTGATAACACATGGGTATATGCGACCCAGAGCTTTTTTTCAACGAAATCTCCGAATATAGTTCATACACTTTAACGTTTTTTTTACTCGATACGTTGGACAATCCAAAAGGAGATATTATCAAATTATTATGATTTTGCGCAACCAATTTGATCTACGCGGGTTAAATTCTGCGTTTTTTCATTACAAACTTACGAAAAATTCTTCATTTGACTCGATAATTTTCAAGTGTACATACACAATCGATAATTGCGATATAATTCGTAGCAGCTGTAAAAAACTCGTGTATCAAGATCGATGAAATTATTTATGCGCTAATTCAATTAATGACTATTAAATGTTAATATTACTGTAGTGTGCGAGTTCATTCGAACAGCGAATAGTAAATCATTTAATTTCAGTCTTAGGCGCTTGATAGCTTTTTCTGCACATTTTCAACACTTGTTAAACTCGAGTTTTATGCTAATCGTGAAATACTCACGGATCAAAATATTATTCAAGCAAGCAAGCAAGAATTTACATGGTTATCAGCAGTTTGGTGGGTTTTTATCTGCAGAGTACGATGAACACGAAAGGCTTGTAAAGTTGGCTCAGAGCACTGGCGGTGTAGTTTCATCGATAATGGATTTATCCACGATATGATCGATGATAAATTATTGGCTGATGAATAATAACCCGTTATATTAAGGGGATCGTCAATTTTCAATGTATCACTGCCAGCAGTAATTAACCTGACAAAATTTTAACGAGAGAAAATGTAAGTATATAAAAAAGTGGAATGGTTATGCGAGAGCAGGGATTCATACCCATCTGGTCTCGTACGTAATAAGCATCTGGAACAATCAGAGCAGATTGTCCCGATTTGAGACGACGAGAAAGGTAGAGAAACCTTCTTGCACAGACATACACATAATCACATACAATATATATGTATATACCCGTATGATATGGATTTATGAACATACGTATGTTACATACATGTAGAAATATCGGGAAGGAATCACCTGCGTTCTGCCACTCTCTTCCGTGGACTCTCGACTGACGAATTAATTCCAGGTTTCGGCAGGTGCACCCTTTACGATGAAAGTCCCGAGAGTATCCACGTACATATAAATACATATACATATACAAAAACATACACACACACACATATATGTGTATATATATGCACGTAAACTCGAGTACACAGGCATCCACATATCTTTCGAATTCACAGATTACGATGAAGAAAAAAACTTGAACGATTTCCGATCGTCAAGCGATAACAAAAAGTAGCTCGTATTTTAACGTAAGAGGGATTAACAGGCGGCGTTCTCGGCCAGATTGAAAAAATCACGATGCGCTTATGCGGTACATGAAATTATAGTTGCATATATTACATACATGTGTGCATTACAGAGGTTAAATTACAATCCCGTAATAACAAGCAGTAAATTTCCATGAAATGAGGACATTTTTTTTAATGGACTAAGAAAGTTTGAATCTCGTCGAAGCACCTGTTAATAAATTACTTTTCTCCGGTTCCGATTTTTGTTCCCTCATGATCCAAATAATAAATCTTTATGCTGTGTTATGACTTATGTTGTTTTTTCTAAGTGCAAAAGTTAGAACAACTTTAGAACTTGCAACTTTGCGATTGTTTATAGTTCCGGGTATAATATCGTTCATCACTTCCGTGGACAGTATTTGTGCTGTGTTTTTATACGACACTTTTTTATAGTCGAATTACCGTAGTAATAATATATTTTATTTGCGTAGAGTTTGTTGAAAGCGTACACAATTTGTCGAATTAGAGTAGGAGCATTAAACATTTTTTTAATCATTTTGATTGAGCGTTTTCCAGGCACGGGCAGACACTATAAAAATGAAATAAAAATGCATTTTGAAAAAAAACTTTAAAGTAAAGTTAGAACCTGAAAAAAATGTAGCAATTTTGAGAAATATTTGTGTCGTGTTTGCCTCAAATGTAGTAATATTTCACCCTAAGTGTTTCGTAACCTGAAGCACGCATACACGATGAAAAAAAACTACAGCTTTTGAGACTATCATTTCGTCGGTCAATTAGTTCTCCCTTGGCTCTTGAAAGGGTTGCATAAATATCCAGATAAATGGTGTGAGATCAACTGGGATACCATGGAGGTGTCTAATTGGCTATTAGGTAAATTATCTCGTGGCTGATGTGGCCTAACATCGTAAGCACCTGCTGTTCCTCGGAACCCAAAGCACAAGATAGAAAGTGAGGAGTCGAGTAAGACGAAGAAAACGAGTCAGAGCGGTCTGGGATATCCCGCTATGATCTTTTTTTCGACTGTATCTAAAAATCCTTAGTTCATGTCGTTTTTTTGCGTTCAAATTATTTAGCTTGTGATGTATGCGCAAATAGATGAATTCTGATCATTTTTCAGACATTTTCCTCCTTCAATCTTTCAGAATATGATAGAAACACAATTTTAACTTTGATAAATATAGAAATTTGACAAATTTAACTTCACATGAATTCAATTGATTTTTTTTCAATGGTAATTCTTCTTTTTCGATCTATGCCATATCATTTTCCGAGCAATCCCATTTATTTTCAAAATCTGGATAACCTTTTTTCCATTTCTATGTACGAAATTCTGGAAAATGCAAAAATTCTTGATTTTTACATTTCTTATGTTGCGAGAATATAATTCTTAAAGGAGCCATAGATATTTTGTGTTAGTCGAATGACGTTGTATAATTTCTTAGTAGTAAAATTCCAAATATGATAGAAGGAATTTTTAAAAAGAACGGAAATGCTGATATACTATCTACAAGTTTTCAAAATTCGTGATACGCTTAACCAGTTCCTGCATACAATGTTTTTTGAATTTAAAACCTTATCATTAATCGCGATTTAACGAGCCTCTGACGGTCTCAAAAAGAAGTCCTCATTCATGAAATCCTTCCTGCTAAAGGGCATATTTTGCAGTCGTATCTAATCGACGATCTTAAGCATGTTTTACGTGCATTGCAAAGTTAAGGGTGCCAACACGTGGCGATAATACCCTGAGATTGAGAGAAAGAGAAAAGGCAAGTGAGAAAAAGGATAAGTGAAAATAAATATGAAAAGAGGTGTAAATTGTGATTCGTTCGGTGCAAAGAAAGTTGGGCAAAAGCTCACCGGTGCAAAATATCTCACCTGGTGCCTTGGAACTGATCTTTGTATACAAAACCCCATTTAGTCTACATATGCAACATCGGGTTTTTTTGTCGTTTTGCCAGCGTGTCTTTTTAAACTGGAACAAAAACAAATTTTAAGGCTTACGTGTGGCCCCGAAACTAATACTTTTGTCATAATGACTTCAAATCGAACGAAAGTGCATGAAAAGCCATTGATATTTGTTGCACAAGGAAAATAATAGTTAGCAAAAGTTAAGCGTAACTTGTAATAACTTTTCTTCGCCATAGATATAATTATATAGAACAAAGTTTTTATATTACTCTAGAAAATCAAAACGCATCATTTTGTTTTCTAAATTATGAGTAAATAGCACATTCTGGCCTATAGAAACGCGATGAGTCTGGACTTGTGTTTAACTTTTCTGTTTCATACTTGGGTATTAATAAGAAAATTTAAAAATCGCTAGACGTACTAGAGACTCTGCCGCGTCTCTGGATTATCAAAAAATTTCACAATTGCTGAATGCGCTTTAAGTAATGAATTTAAGAAATTATTGTTGATTCAATCATTTTTTTATGGACCATATTATTTAATTCGAATTATGACGAATGAATTAGGTTGAATACATTTTTCTTAACTTTATTATTTCTTCTATATTTCAAATCAATCTTTTAAATATTATCATGTTCTGTATAATTTGTTTGAATAATAATGACGTGCGATTTTGATTTTTTTTTCTAAACGAGTGTCTACATTTGATGATTTTCAATTAAATTGAGCAACAAAAGCTTTAAACAGTGCTACATATGTCAACAGATGTAGCAAAGAAACGTCGAATAATCCACAACGAGAAAAATTAGCGGACAGGGTTCCGTGTCCATGCGTAGGTTTTGCAGCCCTTTGGCTTCTTTCAACAATATATTATCGTCAACCATACTGCTTCACGATCGACTTTGTATACAACGTTAGCATCTTATTATATATATGTATACAAATACACAGATCAGATAGTATATATGTATATTTTAACATGCAGACAGGTAAACTATGACCATCGTCAACCTGTCACGTTGGCCTACAGTGACGTGACTTCTATCTATTGTAGCTCGATAATCGAATACCAGATTTTCACACCTTCGTTCGTCTGATCTAATGTCTGATTTTTTAAATCCTCCTTCTTTTTTTTCTTTGTTTTTATTTTTATTATTTGCTGCCGAACTCCGTAATCTGCGGCACGACTGGTTTTTTTTTCTTTTCGTGTTCAGTGAACCCGATGAGACACTCTTTTAAATTGTTTGCCCTCAGTAAGCTAAATTAAAACTCGCTGCCTTTTCACGAAGCCAGATAAGATCTAAAAAACATAATATAGGTATCGCTATTTTTTAATATTTAATTACAACGTAACTTTGGTAAATATTTACAATCGCTTAAATAATATATAATTTATATTAATATAAATAATATATTTATAAGAATGCTTAAAAAATAATTTGGCATGCTTTTTGGCAAAAGTGGCGATTGTAAATATTTACCGTAACTTTTGAAGGTAACTATTTATTCAGATCGACTTCAAATTTTTTATTATTAAAATGATACAACGGTAATTAGATATGGAAAATTAAATACTTCTTAACCAGTCCTCATAAGATAGCTATTAATTCACCGTTATCATTCGCGTAGGAGTGTAGCCGTGTAAGAATTGTAAGTTTCTAATGACCATGAATCATTGACGTCAGGCAATAAACTTTCATTGGCTTAATCAATTAAACTATTTATTTTCTTTTCATATTTGTTTCATTTCATTTTTAATGGGGTTCGAGTCTTGACAACGCCGCGCAATGTCATTAGTGAACTTGTTTCCATCATTTCGCGCAGGAATAGAGAGATAACCAATAAATAAATGCCAATGAGACTTTTCCATTATCACTCACGCACTCAACAAAATATTTCAACGGTTGATGAGAATATTTATTGTCAGACAAACCAGCGACAAATTTGATCGTCCAAGCATTCTGAAAGGTGTCACGGCGGAATATCCTTTGATACAATATCCGCGACAAAATATCCACGTTCAAAATATCCGCGACAGAATATCCTGTTTTTTTAAATTCCAGTGGCTGATTTCAATTGTATATGTGTAAACCCATATACAATTCAACCCTAGAGTGGTTCAAATCTCCGGGATATGTTCCTGAAAAACCTGGAAACTAGTATTTGCACGTGGTCATTATACTGTGTGTGTGCACGCGCACGTGCGTGTGTGTGAGGGAGAAAGAGGAAGAGAGAGAGAGAGAGAGAGAGAGAGAGAGAGAGAGAGATTTCCAAACGAACATATTCTAATAAGTAAGCAATTGAGAGAATGATAGGGATAATCCCTGCAATGTTTGAAATCGCGAATTTATTGTATTCTATATCTTCTATTTTCGTTCCGCTATACATTCGTTGGTTGAAAGTAACAGAAGACGTTTCTGCTATATGTCGTATCTTATTTAGACGTTAATATTGTTATTTAGACGTTATATCGCTATCGGAATATGATAAAAATAAAATATTGTCATTTTTATCTAATACTGCTAACAATTTGTTTATGTACAGAAGCAAATAAGAATCAATAATGAAATTATGGGGATATCAGATCTGTGAGTATGTGTGTTGTTAGTGTTTACCAACAATACGTGTATGACGATATGATGGCATGAGGTGTGTGATGTGTGTAATGACAATCAATTCGGTACTTGACGTAAATTCAGCAATTCAATAATTTCTTCCTAAAATTTTTCCCGCGGATATTCTGTCGCAGATATTTTGACCGCGGATATTGTGACCGCGGATTTTCTGTCGCCGATATTGAGTCATAGGATATTCTGTTATAGGACCTTCTGAACGATTGCCCATTCGTAAATGTGTATCATGGTTAGGAGCATAAAGAATCCTTGAATCAAGGTTTTTTATTAGAGGGCCAAAGGATTTAATTTTTTTTTTAAATTAATCAACTTTCCATTTATCATTTCTTTTATACAATTGATTTTGGCAGGCAGTCGAAGTTTTTGAGAATATTTTTTACACATATCATCGAAACATCGATTACCTTTTCATACTCAGGCTGTAAAAAAATGAAGAGGAATAAGACTAATTTTTTACCAAAATCCCATAGCCAACCGTTAAAAAAATCTTGAATAGTAATTTTTTTTTTTAATGCCGCAGTATACAGTCAGGAGAAAGAAAATTAAAAAAACATGCGAGAGCGATTACGGTCCTGGCCGCGTCTCTTGGAATGTCTCATACGCGGTGCAATTTTTATATGCAAAATTTCGTTATCGAAGCAGATCGGTAGTTCTGCCGTTTCAAGAGTGTCCACACCTTATTTACTTCTCTTTCATTCGTTCAACGTTATATCCATACAAAAAAATCAAAATAAAAAAAAAATAAATAAAATGAAATCAAAATAAAACGAACTAGCATTATATTTCAATCTTCAACCGAATGTTTCATCGAGAATAACTATACAATCACAGTATACGCATGCGTGTCTTTCCGAAACGTTCTAAATATACTTGTATATAGTTATAAACGCACGCATGTACATATATGTATATGTATATACCTGGGCGACATCGCGACAATTTTTAATCGACATTTTCGCACCGTCTCGTTCGCCAGTGATACTGGAAATCCAGCCATACTCGTTGAGAGAAAACCGGTTTCCCGGTTTCGTGAGAGACGTCGAGCCACACGATCTCAACACAGTCGTGTATGGCACTTACTTCTTACTTCTTCTTCAACTTCTTCGTCTTCTTCTACTTTTTCTCCTGGGTGCCTTTAGCCCGTGCCACAATTCGCCAGAAGCGCCTACTTTCGGTTTCACGAACAAATTCACCCGCAATTTTTTTTCGTCGTTTCACCGAACTGGCTATTGAGAAAAGGTCGCAAATACTTTTTTTTCGTACAAAAATGATTTCTTCTGCTCTTTAAACAAGTTTTTGATTAAACTTAATCATAATAATAAGTTATATTAAATGTAGTAGTCATTTTATAAGCTTATCACAAAAACGCTGCATCACTCCGTGGCATAGATGTAAAAACATCAATGTGTAAATGCTCTGAGAAACGATGTCATAAACTTTAACCATCCTCTATACATATTAGCGCAATTCGTAAAATTAAAAAAATATGTATATGTAAATCGGAGATTTAAGAATAAAGGGACGAGACGTGAATTGGTATAGCTGTAAAACAGTTTGTTGGAATTGAGCAACCATATATATGCTGATTCACTTTTTTGTGTTTAATTTTAGAACTAAGGTTTTAGGTAATAATTTAAGGTTGTTTTGTCCAGACAAAAGACACTACTTAGAGCGTATTCGAATTTTAAAAACAATAACAAATAGTTATATGTTGAAGAAATATTGTAACATAAAAATATATTTCAAAAAATATATCTGTTTCATGAGTCGATCAAAATGTAAGAGGCTTTTTTTTTAATTGAATGTAACTACAGCTCGTGTAGAATTGACGACTAGGGTGTGTTTTTTACGATGCCATCTCAACGAATTATTTTCTATATATCTGATACATAAAGCTGTGAGATTTAGCTTTTATTGTTAGCAATTAATGAACATTGATTTATAGATATGATTCTAAATGCTTAGCACTTATTCGACTCAGTTCGATCGTATTTACGTAAATTTACATATTTTCAAAGGACCGTAAAATCGTGGATTATTTTCGCCGAACCTTGAATTCAAGGATATTTCTTGCCAGGATCAAACTGACTTGTTTGAACAAAATGATTATTCTTATTTTGTCTTAAAGTAATATTGCTGCACTTATGAAAATTTAATAGTGTTTCTTAATGGTGAATCGTACTATATTTTAATGGAAGAAATTTTGTAGAAACGTTTATCATGGCTTCAGTCCTCGGAGGTGAACTTGGTTATTGCAAAAATTTACTTCAAATTCTGTAATACGTATTTGCATATTCGAAATAACTAGGGGGGGGGGGATCAATGTAGCCTAAAGATACTCTATTTGACACGAGCTGAAAATAAAAATACAAAATATTCCCAAGGTTACAGGTTGCGAGGTAAATAGTTCGTATGTCAGTTTTGCTAAATTGGAACCCGTAATAAGATTTTTTTTTCTATATACGACGGAACCAATATTCAAGAAAGAAATGACTTAGCCAATCGGGTTATATTTTGGAGAACAGCTAAATAATGAGTAGTTTACTCATTTTTGCGTTTCTTCCTTTTTTATTATAATTAAATGTTACAGATTATGAAAATTATATAAACTAAACAATTTCTCCCCTCCCGAGTGTGTAGTGAGGGTTATTTTGATCCAATAGTGGTAAATGAGTAGCCCTCGGTTACTAACATTGAAATTGTCAGCCAGTAAAATTTCATGATAAATGATAAATCAATTTTATTTCCATTACCCATTACGTTTCAATATGTAAAGGAAAAAATGTTCATTATTCATTAAAGTGTAATAGGCAATGGAAATTATTGACCATTAAAATGTTATGATTAATGGAAATTTTTAATTATAATTTTATTTTGTAATGTTCATTACCCATTACTTTGTTTTTTTTTTTTAATTGAAAAATTTCCATTAATCATAAATATTTAATGATCAATTATTTTTGCAACCCTGGTATACATATGCTTATAGAAAGTCGAATACGCAATGCGCTTGAGATGTACGTAAGGTACTAACACAAATATGGCCGTAAACGGGCGTGATTAGTCAAGATATACGGTAGCGTCTCAAAATCAAGTGGTTAAAAAATTCTACGTGCTATAGACGCGTATCTTTGAGTAAAAAATTTGAAAAATACACATAGAGAATCGTGGAACTACAATCATTCAATTGGGTTGGTGAGATGTGGCCAAATATTGAGTCGTTTAATGCCAATTCTTTACTATCGAAGCTTGCTCGACTGTGTGCAATGAAGGATCGTAGACTTGAACCAATAACTGCCGCATCTCTTTTTTCATAGTTTTTTCAATACTATTTTCACTGGAATAAATGAATCTTTATGAGCAGACGAGTCGAGCTAAACATGCGTATTTAAGCGACAATTATTTAATGAAGTGAATTCTCTTTTTTCTGTAATTATCACAAAAATGATTAACTTGGGAAATTTCGGTTTTTACGATACTAGATATTTTTTCCATACTTTTTTGAAAGGAAAAAAAAATCAGGTACAGTGGTTAAAGGAGAAAATGATTATTTGTTGCTGGAAGAAAATTGCTGGAACAACTTGTATTTAATTCGAAGAATGTAAACTTGTAAATTATCACAAATGAACAAAAACTGAATGGATAGTTGAAATAATTACTCGTATGATTTGTATGAGGCGTTAGAAAATATTTAAGTTCACATGAAAAATTGCTAGCTGTTCTGAACCGTTAGAATCGCTAACTCTCCGATGAGAGCAAGGTACAAGTGGGCCTTTTTACTTTTTCGAAGCAAAGTATAACGTTACAGTAAGCAAATTATTAGCAAAAACCCGTTAAGTTAACAGGTCGACTGATAATTTGCTGTTAGCTACCATTTCCGCCTTCTTGAAAGCGCATGCAATTTTTCTTATCAACCAAGCCTTAGACAATGATCAGCCATTGAAGAATCTAACAAATATGGCATTACTAGAAGCAGCTTGGAATCTTTTTTGAAATAGTAATTTTATCATATTTGAACGCATGTATTTTTTTGTTTCTTATATGAATTATAAAAACACTATGGTATTTACTCGTATATAAGATTATTAAATAGTTTCGAGTCAATGGTGCCAAAAAA
This sequence comes from Rhimphoctona megacephalus, assembly GCA_963989365.1. Classification (NCBI taxonomy): domain Eukaryota; kingdom Metazoa; phylum Arthropoda; class Insecta; order Hymenoptera; family Ichneumonidae; genus Rhimphoctona; species Rhimphoctona megacephalus. The sequence continues at coordinate 21,615,264 of OZ022414.1, read as the reverse complement.
TACTGTTTTTTGCATATATTTTTTGCATTGGATCAACAATATGTTATTTAATTGAGAATATGAAAAAAATTGCTCCATTCAAAAATTTGTTGTCTATTCTCGTGCTGAATCTCATTTTTTTCCTCCCCATATTTTCCATATTTTCGCAAAAATTTGGATTAAATAGTTATTGTTAAATATCCATTCTCTGCATAATTCTGATGAATCCAAAGAATAAATGAAGAGATAGTAATTGAAAGAAAAATCAAAACAACAAAAGTTAAGTTTATACTGTAATAAAAATACGGTATGAGTAAACACTTGATAATTCAAACTCTTTTTGTTGGTTCGTAGGCGTGGGTCTGCAAAATTGCACCGGTAGCCCGTTCAACTCGGCCGGGACGGCAGGTAGTGGTGGAAACAACGGTGGTACGTCACGTCAGCGTCTGCTCGAGCTTTCGCACGGGCTTGGTGCCCTGAGGCACTACAACGATCTCGCGAATCACGTTCTCTCGTTGAATCAGCAAGGGGCCGTTGTCACCAAACTTCTCGGTAAGTGCATTCACAAATCAAAGTCTCTTCTTCGATTGGATAACAGAGAACGATAGTTGGCTGCTCGACAACGCTTTCCGAACCTTTCTTCTTGCTCTCTCTCTCTTTCTCTTTCTTTCTCTGTTTAATTTAGCACTTCCTTGTGATGATAATAAATAATAATGAACCGGAACGAGAAAAAAGAGTGCAAAATTACGGGTGTGAGAACGTGAGTCAAAGTGCGTGTTCGAATGTGTATATATATATATATATATATATATATATATATATCGGAAGGAGCCTCAGAGGAGCAAAATGACCGTTAGTGAAGAGTTGAAGGTCTCTGGTTTGCGAGGGCAGAAAGGGAATTTTTTTTATCAGGTTTGTGAAATGTTCGCGTGAACAAGTAGCCAGAAAGGTATTATTAGGGCTATATATTTTACATTGTATCTATATATATATAAAAAAAACATATTTCGATATATATAGGCGCGAAGAAAAGTTGTAACTTCTTTCGAACAATGTAATGTTTTTATATTGCAACTTACTGGGGCGTGAATATACGATAAAGATTACGGCCCGAAGTAGAGTATATTCCATTCATTAGAGTGCCGTCTAAAGATTCACTTGTCGATGACAGAAGGCTTCTTCTGTCCCCATCATTTTACTGAAATGCCTAAACAATGCAATTCGCCCATATATACAAGCTTATAAATAGTAAAATACATAAATATAACCGCATCCTCATGTTCGCAACTGTAAAAAGAGAAACCATATTTCCGAGTATGAAGCATTATCAGAAAAAAATTCTAGTCGTATAAAACGCCTTTCGACGAAATTGTTTTCGGCGAAGAATCATTTGCGTTACATTCTGAAGAATGTTATTCGCACGCGGGTACCCCTTGATGATATTTCGATTTCTTGTCGAATATCTTTTGCTTCTCTCCTAATACGAGAGCTCGCCTCGTTCGCGGTAACCTCTCAACGAGAGGATTTACGTGTTGGTGATGTTTTTTTTTCGTCTTATTTATTTTTATCCTTACCCAACGATGCTGCTCCGGACAAACGACGCGATTGTTCAGGACTCGGGAGGAAAATTTTTCACGCTGCCAACATTATATGTACTTTTGCGAGAGATGAATTTCACGGAAAGTGCCTCGTTTTAGCGAGGTAATAAAGAAAGTGCCGAGGGAAAAAAACCAACGAGGGATGCAGAATTTTTTTTGTTTTTTTTTTTTTTTGGTGCACAGTGTGTTATCTCTTCCTGCGGGGTTATTGCCTCAAAGAGAAGGAGGATGCTCTCGAGGCGCGCGCTTGTGAATTGCCCCCTCACGTTGCGGAGAGTCAAAGCGCGAGCGCGAGAAGTTCCAAAGAGCGGTGTAATAAAAAAATGAAAAAACTATATATATATCAGTATATATAGAAAGAGAAAAACATTTCTGTTCAAGATTTCTTCGAGGTCCATGGATGAGGGTGCCACGCTCTTCAGGGATATCTCTCTTTCTTCCTCTTTGGAAATCTCTCAAGTCTGTTCTCACTACAACAGACCGAGCCACGAGAAACAACATTCTCATATATATATATATATATATGCATATAACTATACATATAAGAACAGAAGCAAAAGGGTCCAGAGGCCCAAGTTTCTCGCTCCTCGTTAACTTTACGAGTAGCTCGTAAAAATACCGTTCACCCCAACTCGCGCAAGCCTCTCAACCTCACGGATAATGTCTTCATTTTCGGAATACCAACCTCCTTAGGCGCCCAAGGTGAATATAATGTACCATAATCGGGTGGGCAATTACTTAACCGAGCAAGGACAATTTATACCACCCTGGACAATAATATCGAAGGCAATAATTTATTTGGTGCCTTGTCTCTCAAGGAGACAAAGCTTAGAGTTTACGAATTTTCGCATGGGCTTCTTATCGCCATTTCGTACGAGTGGCGTCGCTAAGCCAAAACACTTGCACAATTCGTTATGGCAATTTAAAGCTCCAGGGTTTTAGACCACGAAAGAATTAATTTTTTTCTTAATTTTTTGCTTATTTTGTTTTTAATGTTTCTTTTTTATGAGATGTGAAGTGTGGAAATAAAATTGAAAGAATGTAGTGTCCTATGAGGAGTTTCTAAATTTTAAGGGCAAACATTACTATTATACGCGTTTGAATATGGAAAAGCGATAAAGTTAATGTTACGCAATCGAGTCTTGAATAATTTTAGGAGCAGAAGAAATATACGAAATTATTTTTTCGTTTTTAAGAGAGAGCGGTTGGTCTAGTAGGCAATGGTTCGGGCTCATTCAACGTGGATCCCGAATTCTCGGCCAAACACCGATGAAAATTTGAAATTTTTTTTAATTGTTTCTACTGTAATCCCGGGTAGTTCGGACACCATCTTCATAAATTGATGCTCAAAATACCTTACTGTGATGCATGAGCGGTCAGTGTACGGCTTTGGGAGCCTCCCGTGGACGGTTCTTATCGTGCAGATGGTGGTCTTCTATCTGTGCACTGGCTGACATTGCATCATTGCATCATAGTTGAGGGGGTGTCTGCCTGAGCGCCTCTGGTGGCAGTGTTTGAGCGTGCTCGCATTGCCACCCGAGGAGATTAATCAGGTACCGACTATATCGGCAAGGTTTTCTGCAGTTTCCCTTCGCCCTCGGTAAATGCCATACAGTGGGTAATAAATCGGCTGTAGCCGCACATATGGAGGAATAGATGGAAGGGTGGAGGAATAGTCGGACAGGGTGGGAAGGCTAAAAGGGAAGGACCCTGGGCCGTAGAATTAATCAGTGCGAGGGCGATTGGTTACGAACCTCGATCCGTTTTCGTTTTTAAGGTAGTTCCCTCACAGGATTGTTAAATTAAGAAATGATTGAAATTTGGCATACGTGTTATTTAATACGTTATTCAAAAATCTGTGCAATTTTAACAAGTTTTACCATCCCGAACCCGAGATATTTATACTTGAAGTTGGCTCAATTAACACGTAACATATGGGCCATGCATGGGCAAACAGTACGTTATTAATTCTACCGTCAGAACTAAAATCAAGAAGTTGATGAAAAACGAGGAGGAGCAAGAGCAGGATGTCACGAATATTATGAAAAAACATCAAGATGTTTTACCATCTAGTTTAAAAGATATAACCTCGAGAAATACTACGGTTTTGGCCTTATACGACATATTCTACAAACAAACGAGCGCGAGCGCGAGAGAGTAACCTTTTTCGTGTATTGGGGCATAGCCCGGACAGTTCTGGCAAAAAGTTTACTCACAATGTCAGATCAAAAACACTTATAGAATAAATTTTACGATAGTAGATAATATCTGTCGTATTATCTATTGGTACCGAGTCAATATTGTGTGCTTTTGAAATTTATTTACTACGAATTATCAACCCTTTACACACATATGTAACGCACACACGGTATGTAACTTTTGGTTGAGGTTGTCGCAGGGGAACTACCTTAATCATTTTTAATTAAGAGATTCGGTAGAGCCTCGAGATAAGTACATTTGACGTCATAATCCGGGCACTAGCCGAGACATATTTTCTCCTAATATGCTAATATCCTGCAATAAATAAAACTATTTAAATATATTTCTTCCTCGTATTATTGAGCTTTAAAGGCTCGGAAATTGTATAGGAAAAATTATCTTAGGTATTTTCTTAAGCGTAATTTCTTGATTTTATTTCTGTGTCGCTAAATACTGTATCAATATGATTTCTCATCATAAGTTTGCATGTTAAAAAAAAACACACAACACCAGTTCTTTGAAACTTCTTCCCTTTCGTGTTTATATTCTCGAGATTAAATTTTATGAAATTCTGTTACTTCTAACCAATTATGTATGAATGGGAGTGTAATACGTAACCGCTTGTACACAAAGAGTCAAGAAACATCATTTCGTTGTTCCTTGATCCCTGAAAATTTGGCAACGGAGAGAGGCTATCGGCGGTCATCGATTGACTTCGGTTCGTCAGTCACGCGACGTATGGGGACCACAGAGGAGGGCCTTAAATGTCAGGGCCTCTTGCTTTTACCTTTCGAAAAAAAACAGGGATCAAAATATCGATTTTACTACATAGCTTTTGTTATTAAAAAGAAAAGAATTACATGTCTCTTTATGTCTGATATTCATTTCCGTATATGAGGTCCAAAAAGGTCTTTTAGGGGAGAGTTGGATAGTTCCGGACGGCGAGTAATGCCGGAAACCTTAATTTTTGGACACATATGCACATTTATATTTAACAACAAGTTCAAATTTAGGCAATTACGGTCCTCAGATCTCATTTTTTTAAATAAATGTGCATAAGTGTCAAAAAATTGAGTTGTCCGGCATGATCCGCCGTCCGGGACTACCCAACTCTTTCCTATGCCATGTCATGCATGCGGTTTTATGGCCAAATCCAAAGGATTGTTTCATCCCTGGCTGATCCGACAACCGTCAGTGACCAAATTTACGGTTACTAATTGGCCGTAAACGACCGTAAGCGAGCGTTTTTGGTCGATTCGTTCCATTTTTCGACCGAAATTTCGGTCACTAAGGGTTGCCGGATCCACTAGGGATTTTTGTTTTGTTTGTTTTGCACTAATTTGATTAATGAAAACAGAAAAAAACTTTGCGCAATAAATTTCTTAGTTTTTCGGAATTTTAAACAAACTCATATTCTTTTTGCACTAAGTCAACAAAGAATTTAATGTTAAAAATCGGCCTATCTTTACTTGACTTGATACCAATTGGTTAAATGAGCAGACATAGATTTACCCTCAACATTTTCAAAACGTACTATCTATTTGTTTTTCAAATACCTCCCGGAATTATGGAAACTGCGAATATCTGTGTTTGATAAGTTGAGGAAAAACAATCCTATACGTTTTGCTCATGGAAAAACTCCTTTTAAATATCTTTAAAAAATGAGCAAATGAACTCGAAAACAGTTGTTTTTTTTCGGTTAAATTCATAAGTGTTTATAATATTGCGAAGTTTTGATGATAGTTTACCTGTTCAGGATTCACATTTTTCTGTCAATTTGTGGCACGGTGAATACGTATGTAAAACGGCACAGTGACAAAAGTGTGCAAAGCCCTTCTCTCATGTCTCATTTCTTGGTACATTTTTGCGAAACATTAAAACGGTGAGGACACTGCCGAATGAAGAAAGGGGTCCGCGTTACTTAAGGAAATTATATCGTTACATCAAAATAGAGATATTTTGATGAAACTTTGCAAGCAATGAAATATTAAAAAAAAAATGCTTGTAAAATTTTACGAAATTTAGGAGGATAGTTTAGAAGTTATTAATTAATAAATTAGCACGGTCTCTTATAGAGGTATCTGAAATATCTCGACATCATGACTCCAATGAATAAATTTCGTATTGAAGTAACAGAGAGAATCAAATGAAAATTTGAGAACTGTTTCTTCAAATATTGAACAAAGTATGTGCAAAATTTCAAAAAGATTAGAAGACGCAATAGTAAAATAAAAATTCAACGAAGTATCAGAAATGTTCAATTCGTGGTAAGAAAACAAAATAATACGCTAAATGTGTCAACATAGCAAAAAGATACAAATGCGGTAAAGCACGAAAATTTGAAATTGCGGTTAGGATCACAGATCTTGATGTTTCGTTTGTGTTCATAACTTTTTATTCATACGGTTTTTTTGTAACAAACGCGTTATCTTTACGCTGTACGACGCCAAAAGCTATGTACGTTGCTTGAAGCCAGGATTTCTAATTAGAAGCGTTGCCACATTTTCTGCTCAGTTTGGCGAAGTGTTTAACCTATAGATACATGGATTGCTTGTGTGTATATGTGGGAACTATACTGCCACAAAAGCTTGACAAACAACTGACATCGGAATGATAATAGATCATACGACGCTCTTATCTCTGGCAGGCATGAACTTTTGGGAATAACAATCTCGATACAACTTCCTTAAGGTGAAACTCATCCCGACTAACCTCAGCACAACATGATACATATATTTACAGGGATGCAATTAACTGCGTGCTGTTGCTTTTATTAAACATACGCACGCGGTCACAAGCATTTGCTATGTACGTACTATATTTAATGCACACTGTTCAGTATACAGAAATAAAGGAATCGAAGAATAAGGGAAGAAATGTGAGAGGCTGATGGAACGGGTTGACTAAATGAGGCGTAGTAACAGAAATGGTATGCGCGCGCGCGCGAGAGAGAGAGAGAGAGAGAGAGAGAGAGAGAGAGAGAGAGAGAGAGAGAGAGAGAGAAAGATAGGTAGCCCGAAGGAAGAAGAGTTTGCTCGCGGTACAAATAGTTATTAGGTCATTCTTTTCGACTTTCTCCCTCTCTTGCTTTGTCTTTTTTTGTCTCTTTCAATTCTCTGTCTTCCTCTTGATCTTTCGTTTCGTTTTCTTTCCTCTCGCTCCCTTTTGTCCGTTTTGTGGTACATCGTTTATTTCTTCGGCACGCACTTGACTTTCGTGGGAGCGCACGCGATATAACAAACCACCGAATCGCGTCCCTGAGCCCGTTTTCTTGGTGCTCGCCCGCGAATAATCCGCGAACATCGCAAGAGTCTCTCTTTTTTCTTCTTCCGTCGTTATTATTGTTATTGATAATGGGGACGTAATAACGATCGATAATTGCTTAAGTCTGCCTGCGCCTCTAGTTTCCATTAACAATCACGTAAGGGGCTTGCATGATAGAGCTCTCTTATACGTTCTCTTGCCTCTTTGACGGTCCTTTTTTTTACCTTCTTTTTTTAATCGCACGTATGTTTTCATATCGAAGGATAAATACTTCGAGCTTTTCGAGGTTCCAAACGTAAGTTACCTCTCAACCGAGTTGTTCTCGATTCTACATAAAGCTTTGCAGGCCTTCTACTCTTGAGTGGCGTCTCGTAATCTTGCCGCAGGATTTTGAGATCCCTCAGTTAATATCGCAACTATTAATATATACATTAAATTTTCATAAATAGCGAAAGTATCCTATTCTTCTGGAGAAATATTGTAAAATTTTAGGTCACGATTTTAGGTTACGAAGGTTAAAATTTAATATATCTAACGTGAATGCATTTGCAAAACCATCGACTGATAAAGTTTTATAAATTACAATGAAATGAGGCTTGATGTAGAGATTTCATGGAAAAAATGTGTTTTCCGACCGATATTTTTTTTCAAATCTTTAACCGATTTATAAGTGAAATTTATCTAACGATTTTTTTTTTGATATTTCTAGACTTCATTTTCCAATTCATCAATTAAGATTTTAATAAGAAACACATATATACTGTTTGGCGTGCATGTTATATTTTTTTTTGTTATAGTTTCGGGGGAAAAATTGTACAAAACATGTCGAATAACTTGCTTATTTTGGGAGAGTAAATAACTTATGTATCCGTCTTTGCAGTGCCAAATACTTCATTAGAGCCTGCGACACGTGTATCAATAGTATTAGTATAGTATACACCAATTTGTCCTTGGCGAATAGCGCACAATGAAAAAGAGAGGGGGGAGAAGGAGAATGAGAAGATAATGTCTATGCTCAGATACGTGTCAAAGCTGAGCACGCTTTATACGTAAAGTTTTTGCTCTGTAATTTGCCATTATTTATTATATAAAGCAAGAGAGATGAATCATTATTGAAATCAACAAGCCACAGTAAAATTATCCGTATACTGTAACGCATACAATAAAAAAAAAAAAAACTTTGCTACTTATTGGAATGACTTAAATTAACTCGATAAATGTGGTAGAATCCAATTAATTTAATTATCTCAAGTATTTAATTGAGTAATCAAGAAAAAACAATTCTGTATTTACGTGTTGCAGGAACTTTACGACCGCCCGGACTGATAGGCGGCAGCAAACCGAAGGTAGCCACGCCCGCGGTAGTATCAAAAATCGAACAGTACAAAAGGGAGAATCCAACGATCTTCGCATGGGAGATACGAGAACGGCTCATCTCAGAAGGTAAAGTTTCATTCCAATTAGTAAGTCTTAAAGAGTTTTACTTTTTTGTTTTAGACTTATTTACGAAATAAGAAGTCTGTTAAAGTTGGTATTTTTTATTATGTTATATTAGAAAATTATTCATCACCCGTTACGTTGTTTCAATTTTTTAATCTCTTTTTTTGCTTATTCCATTTTCCTAGACAAGTATGCCATAATCATACTTTATCGTAACTTTGTTCACGTATTGGTTCCTGTTTCCCTGATGTTGTTGAAAATTATATTCTCATACCATTAAACTCTGTGCTCAGATCGCAATTTAAGTAAAATTCTGCGGAAATTGGCCTATCACTTGACCTGGTTACCATATGACCCAATTATTTGCAATCATCACCTATCCTTTCAACTTTAGTTTTAACTTTCAAGATTAGACTGAGCGAATATTGTGGATTATTACTGGATAATATTCAATGGGAAGAATTTTTTTTTTTTTTTTCATTCACAATAATTAATTTATTACAATAAAATACATATTGATGTAACTGTCACGTATGTCTAATTATTATTAGCATCAAAGGGTGATCATCTTTTTAAAATGATAATATGAAAAATTGGTCATTCCCGATTAACAAGAATTGTCCATATCATAACATGAATGTTAACATGAATATCATAACATGAATGAATGTGTAACATGAACGATACATATATCTCGTGAATTAACACAAGAATTTAGATCGTAAATTCAATAATTATGTAAGGCTGTTGCTTTCGGTGTTTCAGGCGTTTGTAGTAATGCAACAGCGCCCTCTGTGAGCAGCATAAATCGTATATTGAGGAACCGGGCTGCGGAAAGAGCGGCGGCTGAATTTGCTCGAGCCGCTGGTGTCGGTCTTTATGCAGCAGGACCTCATCCGTACTTTAATTCGGCTCATTATCATCCTGGATCGTCGCATCATTTATCAGCAGGCTGGCCGACGCCCGGAGCACCGGGACATCCCTGGATGATGCCACCTTTGGCTTCGGGACTTACGGGAGCAGCTTCGGCACTTCTACTTCCGCCGTCGCTGAGCCCTGGTACAGCAGCGGCCACGGCAACCGTCGCCGGAAGTCCGGAGCATGCACTTCACGCGGATTCGATAGCTCGGAGTTACCTTCAAGGTATTTTATTGCAAAATCCAATAAAAAAAAACTTCTTTCCCCACTCTTTTCCATTATAAATTCGTAGTCTAACCTTTTGGAATCAAATTTTTGGTCCTCTTTATTATTTCACGCTCAAAGTCATTTCGGATCGTATTGCTTGTTTTGATGCAGCCGGAATTTTAAACGACGATTCAAAATGCGCTAGAGAAAAGTAGAAAAAGGCTATTTCGATTTCATTTACAGAAATATTTGATGAAAAGTAATCGCAAAAAATCTGGAAAAATTACCCTAATTTTGCAATGGTCTAACGATTTTTATTCATTGCCAATGAATTTCGATTGAATACTTTCGGTTTTTCTCCTCTAAACTGTGATGATTGACCTAATTGTTTTAAGGCAATTGTTATCACATCAATTTCTGTCAACTGTTGACTCGCCCAAATCTCGATAGGTTTTTTTATTGCTAAATATCGGTATTTCTCGACCGAGTTTTTGAACCGAAATCAAATGGTTCAAATGAAGTTTTTTCAAATTTGTGAGTTTCTGGGCCGAAGATAAGTTTTGAATAAATAATTTATATCATTGTATATAATACATACCGCATAGTATGAGGAATAGGAATTTGAGATGTAGCCACGTGTTAGCAGTATAATAATGCTGTGGAGCAGCTTCATATCGCATGCCTCCTACACAACACACGAGTTCGATGAAATGTCGGAGCAAACAGAGAGTTTGGACGAGAAGCTCTGTGTATAAATATACCTACATACATATATATATATGAATTCAACATACTCTAGAAGTTTGGATATGATCAGGCAGTTTATAACGTCAGACAGCACGCTACTTAGTGATTCATTAACGACCATATAAACAGCGAGTAAGAATGCACGTGACATAAATTATCGGGACAACAGGGTTCTTTCGTCGTGAAACTCTCACGACGTTTCAGATCGCGCTCACCCATGTCTAACTGTATATATGTATACATATATATAATCATTGGGATCAGTTCTCTGTTCTGTGCATACAGAGAGTAAGCCAACTATTTTGCTTCTCGTTTTCCACAATTTCATTATCGTATCCGAGACGTCAAGAAGTATGAGATTAAATTCACGTTCGTAACGATCTCTGACATTTTCTGCTGTACGGCAGTTCGTGCTTTTGTCGTTCGGAGTTACACTACGAGTTCAATGATTAATTTATCAAGACTAAATGTTGGAAAGCGAAGCGTGACGACATGTTACACATATAAAATGCGAGCTCGGACGTATGAGATTTTTGGCGACTGAAGGCATATTTTTCGTTCCTTTTTTTAATTTTTTCAATTGTGCCTTCAATATTTTTTATTTTTATATAAAGAATAACACGTAAATTTGTATTTTTTTGGTTCTTCAGACGGGGATGGCGACGACGGAAGTTTGGACGGCTCGGAACAGCCAAAATTCCGACGTAACCGAACAACTTTCAGTCCTGAACAGCTTGAGGAACTGGAAAAAGAGTTTGAGAGATCGCACTATCCGTGTGTCTCGACTCGAGAACGTCTTGCATCCAAGACCTCCTTATCCGAAGCCCGTGTACAGGTGAGACGCGATATTAATTTATATCATCCAGTTTCTCTCTCTCGCTCTCTCTTACACACTCTCTCTCTTTCGCTCTTTTTCTCGTTGATACGCCGGGAGAGCTCTGATTTTCAACTACCTTATTAAATTTTCAGTCATTTTCCTACGGCTTTATTGTTTTCGAAGTTCTTGCTTTTTTCGTTTGTATTCTACATTTACCCACGAATACAGATCAGTAAACCTCGAAAAAAATTTGGAATGAAAAAATGTGAAGTCACTAGCTTTTGAGCACATGCAAATCTAACCCATGATAGAGAAAAATAGTAATTTTTTGAACGGCCACTGTTTTGAATATCTGTTATTTATAGTAACGATAGTTTCCAGAATTACTATAACAATTATTTAGAATAGTTGCTCAGATTCGGATTTTGTTCATAATTGTTGAATAGTTGAATAGTATCTCAGAGATGTATTTATATCAATCTTCATTGTCAAAAGAGGATTTTAAAAGTCACACTGAAATTTACGTGAAGTTCCAAGAATAAAATGGATCAGCTTTATCTTAAAATAATTGACAATAAATTAAACATTTTATTCAAACTATACTAAGTCTCCCTATACGTTTTATTCCAATGTGTATCTCTTTCATAGTCTCTCCAGCTCTCCTTTCTTCTCCCGGGCGTTTTCGTAATATCACTTTTCCTAAGTTGTATATCTCGCTGAATTACCATTATCGTTAAATCACGAGCCTTCTAACGACCTAACTCGTGACTCTTAGGTTTGGTTTTCCAACAGACGGGCAAAGTGGCGGCGTCATCAACGAATGAATCTATTAAAGCGTTCGCCACCGCCGCCACCGCCACCACCGCCGCCACAGCAGCAGCAGCAACAGCAGCAGCAGCAGCAACAGCAGCAACATACTGTGTCCGCGATTGGTTTAGATATCGGCCGTACAGTGTCGGGATGTTCGATAGGAGGTATGGGAGGCGAAAATAGTGCATTTCGCGCTGTTATTACAGGCACAACGACGATACCAACGACCTCATCATCTTGCGACAGATTAGACAGTATCGGAATTAATACACGACAAGTTGAGAGAAAGCCGAGCGCATTTAGAATGATAAGTCAATTGGTGGGTGAGGATACGACGATTACAAATGTTACACCATCGCCGAAGAGTCCGATCGAGCGTGGTAGAAGATCCGTCGGGCCTGGACCGATGGAGGTAGAATCGGCGGACGACGAGGACGAAGAGATCGATGTACAGGATTCTGATCAAGAAATCGTTACGTCGTCTCCGTTAGCTTGGAGAGATCATTGGAGCGATCAACAACCTCTTGAACTTACAAAACATGATCGCTGAACAATAATAACGATAACAAAAACAAGAAGACAATCTAATTTCAATCTAAATGAAGAAAAGTGGAACCAGCGACGAACACGATTGATTCAAACATCGACGATTTGTAAAAAAAAAAACGTTTTTGCTCGTAAAGAACTAACCAAGGCTGCGTACGTGTATGAAAAGTGTAATTACATGATCTTCGATCGAAATTGATTTAAAAAAAAATATATAAATAACATGTTTGCTGTCGAATTACAGATGTTCATCGGTGATTAAAGGAATCCTATGGGACAGTAAATATGGTCCAACTACAAATGTGGTACGCTGTGACGCGAATACTTGCGTTTATCCTGTTAATGTTTTGTATGATCGCGTTGAGATCTCTGAACGTGACAAAATACTGTTGCACTATTGATCTCGTTGCGAATCTGTGAAATGGTGAATCTCTTTTGTCTATATTGTAATCTTATATCACACGTCAACACTTCGGGTTAGAACAATATATAGTTGTTATCCTTTTCTCTATCTGCCCCTCTATTTCTATTTCTCTTTCTCTTTCTGGATCTTTGTAGTGTATATCTACTGCCGTTGCGATTACTATCATCAGACACTACATCATGACACATCATTCGAGTCGCCAGTATACCACTTACGCATATACATACGTATTCAACTGGAACAATGTTATCCTGTACTTTTCTTCGTTACTCTCACAATTTTCAAGTCTTATAGATTCAATTTATTGAATCTTTGTTTAATAATCTAATACGTTTTAATAACGATAATTCCAACATAATTATGATGTTTCCAATACAAGAATTGTTTGATCGTCTCTTAAATCGTAGCATCAATTATTCATTGCCATTATTAGATATTCAAATCAATTTCAAAATTTCTTGAAGTAGGAATTCATTAATTAAAATTCGCAAAATATCAATTTCATGGATATTAATTGAACAATTTCAGGTCTATTAAAATTAATAATTTTTTCCATCGAGGAATATAAATATCAATTTTCATTGATGGAATTTCCAAGGTAAAAAAGGGTGATTGACTCATGAAGTGAAATACAAAATATTCCAACTTCGAAGGATTTATCTTGGCATTGAAACTTTGTAAATTAATTAAAATATTCGATCATAACTGTGAAATTCTCAATCGAAGCTCTTGATTTGACAACAAGCAACAAAGATACAGTAAACTTGGTATATCCTAGGAATTTGGAGTAATATTTGCTGCTGCCAATGAAGCAAGTTATAAAAAATTAACATTTTTTCTACTGAGTATATTAACAAAGACACAAAATCTTATTTCCAACAGAAAATGGAACAAATACAAAAGAGTTTATAGACAGCAATTTCTCAAAATTTATAAATAACGCGATTACCACGAATATATTTTTCTTTTTTCAACCGAGTATTTTGATAACTTTCAATTAAATAAATACATACGTACGTCTGCTAATGCGTGAAAACATTTGTAATCCTAAGTACGTACGCTAGAATAACGATTGAGACAGTGAAAATCATCGTAGCGATTAATAATTCCCTACCCTGCCTGAGACTGGCTCGAGCGTGTCATTTTGTATGTCGGTCGATCGGCGAGTTAACCAATTAAATTAAAGCGAGTGTCGTGGCGATCTTTTGCGCATGCACTGTGAACAATCTTTTCGTGTTCTTCGTGGGAGAAGGCAGCAAAACGATCAAGAAATTCACCAATTACAGTGAAATAAGTGGTGCGACGATCGAGTGTGTATAAGTAAATCGATATTTACGTGTCGGACTAATGGCAAACTCTTGATGAGTTTCATATATAAACAAGCCAAAAGTGTACATAAGTAAAAAAATGTCTACGTCTCTCTTTTCATCTCCCTAAAAGAGTAATACTAGTTACTTATACCTTCTCTCCTCTATCCTCGACGCATGAATCTTTAAATGAGGATAAAATAGAATTAATGATCGACTTGATCGAAACTAGTCCTAAAGATGAAAACAAAAAGAAGATAAACCATTGGATTTCCTGGATACTCTGTATAGTTCGTAGGAAGTATTAATATTAATTACGAACACTACACACACACCCACACACACACACACACACACACACACACATACATACACACATACACACACACACACACTCTGTTCAATGTATTCATTATATAAAATATTATATATACGTATATTCACACATATATTCATATAAATATATATATGCGTGCGTGAATTTACAGTACACATTTAGGTTGGTATACATTATATACCTCTGTATGAAAAAAACCTTCTGTTGGGATAATTTTATTTAAAAATGAAATGCAAAATGGTTTGTAAATAGTTGGCAGTAGTTATTTATAATCCAGCTAGAAAAAATATATATCCGGGGTTCATGGAGCCAAGAAAAAAAAATATTAAGAAACCAGGGACTAACCCCAAGCAGGTACAAATGTCAAATATCGCGAGAACCAGTGAGCCACGTAGTAGAAAAAATAAAAATAAAAAAGAGTTGAGAATAAGAAGCGACCATTGCAACGATTAACTCGCGAATTCTCCAGATTTGCAAATATAAGGGTTTTCACGCTTCTCTCTCTTTCTCTCTCCCTCCCTCGGCCGAGTTGCACAGAATGAGAGGATAAACTGGTTCTCGTGCTCGGCGACACTTGGCGCGAGCCGTTAACGCGTCTCTCGTGTCGATTTTATTCTTTCTTTCTCTCAGTCCCGTGGCGAGAGATCTTCGAAAGTCCCGAGAAACATCTCTATCCACACACATCGAGGATTCAAATTATCGTGACTGTAGGATTCAAGAGATTCGCAACGAGTCGTGTAGAGGCGAGGAAGATCGATGCAGGAATATTGTGGAACTTCTATAATCGAATAGTACTTGTAACATTTCAGTTCAACTATGGGCAACCAAAAATAACTGGCTGAAATAAAGTAATTCTTTATGTTCTGAATTCATCTGAAGTATCAGTTATAAATTAAGAAAAAAAATTGATTTGACTTCGTTGTTCTTGAACAGTTCGTTGACTTCTTGCCCGTAGAATAAATAATTATTCAATCGATATTTAATAATTCAATAATTATTTCACAAGAATTTCAGTTCATTCATACAATGCTGAATCAAAGTTTTCTGCGGTTGAAAGAATCGAATTCTTTAACCTTAGAAGTGTTGCAACCAACACATGAAATATATTAAAAACTTGTCTGAATTTGAGGTGAACCAATGTCTGGAGTATTCAAACGAGGTGTCAGAATCTCTATTTTCAAACATTCTGATAATCAGATTTCACAACGTTGGCTGACGTTACCGCTGAAATAATCGATCTCCTGACAGGTACGTAAAGCAAAGAAAAAAACATTGAAAAATTTAACGAGCATGACATATAAAAAGTTGCGGGAGAGTTCACCAATAATTAAAAATAATGCGACTTAAATACAAATTTCTCAATTTAGTGAAATTATCTTTTACCGCGCGTTTATACCCAAATACACCAATTTGCATAGGTAGTAAAATACTTTTGAACAGTAAGTGTATATATATATATATATGTGTGTGTGTGTGTGTATTATGTTATGTACGTTCAACACGTCGAGAAGAGAAGATACAAATACCGGGACTCTTCTCGCTTGGGTTGATAGTCGACTCGGAGGATCAACTCGAAACAACTATATAGTATATATTTATATATATACATATACACATTCTGCTACTCGCTGCCGTTCAAGTTTTCGCGTGGTGTTTGCTGCTGGTTGCTGGCAGTCAGGCGCGAGAAACGAGAACGTAACAATTACTATCTGAGACCGATCGGCGCGGAAAGATTAACGATCTTACTCCTTGCCGGCACGTCGGGTGCCTCAACGCGATTGCCCACGAGACGAGGGGCACATTAAAGTCACCCTCCTCCTTTCTCAATGAGATATTGCTGGACGAGTGGCCGAGGCACCTCTCGGCTTCTTTTTATTTTTATCTCCTTCTTCTTTCTCTTCCTTCTCTTCTTCGTCTGGTGTTTTTCTTTTCCTTTTCCAACGCTGTCCAACTCACGGTCTTTCTTGGTGAGGAATCTCTCTTTTTCTCACTTCTTTCTATCTCTTAAGTTGCTCTTTTCCATACGTTGAGCAATACAGCCTCGTTTATCGGTAGAGTCTTTTCCTCTTCATCTCCCAGTTTCTCGTTTTTTTCCGCCACCTCGAATTCTTTCCTTCTCTCTTTCACGGATCACGAGCTTTCGTCTCTCTGCCTTATAAGACCTCATTCTTTTCACTCTGAAAAAACGGTCCCGAAAATAATACACAAAGTGCGTGGGCTCTCTGCGGGAGCATAGAGCTTACATCGACGAGTATAATGGAACGAGTAATGGAAGGCACTTTTCGGTTCCTTTCGATGATCGGCGCACGCGTCCTCATGCCATGTTTTCCTCTCGGTCTCTCTCTCTCTCTCTCTCTCTCTCTCTCTCTCGTTCTCTTTCTCTTTTTGTTGTCTTCTGCCTGCAGCCACGTGCGAATTTTTATAAAAAACATGGTATAAGGAATAATAGAAAGATCTCGGGTACGGTCAAATTATCTTTCCGCAATTTCTTTGTCTTTCTTCCTGATCCTCGTGAGAGGAAAATGATAAAAATAAATATTGAAGGTTCGGCGAATTAGGACTACGTTTGGGACGCCTTAGCTAAAGAGAAAGAGTATCAGAAAGAGAAAAAGGGAGAGAAAACGACGTCCTCGAAGAATGTCGTTGAGACGCGCGGCAGAGATGGCTTAATCGGTTTGGGATACAAGACTGGAAGTATAAATATGGTAGATCTCACGCCCGGGAGTTTTTACGAAAGCCGAAAGAGCCGACCACGAAAAATTCAAGTTTCTACACGCGTGCCTGCCCCGCGGTATGTGTGTATATCTATATATGCTTATGTAGATAGAAGGAAAGAATGATTTCTACATTTAACTCCGAATTATAGCGATTTGTCAGCCTGGTGAAGAGTTGATGCCTTTATATGAGACTCGATAAAATCTTGTAAGAGATTGAATTTTCGGTAGACGTAATTTCAATTCAAAAAATTATTATACGCAGTGAGGATAATCCAATCAATTTTAACGAGATTGAAAATAACCGTTGAAAAGACTGAGCGTAGATAAATTTTGTTGTCTTTGCGTCGTCTAATTTTTTCAATTCACGCTCGTCATTCTTACCAACGAAATCAACGATCTTAGATTCAATAAGGCAATGCTCGAAATACGGGCAAAACTGCAATGATATCATTTGAAAGTCTGGTAATAGTTTCGAAAATGGTATACATATGACCGTATAATTGCAATAATTTTTTGCGGATTTAGGAGACACGACATTATTGAAAAATGAAGGGACACGCAGTGAAGGGACACAGAAGGGACAAGAGGATGAAGTGGGAAAAAGAAGATGTGAGTGAAAGAGATGGAGGATCTGCATTGAGGATGGCAATAACGCGAGGATCGTGAATTAGTGGTGTATTTGACCGTAAACGTAGGAGAGGAAAAGGAGTGCCCGATGATTTCTCGCCCAATTAGAGTCGACCGGGCTATAAACTTCCTCGGGACCGGATAAGATAGGGCTGTATCCTCTCCAGGAGAGCTGACTCTCGGGTACGTGGTCCTTGTTCAACGGCGATTCCTTCATCACTACGGATATACATGGAGGAGTACAACCGATTGCCTTCGATAGAAATGTCTTTTTCTTGGGCCCGGAAGCCTTCCAGGTCACTCGTGAGACGAAGACCAAAACTTTAGAAGATTTTTTCCATTCCATTTCTCTCTCCCTCCTTCTCTCTCTCTCCCTCTCTCCCGTTTCTTTTTTTCCATCGTTCTTCCTATGCAGAGTTGGAGGTACATACAGCTTTCAGTTGGCGGGAGATATTCTTTCGCCTTAGTGTGGACCTGAGCATTGGAACGGAGCTAATTGGCTCGTCCACTGACCATCGTCCTTTTCGTCGATTGAATTCACGTTGACCCACGTATTCTCTCACCTTTCCCATCCAAAGAAGCTTATAACCCCTCCATCACACTTTGACTTCTTTTTTTTTTAATTTACCCCGTTTGGTTTTTATCATTTTTTTTCTTCTTCACTCTGATTCGCACCTCTCAGGCGTGTTTTTTCGCACCTAATCGTACGAATCGACAACCTCACTCGCGCGCGGGGACCTTCACCCTATTGGGATAACTAAGACACGGGCACGTACTCTCCTCGCAACGAAGTATGGCAATCAATTAAACCGGAATAAGAGAATAAAAGACAAAGTGGCCGAGTAACAGAAAGAGAGAGAGAAAGACAGAGAGAGAGAGAGAGAGAGAGAGAGAGAGAGAGAGAGAGAAGATTACGGAATGTCCGTGGTTTTATCGAACGTATCAAACTGCGATATCCATTGTTACGCGCGTGTACTAAAAATTTCAGTGCAACACAAAAATTTTTCTTACCTTCCTTATCTACAGCCTTTGAACCTCCGGTGGTTACCAAATTACAGAAGTTTAAAGACTTGTTCACTTTCTGAAAGGACGATTGATGATATTTTTCCTTGCACATCTCAAAATACTTAGGACTTGAGTTATAATAATTGAATAGTTGATACAAAAAACGGCTTGTACTGAGAGTTCGAAAGAAATATCTTATGCTGCCGTTTATATGTCGCTGTTGTTTACTAGAAATATGTGCAGAAAAGTGAAATGATTGTCATCAAGTTTCTCTTGTTCCAAGAAGGAACGTAGCATAGCATATCCTGCTATTCTCTTAACGGGACAGACCTAGTTAGAATTTTCGAAAAATCGATTTTTTTTTATTTCATTTTCAAAAAGTAGAATCTCTTACGAACATTTTCCGCCCAGGTAAATGTAAATCGGACCATTATTCGCCGAAATACAAGACTTTGTAGCACGTCGTGTCTGAGCCATAGGTAAGCAGGTAGCGGACTTCAAGTGCGTTTTTCTCGAAACCATGTTTTTGAAGTCGGTGATCACTGTAGCTCGAGAACGGCTTTACCGATCGGGTTGAAATTTATATCACTTCTTCTATACATGGTAGTCCTCCATATGAACGAAGGATTTTTTTTTTGGATAATTATTTTTATTTTTAATAGCAAAAAATGGAACTGATATTTTGGTCAAAAAAACACTTTTGACTTTTAACGGCCGCCATTTTGTGAAAAATGGAAATTTTTCAAAACCCTTCGTTCAACCGGAGCATTATATCATTAACTAAAAATCCCCTCCGTTTTTTTTGTTTCAGATGAGCCGTTGCAGCGTGAGCTTGATCACCGCAAACCGTGTTTTTTTTTGCAGCGTCCTCGGCAATTGACGGTCACCAGCTTATTTCGATATGTATTGCGTTGAAAAAATTGCAACATATACATTACATATGTATCTTTTAAACGGAAGAACTTTTGTTGTGAATTATTTTATCGTTTGACCAAAAAAAAATCGGAAAAAGGCCTTTTTTTTGACGTTCCAACTAGCTCTGTCCCCTTAAGATACTTCAAAATCAGTTAGTAATCAGTCCGTTCAGAATTACTAACCCGATCGACATTAGCCGGTTACGGGCTTTGTACGAGTGTCTCTATTAAGGAAATTTATTGCATCACCAATACCTTGGATGACTGCATATCCAAATGTATACTTTATACCTTGCATCAGGTAGTCTTGCCAAGTCTTTAATTTCCCTCCGAGACTAATAAAATGTCTTCTATTACGGGCGTTACAGACGAGATATAACCGGAAAAACGCAAGAAAGAGTAATTTCGATGAGATAGAAGAGGCAAGGGTGAGCGAGTTTCGTCTAATTGATAATAATCTTTATGGCACATTCTCCGTGAAACCTCGTGCTCGATCGCAGCTCTAACACTCAATCGGAATATATATGTAAACTTGTAAGGTAAAAAAAAGTAATATAAGTATCTGATAAAATGTAGAAACATCGAACCAAGCTGCAACAATTAGAAATTCACGATAACAGTCAACAACGCATCCTCGAGTATTCCCTACATAGACCTGTTTCCTACCGTTGTTGGAGTAGGGTAAAATTCAATGGCTACAGTCCAGAAACATGTAAGTTGTACTATTCGGAATTCTTATATGGAAACTCGTGCAAATTTTTCTTTTTCTTTCTCTATTTTGCTTCCTCCTGTTCACGGACATGTATCGAGCAAATTCTAGTGAAAGCAATCTAAGACCATCAACAAAGTTGTACACGCTCAACTTCGCTACCAGAGGAAACGCGTATATACATCTGAGTACCTGTGCATGTATACCACAAAGTATTATCCTCTTATACATCCTCGCTGTCAGGACAACGCTATAAAAGCTTCGCACCCGTTAAATCGTTTCTCCTCCCCCGCAGCGCACCATGAAGTCTGTGGTAGGGGTGAGTCTTCAGCTTCCGTGGAAACCCAAGACTCTCTCGAGTGTTTGGTTCGCACGCGGCACAAGCATCATCACCTTCCATTTGGGCACCTCACACAAAACCCTCCGCATCTCCCGCGAATCCCACTCTTTTTTATTCATATATTTTTTTCCCGATATCTCTCTTTTGGCGCTGATCTTCCGAGTGGCTCTTCTCTGTGCATGTGTATTTTTTTATGTATCTATATATGTATGTGGCCATCAGCAAAAAACGAGTCTTTCGCTTTATCTGTATCTATCTGAACGTTTCCTTCTCTCTTCATTTTATCTTCTTTTTTGTATATTTCTCTTTCTTTTTTTTTTGCGTTTATATATAAAGTTAGTGTGAATTTGGACCTCGACATTAAATTAGAAATAGCTTTTCTTTGGATTGGAGGTGTGTTCACTGAGACGCGGATCTTTACTATGCGAGATTCATACAGAGGTTGTTACTATATTTGCATGCGAACCAAACACTTAGCTATTTTTATTTAACCTAGGAAAGTTAAGTTAGATAACACAAGCATTCAAATAGAAATGACACATCTGAAAAAAGGTACAAAACACTTCCTTGATTAATACAAGGTTTTCGAAAAATTCTGCAACTCAGTTTGCCTCTATACTCACATTACACAAATTTCTAATTTGCGATAAGCCGTAATAGATAACTTCGGTATTTGTTATCCCCGTCATTGCGTATACAGATCAGTTTCATTCATCATTGAACCAGTAATGACTTAAATAGATAAATATCAAAAATTTCAATTACATTCAAATTATCTACAATCTCTAAAAAAACGAGTTCTCGACTACTGCTGCGGTTACAATCAGTTGATTAGTTATCCAAGTCGAGTTATACAGTGAAATTCTGCCCATTATTGTAAATCAATTATAGAATCGAATTATTTATTACTGCCACTGAGGATTACAAAAATATGAACAACTTAGTGTTCCTGCATATAGTGTACACACAAATCGAGGTCGAAGTAAAATTATATAGGTGGAAGAAATTTGAACTTTTAGAGCGTCACGTTAATTGAAATTGGAGGATGCACTTATCCGCGCATTGGTGAATTCTTTTTGGGATCTTGCACTTTAAAATTGAAACGGTGGTTCAATTTTGCACCAACTGTTCTACATATGTGTTTTATAAAGATGTTTGTGCCGACGTGCGTACGTGAGTGCATGTATGTACGAAGACAAAGTGGCAGGGATCGGGAGACATCCGAAATAATGGCTGGAGTATATAGCTGCTCGCTACTTCTACTACGCCCTGAAATCGTGTGGTATTCCTTGTGTTGCTGCTGCTTGCTCCTGCTCCTGCCTGAAAATGAGCCGACTAGGATGGTGTCGCGGTGATGTACAGCGACAGGGTCGATAGCGTTACAAGAGCTACTAACCCTTCTCTCTCTTCGCTCTTGTGTCTCACTCTTTTCTCTTTCTCTCGATCTCTTCATTTCTCTTTTTCTCCGAGATTTGCAGCTTTTCGTGCTCTCTCATTCTTTGTCTCACATCACCGACACATTTTGCATCTTTTCAGCCTCGTGCTTCGATCCTTTTTACTCTTTTTCTCGCTCTCTCTTCTTTTACGTTTCTTCTCTTTCTCGTGGCTTTTTTTTGTTTTAATTTTCTCCAACGTACTTCGTACGTGTATCGGGCGCCAAAAGTCGCACGCACGACTTTTTCTTCTTTACTTTTGCCGGATATCTTTTTTGTGGGTGAGAACGATTTCAAGTTGATATCGCACTTCCCATCGTAAAAGGTAGATCATTATTTATTAATTGTATGGAAAGAGTGTAATGGATACTTTTGAAAACCTCTGTTTGGGTTTTGTTGATTGCCAATAATTATTTGTCAGTTTGAAGGAATCATTTCATTAATTATACTTGATTAAAGAAATAATGGCGGCGTTGAAGACCCTACCATACAAGAGAAATCATAAATAAAAATAAGAACGCATTCAAATTTTAAGCGCGCATAAAAAAATATATATTTTTGCAAAATACTGAAGAATGTTTGCTTCTCTTCGAAAATGACCATGCCTTTTGTCTTTTTTAAAAGAGAATAATCTTTTATGAAATTATTCAATTGATAATAGCTCAGGGATTCCAATTTGTTCTCGAAAAACACAGTGTTTTAAATAACGTATTAAAATGTTTATAGTATGAAGAATTATTCATATTCCTCACTGAACGAGAGTCGTATGTTTGATCGATTGGGTGGATTTAAAAAACTATAGACGTTTTAAGATGCATTATCTGTTCTACAAATTGCTAGTCCAATTATCTGGAACTCGTTCAAGCATTTGACTCTAATGTAGATTCCACATAAAAATAAATTGCAAATATGCACGTTTATCTCTAAATAATATTAAAATATCTTTATTTGTTAATGATATGAATAAAGATATTAATATATAGTTTATCTCAAATTAATTCAATCAGATTTCAATCTGGAGACAGATATAATTTTAGTGAATTCAGCATTTCTTTTTCTATTCAATGTAAATAATCTCGCCTAATTCATGACGTAAATGTTTCCTCGCGATCGCGGTATTTATCCATCATAGCCCCTTGTCACTTATCTACATTTTCCCTTTCCCGCGTCAGAAATTTGCCACGCTTTTTCCTTTTTGCCCTCTTCTCAATGGACTCAGAAACTTCGACGAGAGCACACAACGTACTTGACATCGCGCCACTAACTTACTATCGGGAATCGCCATTAGTATTTTACATTTATTATACATTATATTATACATTTATATTATTATATTATATTAATACATTATATTATTATAATATATTATAATATATTATTATAATAATAATATAATATATTATATTATATTAATATATTATATTATTATATTATAGTATATTAGTATTATACATTTATAGGAGAGACCGTTCGAGATGCATGTATATGCATTTTAGTCCTATATAGGACTCGTCTTGACCGTTTTTTGTCTTCCCGTATACGTACACCCATAAATTTATTTACGCACGTATTCATAAACGATTATCGAATACGTCGGGTAATTTGTCGCAAAGTCCTTGACTAAAACTCATACCAGTTCGC
The DNA here is from genome assembly GCA_963989365.1 of Rhimphoctona megacephalus. NCBI lineage: Eukaryota > Metazoa > Arthropoda > Insecta > Hymenoptera > Ichneumonidae > Rhimphoctona > Rhimphoctona megacephalus. Next base: position 21,591,285 of record OZ022414.1, on the reverse strand, counting down.
GTTTTAAAGTATCGAAACGTCGAGAAGGGAATAAAATATGGAAGACAGTGAAGAAAAGTTTTCCTCATCGAAATTTTTACAATTAAATCGTTTACATTTTTTTCTTGTGTAGAAAATTTGGAAAATCTTCAAAAAAAATGACCAGTTCTTTGAGAAAATTGGTAACATGTGTTTGTCAAAGTATAAATGTTCATCTTTATCAAAAGAATATGCATGTACACATATTTTAATAAATTCACGTATGAACTGTCATCTCCATTTATTAGCTTTACACAACAAAATAATAAACATGTTTTATTTAATTTTCGAATTAATCGCAAAATTCAACTTAGATGATTTTCATCAAAGTGATGTGTACAAAATCGATTCATCTATTTCTCAGTTATTTGTTACGTGGAGGCGTCGTAGAAAAGCAATGAAAGCCAATCCACACACTTCTTTTTCTCTTTCTCACCTTTCCATTTTTCTTCTTTTTCGTTTTCTTTCGCTGAGTCAATTTCAAGTGCATATCCTGTCGCATCCTGTCTCACGAGAAAATAATATATGAGAAAGTGAGGACAGGAGTATAAAGAGTCAGCTTGATCTGATGAATTTACGACCAATTATTATCGTTATTTCTTTCACCATTCTCTCTCGCCAATGCACTAATGGCTACTCCACCGATTATAGTCCAGTTGGAATCCTGTTTCCATACCAATTTTTTTTTCATCTCTGACCATCGACTGGTGTAAAAGTTTGCATCTTTTGAGCATGAAAAGTAATCTTCCTTTTTCAAACGTTTTTCCTTTAACGGGAGAAACCAGTTTAGGAAGCCGAAATTTTGGTGTTTTTCGTGAATGTTTTTTAACAGGGAAGGAATAATCAGAATTTGTTTAAACTCGGAGGCTATTTTATTCATGTTTTGAAGTACACTTTGTAATTTTTTCAACTCATTTCCGCCGGAAATAGTGGAGTTAGAAGCTGCTGTCCATGGCCGACTTTTTTTTAACTGGTGGGCATTCTAGCTCAAAAAGTTACTGACCAATCGTTCTGAAAATTTGTGTGAATATTCTTTATTTAATTATAATCTGTATGAACCTAACTCTGGGATGATATTATTGTTAAAACTATTTTTTTTAATGCAGAAAAGGTGAAAAAAACATGGTATAAAAACATGACATTGTGTTCAAACACCTAAAAAACAAGCAATTTTCAACTTTTTTTATCACAATTAGGTTCATATTCTTAGAAAATATGTTGTTAACGAAAAAAAAAATTGTAATGATTACAGATAAAAATTGTGACTTCAGGAATGCCCACCAGCAAAAAACTCGGATGGCGATCGTTCATGGACAGCAGCTTCTAACTCCATTATTTCCGGCGGAAATGACTTGAAAAAATTACAAAATGTACTTCAAAATATAAATAAAATATCCTCGAAGTTTAAACAAATTCTGATTATTCCTTCCCTGTTAAAAAAATTCACAAAAAACACCTAAATTTCGGCCTCCTAAACTGGTTTCTCCCGTTAATAACTTACAAGCAAAACCTGAACCAAAATTTGATTTTTTGCCATTTTTTAAATAAAATAACTAAAGGCATTTCGTTGCATTTCCACGATTTAAAACATAGAACTATAGCTTTAAATGCAAATCCGTAAATATAACATGTGATGTCACGGAGTCGTTTGAAGGCGAGTGTTACCTGGATATAGTAGTCAACTTTTCATTTATCTGTGTTTATAGAGAAAGTAATGAGAATGAATCAATAAACGAAAAACCTTTATATGTAAATCTGTATCCTGAACGTTTTTTTTCAAGATGGACTTTCAAAAACAATTTTATAGAACTTAAATTATGAGTAAAAATATTGATAAAAAGGAAATGTATTTAGACAATCAAAGGAAAAAAGCAAGCAATGTATTTTTTCATTGTACAGCTAATTTAAAAAAAATGGCATATGTCCATTGTACGACAATTGTAATATTGTATTTTCAATTTTTTATCAACCATAATGGAATATAAGTAATTATTTTGCTAATATTCTAAATTGTCCTATATTATAAATCACCTTATATGAACTAAATTGATATTAATACATGTTACATTTGGATCAGAAATTATGCTTTTTTCAGATAATACAGAACAAAAATACAAAGGACAAAAGTATATTAGATGAGAAGCAAAACAGTAACACAAGTAGTTGATGAAACTTCTGCATTTTGGTTTTATAGTCTTCGCACTAGATGCAAAAAGATACAAATTTTCTTGAGTACTATATAAAAAGAATAGCAAAAAAATAGGAAATTATAGTAGAGTAATCTAATTAATATTCATTGTTCCAAATGGACTTTGACCTTGTTTAGAATAATAAACTATCGACCACGGGAATTTTCAGTGCCCAAGAGGGAAAATAAAATGCTACAATGTCAATTACATTTTTTTTCAAGTTCAATCTTCGGAATAATTAAACATGTATGTCTGCATGCATGCGCATATAAATGTGTACATACACAAAGATATGACATATGCATGTGTCGCGATGATTCTTTCATTTTCACCGTTTCTCCTTTGTCCATCTCCGGTGCTCTTGGAGTTAATATTCTTGGTCCACGAGATACAGAGATAAGATCAAGTATCGATCAAACTGAGATACCTTTACCTGAGAAAAAAATCTTTGCAGAGAAAAAAGAAGGGGAAGAGAGAGAGAAAGAGAGAGAGAGAGAATGGGAAAGAGTAAGCGGCTCTACGGAAGAAGAGATGGGTGATACTTGGTGCGCTGTAGGCGATAGATCGATCTTTATTGTTCCTCGTCCAAATAAAGCGTTAATGGTCTGGAACGCGAGTGTTACACGCCTCCTGCTTTTCTCTCTTTCTTCCTCGCTCTTTTCTCGTACATCTTCGTGGCGAGTTGTCTTTTGAATACTTTTTTTTGCAACCAACGAGCTCTCAACTCTGCTCGATGAGACATCGCACGTCACATATACATACTTTATTTTTACATACATATACACAAATATATACGTATACATATGTACGTGAGGGCCGCATATAATGATAATTCACCTTCGTGAAATTCTCCTCGAGACAAATAATTAAAGAATCCTGATCGACGATTGGCTCGCAATTAGCGTATCGAGTTTAGTCATCGTATCGTAATTAGCAAATTTCTTCTCTGACCATTGTAAGATTATCATTTGGAATTTTATTCGCATAGTAAAATCTCCTTTCCAGCTTTTCGTCCTCACGCTACACCGACGTGAATCGTATTGACGATTTGTGCTGTTGTTGATTCTTTGTTTGGTTTTCTTATAAATTTCATGATGCTAATTTGCGATACTAGAATCCTTGAATCGAGAAATGTATAGCCCACATTTAGCACAGGCCACAAAACGTATTGAACTCTTATCCAGAAGCCTGGAATTATAAACGTATTACCTATTAAAACTAATTGAAAGAAAATGAAACATCTACATATTAACATAAATATTTGTTCCCTGTGTGCGTTTATCTGATTTGTAGAATTTGGTATTTATTCAACAAATTATTAAATAAAAAAAAAACATTTTCAAGCTCTATAACTTCTAGGGCGAAAAAATGAATTGTCAGAAAAAGAAATTTTCAAATTCATTCAAATATACTTCATAAGATTATTGAGTTAATGATACAAACGTTTTCTACGTAATGACGTCTTTCCACACTGTTTTCGAAAATCTTTGTAAAACACCGATTGAGCATAGATAAAAAAAAATTACATTCTGCCCATTTGTCGACCGTGTTCTCATTTTATTTTGATTGAATACTCTGAACATTTGGGTACGCGAAAAAGGTAGTTTATGTCTATACCTTGAATTTGCTACATGTAAAAGATCGTATTCGTATACGGAGAGAATTTTACGCGAAAAATTACTATGTTGACATTGCGTCGTGGAACCATGTCGTCGCTTTTGAGCAAAATTTACTATGTTTTGAAAAGAAAAACAGTAAATTTCTTCACAATGGTCGACATGGTACCACGCCGCAATACGAACATAGTAATTTTTCGTATAAAATTCTCTCCGTGTATATTGTTAAACGCGAATAAGATTCCTAACACGAATAATGCAAATGAGAACGATCATTTATTCATGATCGTACATACGACACGTTTGTTCTCATATTTGATACGAACAGCCAAAATGCGAAAGCCATGAGTTGACTGATTGCCGTCATACGCGGAGTTCCTCACGTGAGGATCAATCGCGATCGCGTTCGTGACAAGATTCGAAAGAGTGCGAGCAATTTTTTAACCCCTCCTTCCTACGTCAAAGATATCGTTATTCACACACGCAGAATAATATAGTAATCATTTGGATTTATTTTTTATCGGTGATGGGGGAGACACGCTTAGTTACGTGACGATCGATCAATTCATCGGGCAGGATTGACTCCATTATTTAGAACGTATATTTTTGATCGGGATATCAAGTAACTGACAAATTTGTCAAGTAATCTTTGACATGTCTCAAGAAGTATGATAATACCAATAAATTTGAAAATTTCAAATGTGGAGTCATTTCTTTTTTCTTTTATAAATCTTCTTCTATCTTAATGGAAAATTTCTTATACGACTGGCAAGAAATGCCTCGAATTCGAATTTTTAATGCTTTATGCTTTTTTTATCTGCTATAAATCATGAATGAAAAAAAAAACTCTTTTTGAAATAACAATTGTTAGATAAACAAAAATTCGGTTAAAAATAAAAAAATGTGATAATTATAATTCATTAGAAAAAACGAGGAATATTCTAATTCTGATTGTATAACAATCGTAATTGATATATCACGTAAAATGATGTATACTGATTACTTCCGAAATAATCGTGTGAAAAAATCAATCTTTTTATCTTTTATCGGAGGTGTCAAATAAGCGAGGATTCAAAAAATTTTAAACATTACCGTATTAATTGATCCTGAATGACCTACTCGGGAAAAAACGCCCCAAGTTGCTCCACGCTTATCTATACGTAAGCAATTTCTAAACGGAGACTTCCAAAGCGTTCGTGCCTAATTATATACGCTCATGAATTAACCAGTCGATATAGGAAGATAGTAAAACAGCGGCCTAGATATACACATATCTGCTCATCGGTATATATATAACGAGGGATTCCTCTATGAGCCGGGCAGCGAGTATACAGTTTTAACATAAAAAATCAAACAGCGTGCTTAATCGATTTTCTTGTCCCCTTCTCTCTCAGCCTTTTTGAAGAAAAGATATCTTCGATACAAACCTTCGCACCTTTCTAGGAAAACGGACATTTGAGAGCACGAAAGAATATGAAAGAATTTCTATTTGAAAACAGTCAAAGACACAGTATAATCTGCTATTCCTACTTCATGAGAGTTTGAAATTTGGATTACACGTCCAAATACCCATTTCTTTGTAGCCAGCTGGTTATTTATCACTCGATTCAACTTTCATTGTATCATCTTTAGTAGATATTCACCGAAACTCCATGCATTAATTGAAAGTACGATGCCTTCATCATTAATTAATAATGAATAATTAATCATTAATTATCAATAATTAATCATTTATAATTATGAAATGAAATTCCAGATTAATACCGATTCAATTAGCTTGACACACAACTAAAATTAAGTAGTCGACATTTTTCTTCATTTAGAGTGATATAGCAATAAAATTAGTGTGCGATTCATGTGTTCGTTAATGTTTTTAATACGCACAAACAGTCATTGCTTGAACTCAATATTGATTCACTCAATTCTAATCCATTGACCTCAAAATTCTATAAACATAAACTACCTTTGCAAACAAAACTTTCAAACTACCCTACTTTACTATTCAAGCCGTCACTTTAGAGCCCTTTATATATATAGGGCGTAACCCTTTATCGTTCAGCTAAACAATTTTCCTTCTAAGGAAAAACGTCTCATCGTCTGAAGTAATGCTAATCTGAAGTAATGAAGCTGCTCAGTATCGTTGGACCCTTGTCTCGTTTGGCAATAGAAATTATCATAATCTTGACTACCGATTCAGAGGATGTTTATGTTGAAAAACTACTGTATCGATGCTCTCGTTTGCTCCTCCAACATTTGATTCTTGACTTTCTGCTTGCTCTTGACGATCCCGTCGTGAATCAAAAGCCAAAGACAGCGAGAAGGAGAGTGCGAAAGAGCGAGAAAGAAGGAAAAAAAATAGAAAGAGAGGAAGATGAAGGAGGAGGTCTTGAAAATAAGGCAAGCGTAAGGAAGTAGTGGCGTATAACAAGGCCATGCCGGAGGGCTCTTTATATATGATGAAGTTTCTATCTCTCTGTCTCCTTCTCTCTCTCTCCTCTCTCTCCGCCGCACGCACATACAGATACACGTTTCAAGAGATACTTGTGGAGTCACCGGGTTCTCATTATACGAACGGCAAGTTGGGTTTATTAGGTACGCAGCGGGGGTGGGCCCAAGCACGTCGTGTCGGCGCGCGCGGCATCATCGACACCACCACCAACATATATTACCTTCCCGATCACTTTTCTCTTCTCTCCGTTTGTACTCTTTTTTCTCTCATTCATTTTGTTTCGTTTTATTGTTTTTTTCTATCCCAACAACTACCGAAGATCGCAGAAGCGGCAGCGAATCGGTCAGGCTTGTTACCGCTGCTCTGCCTCTCCTTTTTTTCTTTTCTTTCATTCTACTTCGTTTTATCTTTTTTCCTCCCTCGTCTTTTATATTCGTAACAATTATTAATGGCTAACTCAACGATATCTCTCACCCCTCACTTTTTCGCATTATCCTCCTTAAGATGACTTTTCAAGCTCCAACTAGTCTCTATCCTCTCATTGGCTCAATGAATATATACTCATGCACTCTCAGGATCGACCATTCCTTGTTGTGCTCTTCCACTATTAACGATCTTTTGTAGAAAGGAAAATACAGTGTTCCTATTTTTTTTAATTTTTCTAGCCCTCTTTCAACACGAATTCTCGTCAATTATATTGGGGTCGTTTAATTTTACTTACACCATCTGTAACTTGTGCCGTTTTTTCGTTCCTCCGCGGTTGTTTCAGATATTTTTGTACATCGATGCTTATAAGTATTGCGTGGAACCAGCGCGAATTACTTTGCGAATATACGGAAAGCACGAAAATCGTTTGATCTTGTTAATTACTCGTATCAGCTACACACGTAATTGCTTCTTCAACATGAATATATACATGTAGTGTGACGAATTTTCGAACCGTTGGACCTCGAAGAATTTGTCTGGACAACAGACAACCGGCTCCACGATCAATGAGTTTTTGGTGCTCGCGATCTTGAAGCATGTTTGTCGATTCGATCGTGACTGGTCGTTTCTCGATTAACCTTTTGCTTTAGTCGAAGCTTGTTGCTCAAGTCTCTCATTTTCGTTTGTAAGACTGTAATGATGGCTTTTTTTGCGAATTATATTAGAAATGTAAGGTAACCTTAGTATATTGTAAATATTTAACAATATAATACAGTTTCTCGTAAATCCATTGAAAAAAAAGTCCATAAATTGGTTTGTGCTGTTGGTTTGTCCTCAAAAAATTACTGAAGATAAACGAAAAGAAAAAAATCGAAACAGTGGCCGATTTGGTCTGGAAAGTCCCGCGTTCATGTGGTATAAATCGCATGGCTGAATTTCAGGTACTTATAACATCCGACAAGATTTAAATCAAATGATACACCAGGGTAAGATGTAGTATCAAGATTCAGCTGAAATTCCCATCGCCTGCTGCTAAAATTCGAATAATTTTTATTCCATTCGGTGAGCATATTGCAACTGAGCGGTCACGAGCAACTTTTTTTTCATAACGTTTTGGTAGATCACAAGAGAATAAAGGGTATAAATGGAGAGAAAATAAAATAACAAAAAGAAGGGGAAAAACGTGTCCACGTTGGTTCACGGGACCCACATTTCTCCGAATATATATTTACAGATCCATTCTTCTCTCCCAGCTGAGTTTGCTGATGGTGTATTATAAACCACGCTTTCTTCCGTCTATCGTGACATATATATATATACAGATATTTTTTCGAGCTAGTTCGGTGCGAGAATTCTTGTTGGTATTTGTACAAAACAATAAATGGGAGAATGTATAAAACGAATTCGAAGAATATACACGACGAAAAGAGTTGCTCTCATAATTTTTCTATCAATCCGGGCGAAGGATTTGACGAAGAAGAAGAGAGTGGTAGACACGAGGCATTTTTTTATTCATTATTTATTCTATATTTGCCACGTCGATTCTTTCAGTCTTGGTCTTAAATCTCGCTTAGTTTAGTTCTTCGTTTTGGTTGGTAATCCTTTCATGCAGGATCGCGTGAAACGATGAAACTCCATGCCAGCTTCTCGAAATAAAACAGATATAGAGTGAGAGAGGAAAGAGAGAAAGAGAAAAAAAGAGCAGATGAGGGATAAATCTTGACGTGATTTCGATTCACCGATTTCTATCATCGCTTTACCGATTTTGATGTTGCATAAGAATAGCCTACTGGTTTAAATGGTTAGAGTAAAAGACACAAAAACATACGGTAACCCCCTGATACGTAACTGAAAAACAGCGAATGAAAGCGCTAAGTTCGAACATGTCAGCACCCTACCTATGCAATTTACCTGTCAAATTTTTGAGACAACCAAATTCTGACTTACTACCAGTTTTTTCTCCTGTGCAACTTTTTTTTAATGACCAAATCATAGATTAACTTGCTCAATTTAAATGGTTTGTCATTTTCATGCGGCCAGCCTAATTGAAAAAATTCTCCATCACTTTTTACTCATTAATCTATCCCCTCTATCAAAATTCATTGGCAAATAAAAAAATCCTTACAGCAAAGTTTATTCTGGAGCTGTTCTAATATCTTTAGGCTTTTTTCAATCCTCCCTTCAAAATTAAGTAGCTACAATTTCTAATAGAGACAAAACTGGGAATGTGCAATCAAATTATGAAACACGTAAGCATTTGTGGCTCAATATCAAGGGCAAATAGTTTTTTTTTTGGATCATCATACGACATCGATTCTTTCGCAGAGTTCAACAAATCGTAACACAAAGTTGGGTGGAGAAATTATATATACGAGAGAAAACGAAGCGCGAACTGACGAGTAGCCAGCGAAAACGCAAATAAAAAAGTGCGTGAGCAAACCAGCCGCTCACCAGGGACCATCGAAGCAGGCGGGGAGTGGATTGTACACATGATTCTTGAGTTATAAGACGATGAACTAAGAGAGAAAGAGAAAGGATGAGAAAATGAGAGAAAAAGAGAGAAAGGCGTCGTTCGGTGGCTGTAGACTTTCAAGCCTGGTTGCTCATTGTTAACCGTGAAGTGCCCTGGCCAACTCCGTGGTTCCTTCGTATGGAGGCTGTTTAGCTGTTGCTACTCCTGATCTTCGCTACCACGTGAGACTTTCAGGAGCACGAGAAATAATGTGAAGAAGCCATTGCTCTCTCTCTCTCTCTCTCTCTCTCTCTCTCTCTCTCTCTCTCTCTCTCTCTCTCTCCCTCTCTCTCTACCTACTGTTTCGATCCCTTATTCTTCTACACTTTCTGCTTGTGTGCGCGCGCATATGTGTGTGAGCGACTGATGTGGCTATATGCATATATTTATTATATACACACTGCTGTATATGTGAACGTTCATACAAGTATGTGTATTTGTGTGTGTTTATACATTCACCAGCTTCGTATCTTCTATATATACCGGTCGTAGCAACCCGCTGCGTAAGTTATTTGCCACGATCCTCCTTCATGATTTTTACTCTAATTTGTAGCGACAGGGATGGAGCACGCGAGCCGCATTCCTTTTCTCTCTCTTTCCTTATTCCCTTCTCTCTATTTCTCTTTACCGCTCCTTTTTTCTCTTTTTTCTCTTTCTCCCTACATACTTCATTGCGCAGTTTTTCCTTTTTCTCCGTTTTCGTTCACTTCGATTTTTTTTTCACATTAAATCCATATACATTTTTCTATTAGTATATTAAGGCAAAATACCTCTTCGAAAGATCATCTTTAATTAAGATTTGGTGAAATATTTTTTACAATGTTCCACGAATTGTGTAGAAATTTCAACGAGCTCGACCACACCGTTCCTGAGAAAATCGAGTTGAATTTTTTTTCTTAATATCCAGGACTCATAGGAGAAACGAGTGTTTCAACACGTACAATGGACATTTTTACACTTTTGGCAAAATCCGTCGATAAAAATCCTCGGAAATCTATGAGCACATAGTCTAATGTTTTAGAAATATAGCAGAATTTTTTCAATTTTTTTTTGTCATGTACTTATCAGTAAATAATGTCCGAAAACTCTTAAATAACAAGCAAACGAGTGTATAGATAATGCCAAGCACCTAGCAAACACCGTTGAGATCAATCTCGAAAATTTAATAAGGTTAAACTGTCTTAAAATATATTTTGTCCTTATCCCAATGTAAAACAAACAGTTCCTATGCCAATATTATTTTTGTCAATTTTGTAATTATTATATGAATTCTAAAATTGTTCTTTCCAAAATACAATTGTTAATTTCACAATACGATTGTTATTTTCGTCCATTTCGTGATTGTTTTTCTCATAATAAAAAGAATTTATAATCACATTTAACCCGTAGTCACCCTTCTTTCTTATGTATTGATGATTATTATCCAATTATTATATATTTATGATTTAGTATATTACACTTAGTAGTAAAAACCTTTTCTTTTCAGTTTATTAGATAAATTTTTATTTTCTCGCCATGAAACGTTCAAAAAGGTAACTCGCACGATTCAATATGGTTGTTGCAACGTTGTCGAATTTGTTAGGTATCAATTCTGATTTCGTCATCTTGCGTCTAATAAATATTAATAATTAATTAACGAAACGGTAGAAATTTTTCATTTTTCCCCCCATCGTGAAAAATTAAATTCTGCACTTGATAAAAAATGTTTGCCTGAAAAATCTTTTGTTTGCTACGATGTTTCGATAATTCAATTGTACATATCAGCGGCGTTCCCTCTATACTTCTTATGTTAAATTGTTTTTTTTTAAGTAAATAATCGAAAAATCAAAGGGTGAAAAAATCTGAACCCGTCAGCAGGCGCGCTACGTACACTTTAAAGTTTAGGCGCGCGATGAGAGATTTTCTCACATATATAACTTCAAGTGCTTAATTTGATAAATAGGAACTTGAAAACAATTTCGCTACAGTGATTGTAGCTATTAAACATTTTTATTTAAAAAAACCATAAATACAACGATAATTGACACTAAAAACCAAAAAATAATAATAAAAAAAATTGAAAAACAAAAATTAAAAAATTTTTTTTAACTCTTTTATCATACAGAAAAATTAATTTGGTGAAGATAGAAAAAATTTCAAATGCTTATGCCATTTGAAATTTTCGAGTAATCATCGTTTTAATATGAGTATGAGAAAAAGTCTCATAGCGCGCCTGCTGACGGGTTAAAAAGTTCTGTTAGTTTTGGTATAACTTCATTGTTCAATACAAAAAATTTCAGAATTCAATTGCACAAGAACATCCTTAACTTTATCGCGTTTCTGATTTTACATGATTTTGCGCACCTTTATTTTCTAGATCACAATCAACAAAATAAACAATAGCTATGTCAAATTTATAGGATTTTTCAGATGACAGTTAGGCTTCTTATCCATTATATTTTTTATTCATTAGTTAGTATAAAGTTATCATTTTAATTTTTTATATGAATTAGATAATTTTTCAAAGACTGTTATTGATCACCTTTTCGACAAAGTTTTAATACGATATGATATTTTTCGTATCTTTTTATTAATTTTTTTCCTTCCGTTATTTTCGTCAATTTTCAAATATCTGTAAACATGTATATAAACATTTTATCGTTGTCTGTAACACCGTTCAGGATTTAAAAAGAAACCACTGCGGGAGAGTTTTCGTTGATGATATGTGATCACCTATGATTTCGGTAGCGGTATTTTTTTTCCATCTCTTGATCAGTCAACGACGTGACCGCGATGTGGGCATACAACTGAGAGCAAGAATTCTTTATATCAGTAACTATTATACGAGTCCCATACGGTGTCTGATGGATGAAAGAAACTTTAGCTGAGTAAGCCCTGGTTTAATTAATTCCTTAATTACTTTTCACCGCCCGTGGTATGAGAAGCGGCGTGTGTGCCCGCGTTCTCGATTTGATATGTACGTGTATAAAGTGTATTATGTATAGAGATTAAAATACAGTGTGGAGGCTTTACTAATACGTTTCAGGGATCAAAAGAGTCAAAATCCTGATCCGACAAGCTCACGGTAGCTGCGATTATTGCTGACCTGTTTCGTCTCTCTCACACCGGGTGGGCGCCTCGATCAAACCCCCAAACATTATCGATAGATAGATACACGTATAATATTTTCGATCAAGCATCATAATAGCAATATATAAAAACAATGAAGAGGACATTTCTGTCTTTTACAATTGTTTCCGAATATATAACTTTTTACTCTAAACTAGATGATTTAACCCTAGCTACACACTACGGGGTCCAATGACCGACAGCAACACTACATTTTCACCTTTTTTTCATCACACGCCGTTTCATAAACGTTATAACTTTTTATCAAACGACTTTTTGGCTTCACTGATTACTTTTTCGGATTGGTCGGAGTCTGGCGTTTCGATTTCGCTACAATTAAACCTCAATAGACACATTTGTTACAATGTTATAGAGCAATAAAAGTCATCCGTCCAATAGACCGATAGTGTGTAAGCAAAGTACTAAAAGTTATAGTGTGTAGCTAGGGTTAAACGCACGCATCAACTTCTTGCCTAACGTTATTTTTAATAACAAAAAATAAACCTCAACATTAATGAAACCGTCAGAATGAATTAAAAAATATGATTTATACACAAAATATTATTATTTATTATTTATTTAGTTAAGTTTTAATGAAATCTGTTTTTTTCGACATGTATTGAGAATAATTCTCGTTCGCTGTTCTTTTTTCCTGTTCGCGACTTGTCAAAAACAAATTTGCGTTGTCATAGATATTTTGAAGGACCAGCTGTCATTGTGACATTTTGGGGCAAACAGAATAACTTTAGAGTCATAATTTGACTTGAACTCTAGCACGAGACGCGAGTGACGTGCAACGTCATAGCGAACCAATCAGAATAGCGGAAAAGCGGTGACAAAACTGCAATTTCATGCGTTACTCATGAACTTTATTATAAGAGGAAATTCGTGAATAGGCAATTCAGGAGGTAATCGACAAATGAAAGGACAATATACAGGGTGCCCAATAGGAAGGTGTGAAAACTAATAAATTGGTATTTTGCAATAAACAAAGAAATCGGATTAATGGATTTTTTTTTTTAATAGAAGAGAGTTGTCATTTTTATTTTATGTCCATTTATTACAAAAAAAAACGATGTATACATAGAACAAATTATAAGTATCATTGATATTGACATTCTTTTTGTATTTGCTTCAACCTTTTGAGTCATACATTTTTCCGTACGTACGATTTACTTGAAATTTTGCATGCATAAGTTTTTGTGGTCGTTGGTTACGAATCTGAACAAAAATCTAAAAATAAGCAAAAATTTTTGGTCAATACTATTGTTAATTTGGATCTGGTACAGAAATGGTTGTATCTTTATTCTTTTTTTTTTTTTTGACAAAAACCACAGACCGGGAAATTTTCAAAAATATTTAAATAATTCTTTGACGTATGTTGAGGTTGTAAAAAAATTGCCATCGTGATTTTTACAGTGGATTAGTAGAAAATGCATTTTTTCATGAAAAAGTTTGAATTTTGAATATTTGTTTATCCATAATATTTATGCAATTAATAAATAATGAATATACATATTTCCATTCATTTTTTTACATTCATGAATGTCCTCCGAACCATGTACAAATGAAAAAAAAAAACAAATGAGTGCTAAATTTTCACAATTGTTTTATGCCAAGCTTAATGCACTAATTGAACGTAGTGTTAGTGGATTTATATCACAGCATGTCTTATTAACGTAGAAAAATATTAAAAACGATAGATTTGCGAAATCATCAACTGATAAATGCAAATTTCCATGATGGCACATTTTCATCGGAATTCGTGAAAAAATAATCCGTAATTTTTAACCGATTGCAATGCACCACATCTTATTTTGTTCCTCAAGAGATCCTTAACGAATTCATCACGCAGATTTCTTCTAAGCTTAATCGTTCCAGTGTTGCAGCCAATTATTTATTTAGCGAAAAAAATCTTTCATAAACAAATTGCTATAACCTCCAAACAAATAAACTTCGAAAAAATCTACATGGTGAATTTGTAAAGAATCTCTTGAGGTACAAAATAAGATGTGGTGCCTTATAATCGGTTAAAAAATACAGATTATCCTTTGAAAAGTCCCAATAAAAATGTGTCATAACGGAATTTTGCCACTATCAGTTAATGATTTCGCAAATGTATCGTTATTAATATTTTTCTAGGTTAATTAGACAAGTCATCTTACAATTTCATATTCGCTATGTATAATTAGTGCATTAAACTTTGTATAAAAATACTGTGAAGTTTTAGCACTCATTTGAATAGCATGCAGTACAGTATTTACCTTAAATAATCAAAAAACTGCTAAAAAAAGGTGGGACAGCGTAAGTCCCACCATGGCTCAAAGGGTTAACATATAGTTTGTTCTATGTACACATAATTTTTTTATAATAAATGGACACAAAATAAAAATGTCAACTCTATTCCATTAAAAAAAATTCGATTGATCCGTTTCCTTTGTTTTTTATAAATTACCGTTTTATTAGTTTTCACACGTTTCTATTGGACACTTTGTATGCAAGATAAGCACAAATTCGAAGAGAATTGGCATGAAAATCGAAACCCTATTGGCTGCATGGCAACTCCAGAAAAAAAGTTACCGCGAGTTTACTATGGTGGCCAAGAAATTTATGATTTTTAAGATTTTTTTTAGTAGCTTATTTTGTGATGTATTTCTACTCCATAAACACACACACGCGCACTCATACACAAACAATCCATCAGTCTTGCGATTACATTTTTTATCAATATTTTCTCAGCATTGAGCTCGCAATGTAAATTATCATAAGGCGTATTTTAAAATTGAAATCTGTTACGTCGTGGAATAAGCGATCTCATGAAACGAATTCTCATATCTGAATGTGCCGAAGATAAATTAAGCTAGCAAACTTAATCGTTTCTGTCCCATGTAATGAATGTCTATTTGTAACGCCGTCTAATCATTGTGTATATAGGCATACAATCATAGCAAAGTGCAATGTCGTAATTCGAGCCAAAAACGTATTTTTTCGTTTCCTTTCAATGAACGGTATTGCTAGACGATTTTTGCTCTTATTTCGACACCAAAATTAATGCAACGTGATCTATAACCGTCAATGAAGATCGTTGTTTCGGTAAATTTGTTGATATAGCGTTATTAGGATTTTTAGGTATATTTTATCTTGAACCTTGCAAACGCGTTCAAATTTGAACATGATATTTGTCATTTCGCATCATTATGAACATAAATTAAATTTTTACAATTATTTCTAATCAAATCTGTGTTCTAATACTCGGAGATAATTTTATATAATTATATCAGCACAATGAAGATAATCTATGTAAACGATATAAACAAATGATATAATTTAGTGAAATTTTACAGTAAACATTACTCTAAAAAAAGTATTACAGTAAAAAAAAAATAAATAAAATGATCCCATGAATATCACACTAAATACAAAAAAACAGAAATCAAATCTTAACACAGTAATGAGATAGTCTTACGCCATTGTAAAAATATAGTAATTTTTCGTATAAAATTCTCTCCATGTACCAATGCTGTTCAATTAAATATTTTCTGTCAGTAATTTGGGTATAAAATGTTTCCAAAAAATATATTATTCTATAATTTCTCAGTTTAGAAAAAATTTGAGAAGCCACGTTCTGAAATCTTTTCCTTCTTCATTTCACACCGCATGAGACAGGTCCATTTTTATAGTCACTGGGTAATCGGTCTCAAAATAGTCTGCATTACGAACGTGCGTTTCGCAAGTGTCAACACAGATTGTTGGTGATATTCGGAGCCCAGATCAATTTTCGTTGACCGGGCGAGATTCTTTCATCTCGTGCGCATTACTCTATACCTAACGTGAATATATTCTGTTGCGCGGGATGTATGTACAAGAGAAAAGAGAGAGAGAGAGAGAGAGAGAGAGAGAGAGAGAGAGAGAGAGAGAGAGAGAGAGAGTGAGAGAGTACCAGTGCGTTGTTACGCCACGCCTCGTTTCGTCGCAACGTGTACCGAAGCAATCTGATACCGGGCAAACACCAAACTATATACTCCGAGTATTCCCTCTGTTACAGCATGCATACATATGCATTCATGTGCATACATATATGACGCAGATATACATTTCTACTTTGTCGACGCGAATTACCGCGATAGAATTATTTATTGTTGTTCAGATCAAAGCAAGTAGCGCGCACACAATTCAATAAATTTTTGCTCAATCCAGCATAATATCAATGTAGTTACATCTTACATGCCTTCAAGCCCCTTATTCGACATTAAAAAAATAAATTCAATAACTGTGATTGAATCCAATAGAATCCATGTAATTAAATTATAGGCTTAAATTGCATTGTGTATTTTTCGTCTTCAATTAATCAGCAGTTATAATAAACTGTACAATTGACACGTACTGGTATTTTTTTATATTATGCTAGTTTCAGAATCCTATACGCGATTACGTTTGAATTAATAAGAATTAATAGTTATTCGTAGCTTGACGAAGAAGATAAAGAGGGAGAGAAAGAGAGATAGACACTCTTGTGAAAAAAGAGAAGATGATCAAATTTCTTACATACATATACGAAGAGCATACATTGTATAAGGACTGTGGTAAAGCAAAGGGAGCAAGGACGACGAGGGGGCCTTCCAAAAAGCCACGGCACGCGAATGTACCTGCCGAACGGCTGTGCCTCCCTGTTTAGCCTCTGAAACTCTTCTCTATTTTTTTGTATCTCTTCTTGCGGTCTCATTTTGCTTTTTTCTCATTCTTTCTTTGCCAGAAGACTTTGTGATCTACTGTTCTGTTTCTCTCTCTCTCTCTCTCTGTTTCTCCAGCTCTTTTCTCTTTAACGGGTAAAATCACTGTAGAATTTTCGAAAAATCGATTTTTTTTTTATTGACTTAAAATATACTTTGAACCCTATTGAATATGAGGCAAAAAGGTTTATACCTGAAAAAAAAAAATTCATTGAAATTTCAGGCTCTTCCCCAAGCGCGTCGGGCATTTCAGTACCACGTTTCAAAACTTTAAACGCGTTTTTCTCGAAACACGATTTTTCAAAACGGCACGCAGCATAACTCCAACAATTTTCATTCTTTTCATTTGAATTTTTGACAATATCTTAAAAATAACATTTCAAAGTGAAATACGTACGGAATTTTCGATAAGTTTATTTAAACATTATTTATCAACAAATAATTACCCCTTTTTTCTGTCGAAAATTGAATCTCTTCATTCAAACACTCGTCCATAATACAAAAATGAATATTTTCAAAATCCCCTACGTACATCACTAGCTATAATTGTCTAGATTAAGGTTTTTTTTTTTATTCCAGGTCAACAATTGCACCAGTTACACTGCGTGCCGCAGAGCACCTCGAATTCAACAAGCCTCGCGGGAATGGCTCTGGTGTCGTCATTTTTAAATATTTTTCAATCATAATTTTTTGTTGTACAGTTAAATACATGCTTAATAACTCCGCCGAATATTATTATTCTACTACCTTTCCTTCCTCCCGAAAAAAATTGTCGAAAAGAAGCATTTTTTGAGGCCGTTACAGTGATTGTAGCCCTTAACTCTCGCGTCTTTGCTCTCCAAAGATGTGAAAGGCGCTTTCGTAAAATTAGTCTTCATTCGGGAATACCTTAAACATAAGCTATAGCAAACTATTAGCCAGATATTCTATAGGGGTCAACAAAATACCACCGATCTTTAGATTTTTTTCTCTCACAATAGCAAACGTAACGCCATCGTCCTCAGTCTGAAACAGAATTCCTTCTGACTTCCAAACATTATGATTTGTTATGAGTTCCCTAGCGATCATTCTCCTTTGTCGTGGAACTAAATCAATTTTTAACGCTTCTAATGGTATGTTTTAACTTTCTTTCTTAGCTACATGCAACAGTCGGGATTCTCGTAAATTTTCAGTACATTTATATCAAGGTAACTCTTAAAACACGACTGTAATATTCAATTAATTATTCTTTGAAATATACAAAAGTAACGTTGATTCCATTTTTTAATGAAATGTTATTGACTATGTCTATAATTCCTAATGTCGCACTTATGATCATAATACCGATTATTGGACAAAAAATTGTGTATGCATTATCTTCTGTTCTACTATCGAATTATCATTGCCAACGATACATTTTTTTCCCAAAAAAAGCTGTCATAAACTGTTGGCATCGGAGGATCATTCTGAATCCTAAAACACAATGTTTCATGCCCATACTCGAAGATAAAATTCGGGCTACATTTAAGCATGTTACATAAATGGATATATATGTATAAAGCATCTGCCCCTATAATAATCCAATTCTCTTTCTCTTCGGCTAACGAAGCGGTCATCCGTGGAGTTTCTCGAATCTCGTAAGATCTCGATTTCTCAGATACCTATGTGTGCCTCGTTTGACTTGATCTCGTTCATTTGGGCGAGTCATTATATATATATATATATACAGAGCCGTGCGTCAGGCTGAAGGAAACTCATGTGCCCGTGAAAAACTTAACGAGTAGAGAGACAGTTTTGATAATCGAATGGCCACGTTTGTCTATCACTTGTGGACTTCTGGGTTGATGTATTTATAGTAAATGTAAGAAAAAAAACTGTAGATGTAAAAATGAAAAAAAAAAAACCAAGCCGGAACAACATCACCAAGAAGTGTGGGAAACTGACATTTAGGGTGACTGTTTAAGGGAGCTTAGTAGAACAAATAAAATATTTTTTCTAGGGAAATCAAAATGGAAACATGCATGGTGTTAATCGAAATTTCTCATGGTTCATTCAAGCACGGAAAAAAATTAATTGTAGTTTTTACTGAGATTTTTATAAAACTTTGCAGTTTTGCACATTAGTAGCGCCTTCACTACACGCTATACGTCAATTTTTATATATACATCACTTACACGCGTATACATCAATTTTTCATGAAACTTTCAACTAAATCTACAAGTCCCTGTGGTGGAAAATACTAATACCGTAAATAACATATCGCATGGTCATCGAACGAATTTTTACAGCGTCGAATAGTAAAAAGTACATTCACCCCGTTTTTACAGTGTGAAACCGTGAAAAGTACACGAAATAATAAACTGAACTTATCCTCATCAGAATTACCCAAATATAACCATAGAATTGATTAAACTAAATAAAATTTTAAAAAATTCTTCAATTATAAATGCATTTTTAATGATTATTGATCATAATTTCTTACATACATCAATCCTGACATGAATTTTTACAGAAAAATTTTCCTACCTGCACTGGGAGATTCGATCTGACCTACCTACCTATCTACGACCTAACACGCATGGACGCTACTTATTACACTACTCCCTATTTGATAATTGTTGGTAAAAAAAAATGATACGTACATATCCAATCCGGAATATAATCGGTCATGTTAATGAATAATCTGTGAGACAAGTTTTTTGAAAGGAAGAAAAAAATGAAATATAAAAAATATCGAATTTTCATATATTACAATATATCATGTCCGTAACGCTTCCGGGTAGTTCAAAATTCGCTCTCCATTGTTTGAACTATAATAAGCGAATTCAGCAACAGTCTTCAATACGTGTTTTACCTTGAAATTTCCTGACTCACGTGTTTGGAGAAATTACACTGTACACTATAAAAAAATTGAAAGTAACGTAGCAAATTGTGCAGTACGTTTTCAAATGTTTATTGGACACACTGCAATTTCTAATTTATATCGACGGTAATTTTCTCAATAGGAAGTAGACTATTTTTATATTCTCTAATTACAATTTCTCATGTATGTTTATGCTTTTATGTTTTTATTTTTTATTTTTTTATGTATGTATATATGCCGTTTAACATTTGTTTACAATTTTCAATATCAGTAAATAGTATTGGTTCACAGTCTAGTAAAATATGCAGTACGCATCGGAATGCGTACTGCATATTTTACTGGGAGCACTGTAAATTTAACATTTCATACACAGTGAGATTCCTCGTTTTTATTTGTAATTTCTACTATATAATTTTTTTTCCTGTGGACATTGAGTTTTTTACAGCTTAGATCAGCATTAATAATTAATCAAAAATAATAAATACACATTAAATCCATTATTTTGTAATGAAACACACTGTAAAATCACTAATTTACAATTTTCAACTGTATATTTTGTTTAAGTTTCAGTAATTTTAAAATATCGACCATTCATTTTTACAGATCTTTTTTTTTCGTCAGTCATGAAATGTAGTATATATTCGGTTATTTTGAATGATTGGCAGAAATACCAAATTATTACTCTAATGTTTTATCAGCAAATCAACGTTTATCAATATTTTTCGTCGAAACAGAAATTCACCATTGGAACTAAGAATTAAGAATTTCCGATGGACCGCCACCTATATATGTTCAGAAATTAATTGTTAAAGAAAATACGAGGGAGGCAGAAATTGTGCTCTTCGATGCGATCCATTGCGGCGGTAAAAGAGCGGTGGATTGCATGCACGCTGACGGGCGACCATCGTGGCTTCAACGAAACTCCATACGTATACATATCTATGTATGCATTGAGGGGTTACGTGATGGCTGATGTGCGCACCTTAGCCGTTAAGACAAGCGAGAACCGCGGATACTAAGATGAGATAGTATATATATAATCCATGTATATAAATTTACGTTACCATATATATGTGCCGTACTATATATATATGTGCTGTACTATACGTATAATATATATATACGGTACATATCGTTTGTAGAGTATGAAAAGTCGAGTCTCCTTGGCGCTTCGTGCTTGCGTGCCAGTTCGCATTGGCGGGTAATTTCTTGCACGCAATTGCCCGCTACTGGAATTGCCCGGTAGGCGACCTCCGTCAATCATTTGCCCTTTTAAAATTTACCCAGATATATTCATACGCCTATACATACGTTACATGTACCACTATACTCATCTTCTTTCGTTTTATACATGTGTTTAACTATATATATATATATACATATATACATATATAAATGTGTGTGTTTGTTTGTATGTATGAGTGTTCGTACGAGTTTTTGAGCCTTAAGAATGTATTGAAGTATGTACAATCGATGGACGCGCGCTCCGCACACTCGCGCTCGCAAAACGATTAAAGTAACGAAAAAAAAAAAAAAAAAAAAAAAAAATTCTTTTATAAGACCCATGTGAAGTTGCAAAAGGGAGTGGCAGAGTATCTCGAAAGCGTGCACAACCGAGAGCCTTTTTGACGACCTGTGGGAACTGCTGATGCGAAGACCAGAATATCATCAGACTTTTATTTTTTCAATTCTGATATAATAATTGTGGTCAAAACATTTGACCCTTGAAAACGATATCTTCACTTGAAATCTGGTGCTAGGGTCAAGCGTAATAGGAGTCAACTGTTTTGAGTAAAAATTTTCAAAACTCGGATCATTCGTCTGTCTGTGCAAAGTTGAACGCAACATGCTAATAATGGAAACGTCTCTGCAGCAATAAAAAAATTAATTAACTCGCGGTTATATAGGTTAAAGAGAGTTTAAACTTGTTTATGTATTCCCACGAGAACTTTTTTTTCGACTAGGTAAAAACTGTGGCACTCGGGTTTCTGAACTTTTTGCAGATTGTTCAAATAGTTTCAAAGTTCTCGCATGTAACGGCGAACAGAGGAAAAGTAAGGAGCGGATAAACGGAGGTACACGAACAATTTTCGTTATGCACGTGCCACACAAAATATCGGGTGTTCCTCGTATTTATGTAGTTCCTAACATATGCCCCTTTAAATATAGCAGTATGATTAGTCGACTATCCATTAATTCACGGCAATGTCCAAACGTTGAACTTATGTGGAATACACGAACAAAGGTTGCGTGTGATAAGAAACCGTTAATACTGAGAGAGACCCCTTCGGCAGCAAGCATTTGCATAATGTTCGAGTATTGTTATGATGATGCATTATTTACTACGAAAAGGTGCGATAACTCTCGCTCTCGTCAATATTCCGTACAATACAACTATTTTCAAGCCTCGTACATTGCTTTCCGACATCGAAACCGACGTTAAAAAAAAAAGCCAAATTTCACGGTTTAACAGGATTGTTGGAGCGTGTGAGCCCTTTTCAAAGTTCTCGAGCATGAAGAATCCGGATGAAATTGAAATTTCACGATCAATGCCAACCATGGTGGTCACGACAGATTTTTCGGCTGAAGTGGGTAATAACGGAGAATGAGGAACGGTGAACATTTTTTGTTGTTGTTGCTGTTGCTGTTGTATTAATAACAGGAACGAAACATTATGCCTTAATCATTACGTATTCTTAATTAACTTTCTCTTAAAATTAAATCCTGTTCTCATAACAGTATTAAAAGCTACGATTACCTTTCGCCACGTGTAATCGAAGATCCCTGGATTGTACAATGTATGATACCATTTGGTATCATACAGAGTAAAAAATCTTGGAATTGAACCTTGAAATTTCTGGCATTATGTGATCTTAATTAAATATCGCGTATCAGTACATGAAGAAAATTGTAAATAAATGTTGCGTCTAAAATCAAGCTGACAAATAAAAGTAATAGTTGTATTTATTACTAATTATGTACTTTTTTTAAAACTTGAAGACATACGTGAGAATTCAAGTGCAGAAGGTCTGTTATGCTACCGAATAGCATAACAGAAGTTTTGTTGAAGAATTTAAACATATTCTGGAATTTTTATTAAAAATATCACATTTTATTTCAAATGCACACTAATTCTTCGACTTCTGATAATGAAAAAATAATTTTCCGTGATTTTCATAAAAATTGAAATTTGTAGTTCACCAATAATCTTAAAACATTGTTCTTATCCTTCTGCATTGAATGAAACACCGATTGAGCCGCTATATGAGGACGACTGAGCCGTTGAGTTTTAGCGTTTATCCAAGTTTTCTCCTAAAAAAAAATTTGAGGATAAACAAAAAACCGAACCAACATTCACTCTTTTAAAAGACGAACATAGTATAGTTCTCGTTATTAACTCGAATTATAATCCATGTAGGAGCAAACTTGGATACAGAATAGTTAGCGATTAAACGTCCTCAAGCCTCGAGAGCCGATGACATGTTTAAATAATACATTTTTAAACATACAATCGACTCTTCCTTGTGTCACATTTCCATGCGTCAACCGTTCCCTTATGTCTCATCAGTTCCCATGAGTCAACTTCTCCACCTCCCACTCCGGAACGTGAAATATTTACTCTCTCGCTCGTTTTGCATTTCCTCTCTTACTATACGATGTTTACCCTGTACCAGCGGTATTAAGAGTGGGGATAAAGGAGAATTTGACACAAGGAATCGGATTCAGTTCTGTCGAGTTCGCACACGGGAAAGTTGAGTGTAGAATTTATCGAAAGCTAGCAAAATAGAAATTGTGCATACCGAAGAGCGAAAAGCTATTTTCTAAGAAAAAAATTATAAAGAGACGAAGTGAAAAAGCGAAGAAAATTAGCTATTAAGCCATCCTGTACATAATATAATGTGGAGTATGATCAATGATCAAGGCTTGATGGATATTAAATAAAAATACTTCGTTGATGGCGCCACTTACCCGTAGTTTTTGATCGGTGAAACAAGTCCCTTCCTTACCGACCGACTATTATCTTTATCGGCAAGCTCCCGGGGAAAAATCTGAAAAATTTGTTTAACCGGC
This sequence comes from Rhimphoctona megacephalus, assembly GCA_963989365.1. Taxonomy (NCBI): domain Eukaryota; kingdom Metazoa; phylum Arthropoda; class Insecta; order Hymenoptera; family Ichneumonidae; genus Rhimphoctona; species Rhimphoctona megacephalus. Next base: position 21,567,324 of record OZ022414.1, on the reverse strand, counting down.
AGTAGTCACAGAAGACTCGCTTGTTGGTGAATTCCGTTTTAGCGATGATGATTCATTTGACGATCTGCGCATGGATATGACTCTTTAATGATTTTGTTGAATACAGAAGGAAGCTTTTCCCAGCGGCAAAAACGAGAAATCGCGAGGAATATTGAAAGAGAGACGGATAGACAGGACCAACGATGGAGACACGTTTTTTTAAATAAATAAGAAGAATGGGTTACGGTGACGAGGGGAAGAAACAAAGGCAAAGCCTGAGAATGAGCTGCGAGAATAGAGAATCATGAGAGTAGGCGTCAAAGCTCTGTTGGTATATTTCGAAAAGCTGATTAGGATGAAGTCGGGTGGAACAAGTCTCGAGAACTCTTTAGGTTTACCGTAATGAGCTGTAACAGCGAATTATCATTCGCCGCGGATACAAATTCACGAGTGAATATGCATTATACTAATAATTGCACAACTAAAGTAAATTATATGAATATATAGTTGAAAACTATTACACAATCCTGAAGGGATTATCGAAGATCCTTTCCTTGACATATATAATATGCAAATACTCATCGCTAACGTTGAACGATGAGAAATAAGAAATTTTGACTTTTTTTTCGAATTTTATTTTCGCTACCTGCCAATTCAATAAATCCAACATGAATTGAAAATGTTGGACAATTGATTCCACAAATGGGTCGAGCTTTTCAGTCCTCAAAATTAACGCTGAGTAATTGGGAATAAATATTTAGTGATCGAATTCGACTGTGATGAGAAGTATGGATCGACATTTTTTTTCGTACGCGATAAACTGTGTGAATTGATTTCTCTCGATGATCTGATGAATAGATCGCATATAAATATCCACAATAAAATGATAATTCATTTTTTTCGGTTCGCGTTAATTGATATTTTTTTCTCTGCAAATAACAATGCAATCAAGATCATTGGTTCGATTTTCAAATCAATGTCAAAAGATTTTAAGACACATTTCAGGGTGCACAAATCATCATTGTATTGGTAATGTTAAAATTTTTTAATTTAACTGTATAAACGTAGTATCGACTTTCTCCACTGAGAAAAGAGTTTAGTTCAATTTATTAAGGCTTCGTAGAATGCGTCGAATATAATATTTCGTTGTTTCGAAAAACCTTTCAGTTGTACGAACCATTTATTTTATTACACTAAAAAAATAATATATGTATTGGACCAACTAAATATATTTTGTTGTCTTGCATTTTGTTCAATCAACACAAAATATTTTTGATCTAATAAAATAAATAATTCGTGTAACTGGGTATTACATTCGACGTATTTCACGAAGCCATTTAGTTGAGTCAACTAATCTCTTTTCTCAGTATCAATTCATTATATTACCTTCATACGAAATATTTTTTCCTGCAACTTTTTTTTTACAGTTCAGTAGAAAATGCCAGTTTTAATTTTAGCTTGAATAATTATTGCCACCCTATTGCGAACTTCAAACAACGTAATAATTTCCTATTCACAGAATGCTTATCATAGTAATCCGAGTAAATCTGCCTGCGCGTATAAATGACCACGTAATGTAACACGTCCGAGTGCAATAAGCCCAAGATTCGTCATCATTCAATCTAACTGTTTACGCTGACAGTGTTAAAATGATTCCAATTTGAGAATCACGAGAAATCGCTGACGGTCAACTCAAAAATTAAGGCATCGTCGTCAAAACTGATCTACTTAATATCATTAAAAATGTCGATAATGTCACGATTCATTTTTTTTCGACACTGATGCCAGAATATTTGATTTGAAGGAGAATTACGACAAAATGACTGTATCCCCTCTTTTTTTAACATTTCGCCATTTGCTGAATATTGACCGTGAACGCGAGATCTCCAGCTGTGTCAGAGGGTTATCGAGTGATTCGTCGTTCGTCGACTACACCGCACTCTCGTTACGTGAGAGAGGCGCATTCGTACTTGTAACGATAGCAGAGTTAGACGATTTTACGTTTGTACGTATAAAAGTCTATAACTATATATATACCATTGTGTGAACACCTCTACGAACACACAAATATATTTGCATTAACACATCGAGGGAAGGAACGAGCGTAAACGCGTATTTTATAGTGATCGTTCGAGCCGGAGTTGTAGAGCGGCAAGTTTAGTGGTGTATAGTTGGTGTTACTCCGGATAGAATGGACGTTCGGCGTTTAATACTCCTGTTGCCGGTTTCGATGTTGATCCTAGTTATTTGTACAACATGTGCGAGCGCCTGGTCGTTTCGAAGCCTCGTTGACTCTTTCAACGTGGGCTTTCGCAGCGACGATGTTTCGCCGAGGGACATGGGGAGTAACTACGAGACAACGACGAATTTTCATGAGAACGAGACTAAAATGGAAGAACCACACGACTTGGCCAAGATAATAACTGCTCCACGACGCAAAATAGTTAATACGTGCAAACCCGGACAAAGAAGGGATCGCCGAGGCAAATGTAGAACTCCATGGTGACCACGAAGAACCCAAAGCCGGTCAATGTTTCAAGGTATCCTATACTCAATTACATATTATATACCCGCGCAAGTACGTAATTTTCTCGTTTACATTAAGATACGTATTAAAGATTCGCGGTAGCGAATTGAGACAGGTACATTTTCGAATGAAAAAAAAAAAAAAAAAAAAAAAAACAACATAAACGTGACAGCTGCCGCGATCTCTATACAGCTAGGACCGTGTTCTAACCCGATTTTTGAAACTTAAAATTGGTATTTTACATAAATTGCTACGTCTTGAGAAATATAATGCTGGCAATTATATATACAGACACGCATCCATGTACCAATGAGTATTTCTAGAAACAAAAGATACGAAGGAAAGCTATATATTATCATTAAGCATTGACATTCTACGATGCGTAATTATGAAAATTATGGCCTTCCTATGTTATTCTTCGTTCGAACGGCGGATTAGTTAACGAGCCTCGTCGCCTGTTTCGTTAGACCCTACGCGGATTGCTATCCATTGTTATGAGACACACAAGAGGCGATAAAACGATGACGAAACGGAACTCTCATCCGAGTTGAAGCATCTGCGCTCAGGCAAATCCTTCGAATGTTTGAGTATCACCTATATCCCACGAGGAATCTCGAGAGGATAAGCGAGTCTTTGAAATTGCGGGCTTATGGCCTCTGTCCTTCTGCTATTTCTGAAGCTCAAATCTCTTGGTTCGCTTGGAATTGTCCATGAATCTAATACTTCTTGCTGAGAACCCTTGTAAAACTATTACCACGAAGCTTGAACTCCCCAAGTTCCGAAGAGCAAAATTCTTTCGACTTTCTTCTGTTATTTTGCCAGGCACATTCGTATTCGTCGTTTATTTTTCGCCTGCAAACTCATTCGGTTATTCTATCAAAAACAGGGTGTGATCTCGATATTTGCCGATTCCAACTTACCACCTCTTTATTTTAATAGATATTCGTGATATTTAAAATATTTTCCGAAAAAATAATTTATTCGTAAATAAACACAAGGATATTAGGCATATGTATATATTTTCATGCATGCCTATCAGACAAACAACTATTTATTCTTGTATTACCCTTCTCCACTCTTTCCAGAGATTCTTTTCATTTCTAAATACAAAATAGTTCAAATACATCAATTTTCCTCCAAAACACCAAGAACAACCGCCACCTGAGCTAAAATGTTCTATTTATTGTTAGTCGTTCAATTCAAAGATCATTTGAAATTCATTTGAAAAATCATTTGAAGTTGAATCATATCGAGCAGGTTGTTTTCTTTGCTTCGCTTTGCTATTTGCGAATAGTTATTTTAATCTGGAGAACAACGTTCACGTATATAGACCAAAAATTGTTCCAACGAAGCGAATATATTGTAATCTCGATCTCGAGCATGTTACGAGAGTTTATTGCTAATTTATTGACCTGTAAAGTCAAAAAATTATTAACAGAACCCTGGAGCTTATTAAATAAGGAAGCGATCGAATAATATAAGAAAATAATCCCAACCTTCCGACCTTACATAGACCGCGTCTCAGAAAAATGTAATATAACAAAGTCATACTATGCTTTACACGTCTTTTACCTTCTCAGGATTCTCCGCACACAGCGGGAGCCATTGTTATTAGGGTTGACGCTTCCCTTGACCACCGTCGACTAGACTGGCAATTTATTGCGTATCTCACACCGCGGGGGTTGACGTGAAGTATCTTCGTAGATAGGACACCATCTAAACTACCGACGCGTAACACATCACGTCGATCGATCGCCGTGTCTCCTATGAATCTTAAGCATATTTTTGTAGAAATTTGTTACAGAATAAGGATACAAAATGACATTGGGCATAATATTTCAGCCGATAAATTTAAACAATATTCACGATGTGCGTGGATAGAAGTTTATATTTTCTTGAAGAGATTCAATTATTTTTCTATAATTAGTGTGAAAACGATTTTATTACGAGATTATTGTCGATCGTGAAGTTAAAGCGCTAAATTTATGATAGTAGAAATCATTTTATTAGTACCTCACTTGTTTTCGATATTAATTTATGAATATACCCTATTCGTGAAAAAAATGTTCTTCATGCTTAAGGCTAGGAGTCATACCGACTGAGCCGCCATGAGTGCGAAAGAGATAGCTGCAAATTTCGAAAGTGAAATTCTTCAACATGGTTTGACTGATTACAAAAAGGTCCTGTTAGCCCATTTTTGCCATCGTCCTGCGTGGGCTGACAGAGCTTTTTTGTTTTCGGTCAAACCGTATCGAAGAATTTCAATTTTGAAAATTCGAGGTGAGGTTAGGTGACTGACCCATCCCCTTAACCTGTTAATATGTTAACGTTGAGCCTCTATCGTTATAAAATTCATTGGGTTTTTTTTTTTATATTAGTCATTTTAATCGAGTAAAGATAGTCAAATAATGCATGTATATGAGTAAAAATTTAATACTTCCAAAAATCACATTTTTCCATCATCATTTCAACATAAATTATTATTTTACCCTCGCTTCTATAAAGCCATTTATTTCAGTTTGACGGTTCATCGAACTTCTGAAATTAACAGCCGTTAATATGTGGTCTCTTCGATAATAATTACGTAAACGATTACGAGAATTATGCTGATACTCGAATAAATAATCTCGTCGAAATCTGCTTTAACTGTTGAAGCTCTCGTTGTAATCGCTTTCCTGGATGGCTTCAGTATCTAGATATTATAATAACTGTTACTGAATGAATATTCTATCTATATCTTTCCTATAACGAGAATATAATAGGGGATGCATACATTGGAAAGCATTTGTCAAGTGCTTCGATGACCCAGTTGTACGAGCGTGATAACAGCCAGTCTACAATCATAGGAGAAAAATCACCGTTGTTGATAATTCCGGGTTTACAAGCTATAAAAAAAGAAGAAAAAAAAACGAACGAGGGCATCGATGATCTGGGTGTTGTCATAAAACGTTTTTTTTACTACTTTTAAGAAGAGAAATTACACAAGATCGTCACTTCTCGTAAATTTCGTCGATTTAGCGGGAAGTTTTTTCTTATTTTTCCTACGATTTTACATCTGTACGTGACGTTAGGTTTATCGCAGTATATCCGGAATAATACGTTCATGCGGAACGTGGATTATTTTTCAATGTAACCTTGCATTTCTACGACGTAATTCAGCAGCAATGAAATAGACGAACAAGATTGTTTCTATTTACAATCATGTTTATACACCTCTACCTTATCGTCACTCATCGATTTTTGGAAATCTTGTTGATTCCGCATAAACATCACGAAACACTAATTCCGAATACCACAGGAAAAACGTGTTTCATATTTCCCATTGAGAGAGACGAAAAAATCAGACAAATCCGGTGAGATATATACGCGTGATAAACACGGGCATTGCAGATTTTTGATCTGGTGAGCACCACTAAATATGAACGAAAATTCAACGAATATCCGTGCGATACAGAATTCCCCGAATATTTTGTTTGCATTTTTGTATCGGGGGAAATACTTGGTTATCGTTATCGGGTATGAAAAAAAAGTTATTCACATCTAGAAAACATCATGTAGAATTTGATGGAATTGATCAGAAGGGGGAATTTTTTCAATTCAAGAATTTGTTCCCACTTGAATAGTTTACTGCCTTCGCGATCGTAAAAAAAAAAAATCAGGTTTACTGGTCTCGGTGAAAATGCTTTCTTATTAAATAAAATAATATTTGACCGATTTGAAATAAAATTTGGACTGCTGCAATCAATTTTCAATAGCAATTTTACTTTGACTGAGCGCTCATTGGTTATATATGAATAAGATTATGGTATCCCCTAAAATGTCGCATACGAATGAGTTTATATGTGTAATTATGTATATAATGCAGTATACTTGAGTAATAAACTATAGAAATGAGTGGTCAGCACGAGACGTGTCAGCATGCTGACACGTGGGCGAGTGCGAAGATTCGCAATTATGTACATACATAGTATATATATACTGTTTACGTATATAAATGTATGACTTTTCATAGATATTTTCCTATGTGTATGTGTATATATAATTGGGGCTTTTGGCGAACTGTATTACGCGACACGTACGAAACGTTAAAACGCGTCACGTACAATACGTTGATACGTGTCATAACGTTCATGACGCTGACGTTGACGAGATACATGCAAACGCACCGGTATATATACATATATGTATATTCAGCAAGTGCACATATATATAAAATACAGTATATATTTGCTACCTTCACGAATGTGGGGTTAATGATGATGAGGATGACGGGAGGGGACGCAACGCTCCGTTTTATCAGTGTCTTCATTCCAATCTCCAGTACGACAGTGGTCACTATAGAGACTCTATCGGACGTTTGTATATAACGACGGGCGTCATGAATTTCCGTATGCGCCATTGTCGCAAAACTTCAATGTTCCCTTTAATCGTTATCGCTATAATCACATTAGTGCTAATACCGCTCGTCCTTGGACTAAAGAAGGATTCGAAAACATTCATACTCTTTGAGAGCAGAGTCAATCAAGGCTCGTTCATCAATTTGCCACTTCGATGTCCACCCGACACCCAAAAAGTTGGCAATCGTTGTAGGACCGTTTTCTAGGTAAGCCGAACAAAAAGTAAAACGGTGTACAATTTTACAAAAACATTTTACTACGACGAGTAATATGAACATTATTACGAAGACGCCTTGAAACGAGAGAAAATAATGTGAGAAAAATTGAGCAATAATTCGTAATCACGATATTTTTACCCGGCGAAGACGATTGCGTCACGCGATTACAAAAGTTTACTCGGGTTAAGATCATGTTTATCTATATTAGTCAGGAATGCTTATCTTTTTAAACACTGCCGGAAGTATACGATAGTTTAAAAGTGAACTGCGATGATTTAGAATAATAAAAAGTATATTGGATTATGAATTAAAAAGGACAGAGATGTTTTGATCGAAATGGATGTTTGGATCTCTTCTACTCGAAACATTGCAATACTTATTATAATATTCTGAAAGAATAATCAATCTACTCACACCATCTACTATTTTTCAACTAACATTTTAAGTTGAATTTATCGAACTTTTTTCTGTACACAATTTAAAAAATGACGCCGCACGAATTAAATTTTCAAACGATATCTCTTTTTATCGATCCCGGTATCACCTCCTCTCTCTGCCCCTTATTGTCGTTGATTAGATCGAGAAAGATAACACGGATGATAACTCGTTCCCGTTCAGCGTTCATATAATTGCACCGTGTGGTGCAAACAGGACGAAGTCTGGTCATGATCTATAGAGATACGAAGAGTTGAAAACAAAGATCATAACATTGCCAAGAACCAAACAGCAAACATACCGAGAGAGCAATGTCTCCCCTTTCTCTTTTTCTCTCATTCTCTCTCTTTAGTTTGATATGACGATATACGAGTTTCTGTCAGCTGCGAATTTGACGTGTCGCAAGAGAGAAGTTTCGGGATTCTCTAAAGCCGTTTGCTCGTAAATTTCCAACACCGAATTGTCATTCCCGGTGAGCCGAGGCGGCGGCCCCTCTCACGGGACACAATGCTATGTCGCCATGGTGCTTGCCGCAACTGAACGTAACGTACGTGTCATCGTTTAAAGCCGGTGCGTGAGTCGAATCGATCACCCACACAGATCACATCTCTGCACCTCCTTCCCCTCTCTTACTTACCCTCCGGGCATTATCGTATTACGCGCTACTTGATTTATGTTACAGATGAGATTTACCGGAACGAAGATGTCTATGCAATTTTGTTATTGTCTCCACAATTGGATGTAAAGACAATTTTGCTTGATGCCTATGTGTTAATTATTGCTTTTGTTGATGCAGAAATAATAGTCAGCACAGTTTTTGGCATAGATCTCTCACATTTTTTCCGAGACAAGTAATGGTTTAAAAAAACGGAAAAAGTGGAACAAATTTTTTTTTTATTTTTAGAAAAATGTTTGTTTTTTGTTTCTGCATATACACTGGCGGGTTTTTACGAGCCCATCCCATCACTTTAACCCAACTTCACTAATTTTCAATTTCTAAATTTCCATGTTCCTGAGGGACCCCCAAGAGTGTTGCCCACAGCCACTCTTTCTTAAGGTAGTACCCAGGTTCTGGCGTAAGCAAAAGTTAGTCCAATTTTTCATATTTTTAATTCGGTAAAATGAGCTGTTTTAATATCGCATTATATAATATGGTATATACGTATATATATATATATATATATATCCTTGTAGGGATATACTGAAATAATTGATTGCTTATTAGATATATTATCAGTCGATTACATTTTTCCGAGAAGCGTAAACTTTTGGATGGGTACAGGCAGACCACACAATGAAATCTATATACAGATGAGGGGACATTAGTGTATTTGGACGAATGGTAGATCGCGACAACACCGCAACCCATCAGCTACTCAGAAAATGCGCAGAAGAGTGCGCACACACGGCAAACGAGTCGGCTATCCGTGTGCCGAGTTAACAGCATTGCCGTGTTATCCCCTCCATGTCTCATACTTGTACAATTTTATCATGAATTTCGAACTTTGAACATTAATATCTCGGAAACGTTTGAGACTATAGTTGTGGAATCTAGCCGCAAAAATTCCTGATATTTTGTTCTATTACATATTCGTTTTTCATAAAAATCTGTCTCGAGATAAAAACTTAATTAGTGAGAATGTGGCATTAACAGCGACATGGCATATGCGATACATGTAAAACAACCGAGTTTTAACGGGATTTATTTCTGGATTGTATGAGTCGATCACTCTAAAATTTGGACGTGATATAGATCCTATTGTAATTGATAACCTGTTAAAATTTCAGAAAAATCTGTCTCAAGTGATTTTACCTGGGTACTACCTTAATGCACTACTGTATTGCATTTCCACAAGAGCCAAGAGAAACTGTGGAAAACCCGGCTGATACATGCGGCTATATTTTTTATTGAGTTTCAATTGATTAGCACCGTCAGAAACTCAGAAAAACTGCCTCCCGCTCAGCGATTGATGCGCGAGCCGGTGCATGGTTAAGCGTTCACCCAACCAAGTATTGGCCTCGCACGAGGCTGCTTAAGGGACAACACCACTGTGACGGCTTCAAAAAATCGATTTTTTGAAAACCATTTTAAAAAATCTAAAATACTTTTAAGATTGAAATGCCGTTGGACCCAGGTCGAAAAAATAATTATTTTTGTAGATATTGAATATTTTGTGGAGCGGTGCAGCGGTCTGCGACGCTCGGGGTCCCGCGCAGCTGGGCGCCTTAGGGTCGCCAGGTATTCTTCCCGCCTTTCTCAGGTATTCTTTTGACTCCCTTCACAAAAACCGGCTATTGTTAGCCGGTTAACTATTGTTATAAATATAGTTTCGAAAAATAGCACTTGGTGGCGATAATTGAAAAAATTCCATGGCAGGTATAGGGATAGCGTCATAGGTCATAGCGTCAGTTTGCGAATAGAAGCGACGCTATTCGTGTCTAATCGTTCCGAATCGTTTCGTTTGTGAATATCAAACGCTTCAAATTATTATTTTCAAGTTGAAATGGAGGATAAGAAAGTGCACACGGGGAAAAAGGGAACAAAACGGAGCTATATGACGAGGAGTCGATCGAAAATTTCGAATCGAAAACCTCCGAACCGTTATAGCTCCGAAAACAGTTCTGCAGAGCATGTGAGCACGTCGGCGAAAAAGTTAAAATCATCGGACGATTTAGACGTCGGTGTTACTAACGATTTCAGTTATCGTATAGTACAACTTTTCACTGCATTGAACATTATATCCACGTTAGTGAAATGTTAAGTGTGTGATCGTGACATAAAATTCACCAAAAAAAGTTTGCGCGGACTCGGGTTCAAAATCGAGGTCGATTGCGGCCATTGTGAAAAAGTGTTAATCAATTCGCGTCCTATGATTGACAATGCATACGAAATAAATCGTCGGATCGTATTCAGTATGCGTCTTCTTGGCGTCGGTTTGAATGGCCTGATGAAATTTTGTGCATTTATGGACCTACCGCGCCCCATATTTCAGTCTTTTTACGATCGAATCATAAATTCGATTTCGATTGCCACTAAAGCAGTGAGCACAATGAGCAAAAAAAAGGCTGCACTTGAGGAGCAGAGAATTTCGTTGGAAAATGGGGTGGCGGACGGAATTATCGTTTCAGGCGACGGATCGTGGCGAAAGCGCGGTTTCAGCTCGCTTTTCGGTATAACATCGCTAATCGGCTGGTACACTAAAAAAGTGATTGACGTTATGGTTAAATCGAAATACTGCAAAGCTTGCGAGCATTGGGGAAAAAAAGAAAACACCGTGGAGTACTGGGAATGGAAAGCTATCCACGACGATGAGTGCCAGGCGAACCATAGCGGCTCCTCCGGAAAAATGGAAGTCGACGCAGCTATCGAAATGTTTCAACGGTCTGAAGAGCTCTATGGCATAAAATATAAATATTATATTGGTTACGGCGATTCTAAAACGTTTCTAAAACGATTCTAAAACGTTATATCAAATAGCGATCCATACGACGGTTTCGAGATAAAAAAAAGAGTGTATCGATCATGTCCAAAAACGTATGAGGACGCGCCTCCGCGAAATCGTGAAAAAAAAGGATTGTCTGGCAGAGGAAAGCTCACCGGAAAATTGATTGACGAGTTGAGCACATATTACGGCTTGGCTATTCGGAGGAACAGCGATGATGTTGACAAAATGAGGAAGGCAATTTGGGCAACTATCAAACATAAAATGTCCACAGACAGTGAGCCACAACATGACGATTGCCCGGAAGGAGTCGAGTCGTGGTGTTCGTGGCAGCGCGCGGTCGCAAATGGTGATATTTCTAAATATCGCCATAAACCGCCTCTTCCTCAGGAAATATTGGAGGCAATTCAGCCAATCTTCGAAAATTTGAACAGGGACGATTTGCTGCAGCGTTGTTTGGGCGGCTATACGCAAAACAATAATGAAAGCTACAATAAATCAGTTTGGGCAATAGCCCCCAAGTGCCAGTCCGGAAGCAAAAAAATCATTGATATTGCAACTGATATCGCGGTATTAGTGTTCAATGATGGCCTGAGAAGTCTCATGAAAGTACTGGAGACGTTGGGGATAACCATCGGCCCAAATTGTTTCAACTTTTGCGTTGAGACCGACGCAGCGCGGATCCAGTTCGCGGAGCGCTCGCTCACAGACGCTGCAAAAGAAGCGAGAAAAGTCTTAACAAGTTCAAGGAAAGAATCAGGAGACAACGATTTGCTTCTTGAAGGCCAGCTATATGGTGCCGGCATCGCTGATTGAAGGTAAATAATTTTTTTTTTCAATTTATAACATAAATTAACAAACCTAAAACTTTGAACGCGTTTTTCTCAAAACCACTTTTTTGAGTGCGGCACGCAGCAGAACTCGAGCAATTTTTATCCGATCGACTTCAAATTTTTACTGTATCAATAAAAGTAGATTATCTAGAGAAGTACATAGGATTTTTTCGATATCTCAATAATTATAAAAGTTATAGCCTATTTTCGACGAGAAATTTTACTCAAAAATCATTCTTTCATTTCAAAGGCGTGCCTATTTTTTAAAAATCAATATTTTTCCAAATCCCTATGTACTTCTCTTCAAAATATCATATTATTAACGAAAACACTCGGTATTTTTTTTTCAGATCGACGTTGAAGAGAGTTCTGCTGCGTGCTGCGAACCACTGCGGAGATGACAGCACCTGACGCGAGAGCTTCCCCAGCGTCACCATGCGGCGTGAAAAATGTGAAAAAAATGTTTTTTGCTACATTAATAAACAAGGAACAAAACCCAAAAAAATTTTTTCGAATATCTCTTTTTTTTCCCACAAAAAAAAATTCTTGAAAAATGTGAAAAAAATAGGGGGTCACAGTGGTGTTGTCCCTTAACTTTGGTAATCGCCGGAACCACACACTGATCGCGTACCCATCGCTGTCGGTTTTTAGAAAAACGTATAGATTTTCTAAAATAAAATCTCATTGAAAAAAAAGCTCATAGGATTTCGAGATCGAAAATATGCGTTTCGAATAAGAGTTAATAAAATATTAGATTATATGGTAACCACTTGTGTTTCGTGTCGAAAAAAAATATGCACTACTTTCAATACATTTAGAATTATATAGTTTTATATTGCTATTTGTTCCTTACGAAAAGAATAATTCAATAACAAACAATTGTCAAGTTTCACCACCTTTAGACCATTTGGAATTTCCTGAATAATTTGATATTCATCTTTTTCTCTTGTGAATCCCCATCGTTAAACGATTAACGTTTACATTTTTAAAGTAATCGGAAAATCCTAATCCGGGAATTTTTAACCTTTATTATTTTACTAGTGACTGGTCTTTTTGAGAGTCTCTTTCATTCAAGAAGAAACATTTGACGTGCACATTTTTTATTATAGCCGTGGTTTGCACATTTTTCGCCATCATAGAAAAGAGATTAACTCGTCCAAAATTCCCAGTCATAAATTCGCTGTTCGGTTAAACAGCACCGGTACTCCCTTCCCCGTTCCTACGCTATTCCCCACTCCAGGGCATATCTATCTAGAATTCCCGAATTTTCGAGCATTCTTTAAGGAAAACGCATTTCCTCCCACTTAACTAAAATTAACCAATGAAAATAGGTATGCAAAATATTACCCTTTCCATCATCCCTTCTAAATTGGTCATTCTTCGCTAAAAATTATATGTCAGAATAAGTCAGTCTTGTACGAACCGCTAAACTCATAATATCTCATAAAGAATTATTTTTCATGTTCACAATTGTTATCTTTTTTCTTTACTTTTGCTAATCAAAATTAAATATAAAAATTTGTTAACCACAAACGTCTTCATTTATTTTTCGAAACTGGTTACATTTTATTAATTTGAAATATAACGTACCATAGCAGAGATCGTTGCTATCAAAAAGTATTTTGGAACTTACGCCTCTGAAAGAAAAAATAATAATTTTTCGCGGTTTACACGGTACAACTTGGAAAAAGCTCATTATAATCTGGTTATATGGTTTACAAAGTATAATACACTACAATTTTTTTCCGGAATTAACCTTACTAATAGTCCTACACAGAGAGCAAATTTATTCAGAAATTGCAATGATACCATCGTGATCGGGTACCATCTCGCCACTTTTCAGGAGTTTTACTTGAAAACAAAGTAATTTTTGCCTTCATACAAAATCAAATATTGTAATTGACGGATTTTACTCGGAGAAGAGTGTAAAAATTGCTTTACTCCGAAACGAATTTTTACAAAAAACATTATCGAATTTATTAATATCGCGATGAATTACATTTTACAATGTAACATATTAAATTTAAAATCATTCTACATTCATTTGTGCATGGATTCTAGAGTTATTACAATTGGTACTATATGTCTACGGGGACAAATTACAGTGAGACATTCTAAAAATTCGAGCGTTTGTGCACTATAACTGAAATCGCTGTGCTAGTATTCAAAAAATTACTGTGACACATTGCGAATTTTTGAGCGTTCGTATAAGAGTACGGAAATCGCCGAGCTAAAATTCAAAAATTATTATTGTACATTGTAATATTTCGAGCGTTCGTGCTTGCGTAAAATTTAATAGATGTGACAATATGGTAACCCGTTGATATGGTACTATAGTAATTTTTAAAGAAATTTTCTCTCCGTATATGAATTCCTGTTGTGATATCTGAAAAACTTTATTTCTCTGCAATTTATCTTCAAGCCGTCAAACTCCGATACTATTTTCTAGCTTGTAAAGTTCAGATTCTCCCTTGCATTTTTCCATGCTAAATTTCTTGTCATCGTGTTTATGTGTTCACACGATTCTAAAATACTAATTATATTTGTGAGATGATGGTGATCAATCGATAATTCGTATCAAATTTACAGCAAATAAAACTTCAATTTAAAAAAAATCATGCTGTTGAGAGACATTTCCAAAATGTGTTTTGTCTCACACCATTAAAAGCGCAGATTCACCTGAACATACTTGACGTTATAAATAACGACGAAAAAATACTCTTTTCTCGAATTAGCATATTTTTTAAAAATTAAACCTAGTTAAAGCAAATCTGCTACATACACTGAGAAATGAACACTATATTAGATTGCTTTAATATACAATTGTTTCGAAAAGCTATCATAATAACTATACATATTAGAGGATAGTGCGACATTTTGTTGTACTATCGAAAAGTTTGTTTATCACTATCTCTTTGCATGATTTAGTTGAATAAAGAATAATTTTTTTGTTCCAGTGCGTGTAACTTATTCGTTATCAATGGGAAGTGAGTCGACTAGAGTAAGCCGAAGGTGTTGTAATGCCTAAATTATTGGCGTGATTGACCGTAACGTTATCAGGATGAATTTTCTCGCCGCTAAAACAAGTCCGTACTGCCTTACAATCAGCTCTTTTCCATAATGCTAGTAAGAGAAGTAAAGAGGGAGAGAAACAGGGAGATGAAACGAGAGGGGGGGAGGAGAGAGAGAGAAAGAGGGAGAGAGAGAGAGAGAGAGGGAGAGGGAGGGTGGGAGAGGTCTGGTACAAGAGTTGGCTATAGCGCCATACGATATATCTATACTAATGCGGATGCGTTTAGCCGTTAATCATTCAATTACACGTGGCCTGAGTCACGCTGTGAGGGAAGACGGTGAAATACTGTTCGTTATCTATCTCCAAGTCTAATGTTTTCCGATGGAACAAGTCCATACTGCATCGAACCAGATTCTTCGTTGTACCGTGAGACATACTTCCGGTTATTAAAAAACATTTTATGATTGTGCATAACCACGGGGATTGTCGATCAAATTCAATTATTTATACGGCGGCGCTTTTCTGGTCCTTAAACGAGTCCTTACTGCTACGAAGTAGTTCCTTTATATGGGTAATTAGCGATTCGTTGGAGCAGACAAATACATTTATACGTTCACTTATATAGTGATATAAGTGATATGAATGCATTTGTTAGTTCAACCCTCCAATTACCATGAACTTTTTCTCACCATGCTTGCATCAAAGTTTTTGTACTTATCGTTTATAAAAAAAAAAACTACAGTATATGAAAATTTGCTTATATTCTTCTAAATGCAGAAGAAATATTTCGACTTTGAAATTCATGAGGTGATATTGTTTTTTTCGAAAAATTACCAATTGTTTTGTTAATATATATAGATTGATTATTTATTGATGGTTTGTCAATTTAGAAAGGCGAATCATTTGTCACTAAACTTTTATTAAAAAGTACCATATTGATCAAGAGTTTTCTTGAAACTTTTATTACACTATTAAAATGTGTAACAAAATGTGTCAGTACTTTTTAAGTATTGACATGGCTGCACTGTACAAGGAGAAATAAACTGGAAATTATATGCATACTAGTGACGAACTGATAAAGTTATTGAAGAACATTGAAAACTGCCACACGGAAATGTACCAAAGCTTTTTCTAAAAATAAGTTTTCTTTTAAACGACGACAAGATTTATATGAAATCAGCAGGTTCGCGAAAACACCATCAGATCATTGAGAATTCATATTGTTGTTTATTTATTTCGGACTTATTGAAGTATATACAAAAATAATTATACCATTGGAAGCGCATTGAACACATTAGTTTAGGAAAGTTTCATTTTTTCGAAAAGTCGAACAGTCTTCGCGTGGCGTCGACTTGAAGCTTGAAAGTAGCGGAAAATCGTCCAATCTCGAGTATAGATACTCGGCCCGTTTTACCTTGGACGTTCAACACTATCTTTTCGATACTTGGCGTCAAGACGCTGCCGCGTCTCTAGATCTATCTAAGTGTAAAATATTACGAGTCCGTTCTTTTCTTATCACGTTGAATGAATTATAGAAATGCGACGGACGGAACCAAATTTGTAGGGCCAAGGATTTTCAATAGGTAGGTGAGATTCAGTGGAATAAGCCATTTATGTACACAAGAAACGGCTATAATACACGTATGGAGTAAGTCGAATAGGGTTTCCTATACGTGGTAAAATGAACGTTACGGGAGTGTTATCGACACCACATTGTATTGAATTTCCCGATTTCCATAACGGATAAGGGTCTTTGCGGATAATAATACCTCAAGTGTTTCATTCAATCGTGCGTAGAGCGTTCACTCGACATCTCGCCATTATCGTACGATATTTATGTCCCAGTACCCACATTACTCAAGAGCTACAATTCGCGAAGTGATTTATCTACATTCTGACTGGAGTCATTGTTGCAAAGCTGATCTGGTAAATCTGCATCGATTTCCTTAATAATCGATCTTCGTAATAATCATTCGAAGCGATTAACATGTCAAGAATAAAATGCAAATGATTCTATTCAATACAGAATCGATTCGTTACGAAAATTATCCTTTTTACTCACACAATTGTTCTCAAATTCCGCCTTCTCTTGAAGACAGCTTTTTTTTGATTCCGATTATAATCGGATTCGAAATCCTACCATCTATTCGACAATCGATTACTATTCCAAGCGTTGGAGTAGTGGAGAAGAATCGGATAATATGTCACAAATAGGGTATTTTTTATATGAAATCATTAACCCTCTTGTCAATACCCGGAATTACTGATCATGTTCGATACGCGAGGTAAAGGGTTGGTTCCCGGTTATTGATAAGGGGGTTAAATAAAACATGAAGCGAACGGAATGAGTAATCAAACATAATTGATGTATCGAAGATGAAAATTGAAATATCTCTTGTAAACATTTTTAATCCTTTTTCAAGTAGTGCATTTTGCACGATACACTTAAATATCAATTTGTCAATAAAATGTTCAGTTTCAGAAATTTTTTAGTTGATCTATTGACATTAATGTATTGAAATCTTGACGTATCTTCTTCTTAAGAAAATATAAATAAAAACATCCATTATGAATAATAAATACCCAAAAAAAACAACCAATTCAGAAAAGCTGAATTAATATTGCCTTAAACCAGTTTGAATAAATAAGAATTATACAAATTTTGGCATCGAAATAATGTACGGTGATGGGATTAATAAATTAATTGTGAACATGAATAAAGAGCGTGTAATAATTATCGAGCATGTAAGTATAAGCAAATGGTGTGCAAATAAAGGTGCGCCGTATTAGCAGCAGGTTCACATCTACTGGCGTGTTAAATTTCTAGACAGATAACGCTATCGGAAAAAACCACCCACAGGAAACTTTCTGTGTTGCTATTTCCAATATAAACAGATTCTTTTTTTGTGGAATACTGACCGCTAAAGTCATAGTTCATCCTTAATCAAAGCTGCTGATATTCTTTTTTGATAAAAACTGTAGAAACAACAGAAAGAGAGAAAGAGAGAGAAAGAGAAATTTGTAAGACGAGTGAAAAATCCTATGTAGAGAAATGTCTCAAGTTTCAGATTTGTGATGATACAAAACGCTTTTGCACATATACAGCTCGATAATATCTCACGAGTTATACGTAACAACGTTCATTAGCATAATCTGAACCTAAAGGACACCATATAAATCCTGTTTATCGAGCCGGGGAGTGTCTTATCATGCCACGGGTACGAGTATACTGGTATATATATATATGTGGGTATTCATATATATTTGCTTCGTACGGGTGGATTATTTAGCGAGCGTTGGTAAAGATGCGTATCGCCACAAACCGAGTAGCCCCAGGCTATCATAAAATTCGCCTCTCTTGGTTATATACCATACAGAGAATTTTCGCCAACGGCTTTCTCGTTCTCTCTCCATCTCTTTTTTTTTCTCTTGGCACATAAACGCTGAACGAGCACACACGTCCAATCTCCCTCTCTTCATTCCCCAATTCCTTTCTTTCTCTCTCTCTTTTTCTCTGACCTGCGTCCATTGCAAGCTTTAAGAGAGATTCTCGAGAATTCATGGGGGGATAGTCGAGACCCGCGGCAGACATACTTCCGGTTTTTTCCTACTCCCTAAAGAATATCTGTCGAACGACGACACACTTTCATACACTGAATTCCCGTGATATATACGAAGCATTAGGCCTTCGAAGAAAATAGATTCGAGAATGATAAAATCACTTTTTCATTTTATGTTGATAAAGACAAAAGGATATCGAACCACGATGATTTTATGAGAAAATGGGCGATCATTCGCAGAAATTGGATTCGTTGTAAATTTCTATAACCAACGAATTATCCAAGATATGGCATTCCTATCTTCGAGATATTCAGATATTTAATTATATACAAAAATAGTTTGTATAATTTTGAAAATGTTTATCGTAAATAATAAATTGAAGTGATACCATATAACGCTATTAATTGCATTTTTACATTAATTTCACACAGTCGTAGAGTACTTTAGTTTCATTAAAAACTTAAAAAAACAAAATTTGCTGTAGAAAAGGTCTTTCGATACTGCAGCGTGAAAAATGAATAACTTTTCTATTCACGCAACTATTTTCGATAAAATGTATTCAAACGTAATAAATCGGTTCGATCAATCGTTACAAATTCAGTAATCGTATATCTGGTAATTGATTTGAAAGAACGATGCTTGGCGTTGACCGTAAGTAAACGAAGTGAAAAGAGAAAAAGGTATAATAAAGGGATGTAAATTGGGAGAGCTTGCGTGCGATAACGAGTAACAACCGCTAAGTTCGCACTCCTCATTTTTATCTCTTTTACACTTTTCTCTTTCTATGCTTTTTCTTCCCTCGTCATCTGATTCTCACTTCTTCGCTATCTCTCTTCCCGCCTCTTCATTGATCGTCTCATAAAGTCGCTCGCGCAATATCGGATACAGAGATCCTAATTGGAGTTGGCTGCTAAGTTGAAAGCAGGGAATCGAGCGGGACCAAACTTCGAAGAGCAGGTATATCGAGACGACCTGGACGTGCTTTCGCGCAAAGACCTGTGAGGCGTATGAGGCTAGAACAGAACGTGTACATAGGAGTATATAGATACATTTATGTACATATGAATATATATGTAAGTATATGTATGTTATGTATATATATAGGTGTGTAAAAGGCCTCGTGGGAAATCCTGGTCTGGCCATCGTTAATTGGCATGGGTATAACTTGAGTTTGAGGATGAAGCTGGAGAGGTAGAACGAGGACTCGAAAAGGTACAAAGATGTTCGTGCTGAAGATACAACGAGAGAGATCAGTCTAAAATAAAAGAACAAAAAGAAATAGAACAAACGAGAGAGCAGCCGCTCTAAAGGGGGAAAAAATAACATAACAAGAGAGACCTCGATCGAAAAAGAAAACATAAAAAAGAACAAGAGACCCTTGAACGAGGAAAAACGCGTTAACCAATTCTTTTCCTTTCGTGAATCGACAGAAGAGCAATTATTAAAACAAACAAAAACAAAAACTGAAGAAGGAGAAAATCAAAATACCGGAAGGCATACAATAACCCCTTGAGAATCTACAAATGCATCTCGCGGTAACATTCTATTTCCCGGCTGTTTCGGCCGAGGTGTTGTAGCCCGCGATTGTGGAAATTTGCTAATGGGCACTCAGCGCGACGGGAATGGGAATTCAACAGCTTGATAGAGAGAATGTAAGAGAAAGGAATAGTCTGCATGTTTATAAAGTCAAAGGGAAACACAAGGGGGATGAGATTCCCTGAGGGCTTGAAATCCTTCCGATAGGTACGTGCCGCCAGAAGGAAAAGCTCCATCGTCCCCCATCGACCAATGCTTCTTATAAATACCGATTTTATTTTGCCTCCTGGGTATTTTCAAACAATCGCGGATACTAGTCAATATTTTAATTAGCATAACTTTTATTTTATCATGCTAATTAGAAGCTTGTTAATTACGTCTCATGTACTTCATAGCCGTTACAAAATTGACAATGAACGATTAGGCATTTTTAAAAATTACTCGCTAATCCCCATGATTTCATTATCTCGAGATCTTTGTGCACAAGATGATTTGGAAAAAATAACAACGCTGAAGATTTTTATTTATTCGTATTAAGGGGCCAATCCACTTTGGAGCCACGAAAAAAGGCTATTTTCGCGACTTTTTTTTTGCGGATTTTATAAAAGATATGAATATAAAAGTTGTTGGGCTTGATAAATAAAGTCTTGAAATACATAAAAAAAAAAATTTTAATTCATTTTTATTCATTTTTAAGTACAAAAACTAGAGTTTAACGTAACGCCTCAAAAATAGGTGGGCTAGGTAGCTCCATCACAACTCGGCAACGGCTTGTTTGAAACAAAAATATCAAAGTCCATTAGATTCAGTATGACACCAGCTACAAAATGACCCTCGGATATAAAATTTTATCAAAAAATAAAAAAATGGCAGATGAAAAACGAAAAAAGTAAAAAAAAACGCGCTTTTTTCGAAGTCTTTCACAAAAAAAAGAGTAAAAATCAAAATTTTAAAACCATCAAGGGTCATCTTGTTGCGAATCATATTTACAATATGTGGTTCAAATTTCAAGAGAATCGGTTTATTAGTTTTAGAGATACGATGGAGCTAGATTTTGGAAACGTTGTTTCGAGAAAAACGCGTTCGAAGTTTATACTACGAAAAACTCTTACCTAAACTCAATCGGCAATTCCTGCACCATACAAAATCCCTTCTGATTGCTCATCATCGTCGATTTCTTCAAGTCTTGCTTGCTTTCGTTTGGTTCTGGTCTCTTTTGAGCACTCAGAACTGCGGTGGTTTGCAGAGCGAACACGCTCGTCATCGCGATTGTCGGCGAATCCGATGGCGATCGGGCCGAGTTTGACGCCCATTATTTCCATTATTTTAAGCATTGGACGAAATTCTTCATTAAAGACACACGCGGAAACTTTGCAGGCAATGTCTACGATTTTTTTGCCGTTGAATATGTGTTTAGGTGCCATATTCCATACGCAGTTGTTAAAACTTTCATTATTGTTTTGCGTATGACCACCTAAACACCTTTCGAGCAGTTCTGTTTTGGTGAGATCCTCGTAAATAGGTTTTAAAACTTCCTGTACTTCCTCAGAAAGAGCAGGAGGATGTTTGTAATGTTGCTGAAGTGCCTTAGCTTTGAGGTACTTGCACCATTCTATCGAGCAGTTGTAATGTTGCGGCTTGACATCGGTCGAAATTTTGTGGTAATACCCTGCCCATATTTCTTTGGGCATACCTTCAATAGAATTCAAATTCCTTCGAATAGCTAAACCGTAAGTTTCAGACAACTGTTTCATCAACTTGATCGTCAAAGTTTGTGTTTTTGCTTTTGACACTTTTTTTACGGTAGCCGTTTTTTTCTTCACAACTACAGTTTTTTTCGGTGCAGTTTTTTTCGATGCGGCTTTTTTCGGTGTAACGTTTTTCGATGCGATTTTTTCCTCTTCTGCTTCCTTTAGAGCTTTTTTCTTCTGGATCAAAGATTTTCATGCTTCATTTGCACGTTTGAAAACGGGTTTGGCCACATGTAAAACACACTCCAATTTGCTCATCTGCGCTATATGCGCGCTATACGCTCAGGTAGACGAAATGAGGTCCTGACGTTCAGGTAAAAAAAAAAAAAATACTTAGAGAGCTCGGATTTTCATAACATTTTGACACAATATTTCTGAATATATGTACTTTCGAAAACAGTAAAAAAAATCGATTTTTTGAAATTTTCAAAGTGGTCTGGCCCCTTAAATCAGAAAATATGAGTAAATAAACGAAATACAAACATCTAATTTACAATTGTAAATTCTCGAAAATTGAATCGGTTCTTGTAACGTGTGGAAATTAAAAAGTAAAATTTAATTTTCCAGCAATTTTGGTTTCATCGAATTTTGTCAAAATCATTATCAAAAAGTTTCTCAAAGTAGATTATTTAGACATTTTAAGGATGTGAAATCGGGTCGTACTAATCAATAGACACTCTTTCACTACATTTTTCAAATAAGCTACCACGAGTGACCATGTACAGCACAATATCATTCCAAAATGTAATGATAATTTTTTTGATAAGTAAAATTTCACAGACATCAAGTATCAAACTTGAACTACAACATATAAAAAAATCTGAATATTATCTGAAATCAAGTCTAGCGCTCATACATCCTTAAAGCACTTAACTTTGCACTCAAGCACGAAGCTTTATCTTTGATACAACAATATTGTTAATTTATTTTGAACCACTATAGAAGTGGTTCAAAATTTTTTTTAATAACGTAATTACAAGCTTGCATGTTTATAACGGATATACCAAACCACGAGAGACCTTGAGACTCGTACGTGACTGTTTTTCCCCAATACCACACTCGAGAATCGAAGTAGGATGTCTGATAAAAGTTCCATGCTAGCATGCCCTTACCGCAAATAAACGTAGATGACGTTCTCATTACTTTTTTTATCGCGTCATAGAATTTGCTGCAGGATGAAGTGGTTAGTTGAAAGATTTTTCGCTATCAACACGGAATGAAATATTCTATGCATTGAATCATACATTATATATTCTTTATTGTAGCATACGAAACTTACAACTCGTCAAAAAATATACTTCAAACACTCCCCTTACCCTTTGCTTTAAGTACTTTTTGTACTCTATTCAATACAGGTTTTTTCCTGTAGTACTCCTTAAAATTTGTGTGCAAGGATTTAATAATATAATCAATTCTTTCCATCGATTACATTTCAGTTTCAAACACTTTTGAACATACTAGTCCACAAGGCGTAATTTCATTTCCTGGAGTACCTCAAAAAATTTGTTGATAAAATGCTTTTCTTTTTCACTTTTTGTTACAGTATTTCGCGCAAAAAATATCAAAAATGACACAGTACTCGGTTTGTTGGTTGAGCACGTTATTATTCTATTACCACTGAAGTTAGAGGTGATGCTTTTGTAGTTATTAAATCAATTATATGAAATCCCTCATGAGATGGTATAAAAAGAAAAATCATTCAAAAGCTACTCATTAATCAAAGCGAGACTAGCTCTTTTCATAAAGCCTAAAACATCCCATTGATGTATTTAAAATAGCAGCGTCACTCTGAATTTGTAAATTCTAAGCGACATGACTACAAAAATTCTTGTTGATAAAAGAATTCATCACGCTAATATGTTCTGTCCATTCAACCACCCCTCCCTATTTTGTATATATGTAGGGGAGGGCCGGGCAAAGTGGAACACCCGGGCAAAGCGGAAATTTCTTTTTCAGTGGAAAACTAAAAAATTCGACCATTTGACTCAGGACATGTGTTGGAAAAGTAGTATTCCTTGAAACGACTGATATTTCTAACATGAAAATTAAAATATATTAATTAATAAAAAAATGAATATTCAACGAAAATTCGTGTGACCAAAAATTTCTTTTGCTGCAAAACGGAGATGTGAATACCTGGCTAGTATAAGAATACTATCAATAGTGCTGCAAGCATGTTTGGAAATCATTAATTGTTCATTAGACTGATGCAAAATGTTTTTTTATTTTTTTTATTTTCTTGCTCCTACTTGTCTTTTCTTTGGATATTAATGAAAAAAAAAATTAACTCAATTGCTCAATATTTAGAGACGACTTTTTCAACTTTTATTGATGTTTTAGTTGTTTAGAAATGTTTTCTATTTAAAAACACCATTTTTTTAAACTTCCTTGCTTCCTCTCATGTTTTCTTTAGATATATTGATGAAAGACAAATTCTGTTGAAAAATAATTATAAATCATTTTCGTGCGACCGGGTCCATGACAAAACGCCGATGACAAAACGCTGAGTGACTAAATGCCGGCGACGATATGCCAAAACGCCGATGCGACTGTACGCCGATGACAAAACACCGATACGACTATACGCTGATGCGACAAAATACAAATAGTAGTAATGTTCAGTGGAAATATTAGTTTCCAGGTTTCTAAGTCATTATTCTTAAATAATATGGTGTGATATGATGGTGTATGGTGTAGCGATGACGTTAGCTGTAATATGCAAACCTAGGAGGATTATTCCTTAGAATAACCCTCCTAGGTTTGCATATTACAGCGTACGTCATCGCTACACCATATACCATCATATCACACCATGGATCATCACACACCACATACCATCATATCACACTTTAGCACCCAAACACAACAGATATACACTCAATAAACCATACAGCAATACTTACTTTTTCAATAACAGCCAACAAACGTAAATAATTGGCTTGGAAGTAATTCCAGTGGCACCGTGCACGTCACGATCCGAGGATCGGTTAATACTAAAATTGGACACAAATGCCTGGCAGTCGTGTGATACAATCACACGATATTATATAATTATAAATCATAATAATAATATGATAATTCTCTCACACGATTTATTAACATTTTTCAGATCATAATAATGATATAACAATAATGTGACAGAATTGCAGATCACAACAATCATTCTCATTCTATAATTGTAAACCATAGCAGTGATTCTCTCACACGATTAATTCACTTTTTTTTTTATTTTGTCGCATCGGCGTATAGTCGATGGCATTTAGTCACTTGACCTTTTGTCATCGGCATTCTGTCGTGTCACTCATGCGACCTAACCTGTTTTTTTCCAGTATCGTTGAAATCAAAGTCCCGTTAACAAATGGCCTTAATTCTTAAGATTTTGGAGATGCCTATTTGGACTTTTTTAAAATTTATTTATTTATTTACTCGTAATAATTTCATTTGAGGGTACCCTCCCATCAAATTTTTCGCAATAATCGAATTTTTTTCTTCGACATTCTCCCTGTAATTAGTCTCGCTATAGCGCTATCCCAAATAATTGATTTTTGTCCATCAATTTTTTTTATAAACAAACCAACGTAAAAAGTCCGGGCTTTTTGCAACTCTATTTTTAAACCATTGTTAAAAATCGTGGAAATTTTTTTCGTTTTTGCTTTTTTTTGCGATAACCATTCTCAAATGGTTCAATTTTTTTTATGGTATTTTAACTTTAGATCCGTTGAGTCCTCGTCCCTCAAGTGACGTATTTTTTTTTTGGCGTTGTAAAGATGACGGAATATGTCGTGTATTTTTTTATGAAAAAAAATCTTTACAATCTTGTATTTTTCGACAGATTTTATGGGAGGATACCAATAAAACGGTCTCAAAAATGGCATCAAATCATCATATCGCAGTCGATACAGACACCTGTGAAAATTAACGAATTAAGATCATTTTTGGCTAGAATTTTTACACAATCAATCTCTAAAGGAAAACCTAGGTGCCCGAAAATAAAAATTTGTAAAATCGTGCAATTAAAAAAATAAAAATAAAAGTTGGGTGAGATACCTCTGAAAATAGAGCTTACTGTTTAACAGAACTTATTTTCCATCAATATCTACAAAAGCCATGCACGAGAGGGAGCAAGAAAGTTAAAAAAGCGTGTTAAAAAAAAACAAAAAATTAAAACATCAATAAAAGTTAAGAGAGTTACCTCTAAATATTGAGCAATATTGAGCCGTTTTAACGTAGACCGGTGAATTTAAGCCATCCAAGATGAAGGGCTGACAATTTTTGTAGTTACACATAAATACGGAATGAATTGATATTTGCAACTTGAACGCTATTTACCATCTAGTTTGGTAGTAATTAATTCGTAAATATCGACTGTTTCTAGACACTTATCCCTACGAACACAGAAAAATCGTATGCACGTCAAGACTTATGGAATTTTTACATTCGGTATTTCCAAGATTTCGTAATAAAAATTTGATCACTGTATTCCGTGAATATTTCTGCACTGAAAAAAAGGCATAGTGTTAAGAACGGAGGCGTAGTTGGCTAAACTACGCCCTGAGGTTGGATACGGCGAAACCAATGGTGTAGTTGACGCAACCTCCGTGCGTAGTATTTGTATAGTATATATTGCGTAGTAGTATAGTAGGTATTTGGTTGAGCCAACTATGCCCGCAATTAGAAGTAAAACTTTAAATATTCAATAGAACTAAAATATTTTTTGAATAGAATTCAATAAATATTTGAAATAGTATCATCGCATTGCTCGGGAAATGCGGAAAAGTATTTCAGTCAATTGTATCAATCACGTTTGGATTAAATGAATTGTATTGTGTAATTAAAACGTATAGTGATTGTACCGAACAATTATGATTTTAAAATGACTGTAAGAAATATTTGAAATTTTTTTTTATATACATATTTTTTGGAATATTTTTTATTTGATATTTTTGATTTTGTATTTTGCGACTTTCAATAGTAAATACGATTGATCGATTTTTTACTCTAGTAAGAGCGCCTATCCTGACATAATTAGGTGGCAAAAATTTTCTATATCAGCGTACTTTAATTGTACGATAAACGGCCTTTGACCTTTTTACCTCGTAAAACAAGGGTTCGGATTTTCTCGACGACCGTCGGTCGGAGTGATTGATATTTAACAATTCAATGTCGAAGCCTTATGGGCACACGGGCGGTGCGACGCTTACGCGAGAGCGCTCCACCCGTGGCCCTCTAGCGGATTTCTGCCACACCAGAAATCCAGCCAAGGAATAAGGCTGTCCGGCTACAATATATATAATTCGTGTTAAACAAAACTTATTGTTTGCGTAACAAAATTTTAGTAGCTTTAGCAAAAGGTTTTTTTGTTTGAATAATAACAAAAGATTTTATCCAGATTACTACTAGGCAATTAGCTTAATCACAAATTATATTCCGTTGATCTGTGATGTCATTGAATTCAATTCTCGCAGAGAAGTTTATTCAATGCTATTATTTTATCGAGTCACGGACAAACTGTACACAACCCAACCTCCGTGTGCTTATTTCAAATTCAATCGATTCTGTGTTTCAATTTTTATTTTTTTTCAATGTAACCATTTATTGTGGTTGTATCACATGAAATACACTCAACTCAAACAAATTAAAATTTAGCGGCAAAATCGTGGCGTAGTTGTCTCAACGACATGACTTTCTATGGATCAACCACCGGGTGATCCATAGAAATCCACTAAACGTAATATGACTATTGGCGCAACGAAATTCGTCCAACCTCATCGCGTAGTTGACAATACCTTAATTTTTTTTTCAGTGTGTATATAAAAGTGTTTGGATTTTTAGATATTACCGTTAAAAATCTATTGAAAAATAAAAAAGTATTCGTTGTAAAATTATTGAGATTTTCACAGGAATGACACGGGAAAGAGCGCGAGAGCGCTTAGCAACTCTGTATTTGGCGTTTGCTAGCACATGCCTTCAGATGTGACAGTTTACCAATTTGACTGTATTTTTCTTTCTTGTTCTCGAATGTTTTTACCGTATTTGATAAATATCGATAGAATTAAAGGTGATAGGCCAGAATTAAACTGGCAAAATCTCTGCCGTTGCGTAATTCCTTTGGGTAAATACATTACAGTATAGGTTGTAAACAAAACTGACAGTTTCGGCAGATGATAGTAATGGCCATTACATGTTTTACAATCTACTACGCTCGTCAAATTTAAATTATTAAACATTTTTTATCAATAAAATCATATAAAAATATCCATTTCCCTCTGTTTATATTTCGATAATAATAAAATCATAATTTTAAAGTCAGTTTTGTATTTGCAAATTTTGGTCTACAATAGATACTGCAAAGATCACGTAGCCATCACCGATCTATCTTAAACAGATTTTTTTTTTCATTAATATCCAAAGAAAACACGAGTAGGAGCAAGAAAATAAAAAATAAAACATTTTGCATCAGTTGAATGAACAATTAATAATTTTCAAACATGCCTACAGCACTGTTAATAGTATTCTTATGCTAGTCAGATATTCATATGTCCTTTTCGCAGCAAAAGAATTTTTTTTCATATAAATTTTCGTTGAATATTCATTTTTTTATTAATTCATATATTTTAATTTTCATATTAAAAATATCAGTCTTTTCTCAATAAATACTACTTTTTCAACGCATGTCCTGAGTCAAATGATCGATATTTTCAGTTTTCCACTGAAAGAAGAAATTTCACTTATTTCGGGGGGGGGGGTGTTTCCGCTTTGCTCGGGTGTTCCACTTTGCCCGGCCTCCCCTATATATATCTCTATATAGGTATATATTTATATGAATAGTATGCTGTCAACCTATAGTACCTGTCATCGACGATTATTTCGTCAAAAAGTTAGACTTCTAACACGTGGTTGGATGGCACATAGTATGAAAAGTGCTCTTGTCCAGTTCGAGTGAGCCATCGTTCTGGATCGGAGCTTAATGAGAGAAGGAGGACGAAAGCTTTAGGTCAACTCTCGCGCTGCATGCGAGTACTAACTACTACACTCGTGCGATACGACACTCGACATTTTACAATCCCTGATACGTTCGTATACGTGTGTATAGCATCTACATATGGTATACATACATATGTTCATTTTGTACATGTTCTCTTCTTGCTGCGCACGTTCCCTTCTGGTAACCGCAACCCGACCGAGCTCTACCACCACCAGGATGACGTACAGTGGTCGCCAGCACATTTCTCGTTTCCGTTTGGGACCTACCGGAAATGTTACTTCTCGCCATTATCGTTCGTCGCTTAGCGGTTTACTCGCGCCTACACCCTACTTCCAAAACCCACCGTCTCTCACGTTCAAGTGCCCCTCTTTCTCCTAGAAGCAGAAATTACGAACAGAGAGAAAGAGAGATGAAGGGAAAAAGGAAGATGAAAGAGCATCATTAATCCAGTCGCTTGTGAGCTTAATCGTCATTCAATTACCAACCATCCAGTCGTTTAGTCTCTTTTCACACTGCATTTCTATACACGGAAACTTTCGTGAAAACAGTTTCTCTAAACAATTCGTCGTAATTAACACTCACTAAATAAAATATCAATCGCGATTGATAATTACGTGCAAAGAAAAAGCAATTCATTTGGTGAAGAAAAAAGAAAGTAAGTGGTATAAAGAAAGATTACCTCTCTTGCCAGAAAAAGGAAAGAAAAAATGTCGATATCTTTGAGAGTTCTATTTCTCGTTGTTCTCGTGGTTGGATTATCGACACTCATCGTCACAATGCCACTGAGCTTTCCCAACAGACGTCATCTTCACATTGATAATCATTGCCCTCCAGGATACAGACTTCTACAAAGCGGACGCTGCAAGAGGATTCTCGTAATACCCGTCTCTTATTATCAGCAGGTGAGCAAAACCATCCTAATGAGGACACGACGGGCATACGATTATTCACTTCGTCGCTCACCGAAATCCATGACCAAATTCTCTCGTAATCCCGACATTTCTCGCGAGGGTGTTTTAGCGGCGTGTGTGGATTACCGTACACACATGTATATGTGTGTTTATGAGGGTTCATTCGAGCATCCTCTTGGACACCGAAACCCACAGGCATTTCAGTGACCTTTTTTCCCTCGTGAAAAAAAGGTTCTTCCTCTCCTAGACCATCTCTCACTCTTGTCACTATCTTTCGTAGAACTAACAAAGAACATAAAAGCCTAGGACACCCCTTGAAACCCTCGAGAAAGCGTAAGGACCCGTCATCTCCATCTTTAGTACCCTCCCAAACGTGCACATTCACACATACATGTATATAAGTGTATATGGGTGCAAAATAGAGATGTCATCGTGAGGGAGGCAGAAAAACGACGAAAAGTGGAGGAATAATAGGGGTCGAATGGGAAAGCATGAAAGAGGGACGAAAAAAGTCAATCAATATTAGGACATGATACTCTCGAGATGAAACTTGTGTATTCTATCACTAAGAAAACAATAAACCACTATCCCCATATAGATATATGTAATCGGGTTCTTCATTGAATCTATGTCTGATATTATTTGCAAACATACCTGGGTATCGAGTTACTGAACAAATTTGTTCTACGCGTCAAATTCACATATCTTGAGGGTAGATCAAATACTTTTACCTCTGTTTTCGTTCATTCACTTCAATGCGAGTACTTTGATTGCAATAATATGAAAAATCAAAAAGGAAAAGAAAATGTTATTGTTGGATAAGTATATTGTATCTAATATTTCCACGCAAAAACAAATTTTGTTCAAGCAATCGAAAACTATTTCGTTCAACAAAATGCTACGGTCGGATATGTTCAAATAAATATCAACGTAATCACAGTTAAATATTTTGTTAAATTGTTGAAAAAATGTTTAGTTCGCTCTAATTAAAAATCGCCAATGTAAACAAAATCTTCTTTCGATTCCTCGGACTCATTTGATTTGATTAAACTGATATCTCGTGCGAAGACCGCTGAAATCGTATTTATTAAAGCAACATAAAAATGTCTGTCACAAGCAAACAATATGATGCAACAACAAAATATGCAATTGATTTATACATATAGTTTTTTGGATCTGATACTTAACAATATTGACACAGACTCAATATTTTTTGCACAATTAAGGATGCATGTCATAGCAAAAAAGTACAACAGCACGTATGTTCTGCTGCTTTGATACAACTTAATATTTTGTTGAACTAATAAAATTCTTTATTAATTTCTTCTTAAATCCAGTCAGCTAAGTGTGGTTGCGCCTTGTCCCGTAAAAATATTCGATTTTCAAAAAATGTCGCTGGTTGCATCGACAAAATAGAAGCTTAACGTGAACACGAAATTTTTTTTATTAGTAATGAAAATAGTAATACAGTAGGATGAAAAAATTTCGTATTGTTCAACCTCTTTACGAGATTAAAATCTCAAAAGTTGAATTAGATTCATAAAAATAATAACCGTATCAAGGTTTAAAAACAGAGCAGCGTACTCAGAATTTTTGAGTACACTGCTATCATTGTCAGTGTATCAATGACCTGATAGAATATATTAGAGTTGAAATCGTGATTGGGGAATAAAAGCATTGAGCAGACCATTCACGGACGCAAACGACAGGCACTCGTCGCCACCTACGTACCAGCCAAGTTGTAAGCTCTACATCCAATGTGTGTTTCCAGCCAGCTAGTCATGCGAACTCATATTGACAACAGAGAATTCAGTGCTTGGCATAATAATTTTTCACAATTAATTTGACAAAATTTAGAGCTTTTTTCACAACCGTATGATTTTAAAGGACCAAACACCGCAACGCCGAATGAACTAAAATCACTGTATATTAAAGCTAGACTTGCATTCAACAAACAAATGTCACGGTTGAACTTGTTTAATATTTCTAAGTCACCGAGTTGTTCATTTCAAATAAATATATACCATCTGAACAGTGATTATCAATTTGACTCATTGCAATCACGAAATAGTTGACGTACCTCGTTAACAGTGTAACTTCCCAACAATTGATTGGTATTTTTTTTTTAATTATTTTTCTATGGAAAGAGACATTTAGTTGAAATATCTGATTACACAGGCACACCATGAGCCGTTGTTAACTATTAATTGGTTCTATTTGACTAAAGATTTGGTCCGTTTGAAACAGATTTAGACCGATTCGCAAAGGCACTTGGTTGTTTGTAATAAATAAATCACGAAATAGTTGGCACTTCATTAAACGTAAATACAGTCCATTCGTCTAATCGATTACATTCGAAACAAAAAAATATTTAGCTGTCCTATAAAAGGATAAACAGTTGGCTTCGCGAAGTGGTCCAAGCAGATATAGATTCGTTTTTGACAAAATTTTTTTCGAAGTAACCACATAGCGATAGTCCTGTCAACTTAACGAAATATTTGAAAAAATCTGCTCAACCGACGTTGAATATTTTGTTAAATGAACTCGACTTAAAGTCGATTGGCAAAAGCTCTGCTGTGTTGATTAAACATTGTAGTATCTAAATATGTTCTGTTCGGTTAACAAATTTTGTTTTAGCGTGCATGCCGTTGCTCATTAATTTAAACTTGATAACAATAAATTACATAAATTTGACTACAATTTGTTGTTTATTTTGCAGCATTTAACATAATTTTTATCCCAAGTAATAAGCTACTCGTAATATGTATGTTCCAGCATAAAAAAAAATTAGCATTGTATGAAATCATTGTTCGTGTTTCGAGATATATGCAAAATAGTTTAACATATTCATTTCAGAAAGATACGAGTTTCTTAATAACGAAACACAAAAGACTTAAATATCGTGAAAGACAAGAAAGCTTGAAATGATGAAATTGCTTTCAAAGACGCTGAAAAAATATATCTCAAGTAGATTTCGCTCTAGTGACGAGTATACATACAAAATATAAGTAGACAGATACGAAGTATGTAATTCGTTTCTCGAGACGAAGTTTCTCATCGCGAATCTCCATCCCTCTCGACATCTGTGTCGCATATATTATAATTTTACGCTCGTTATTTGTTGAGAAGATGAGACTGCATTGCACGTCACTAACCTTCCTCGACTCTCGACAAAACGGATGATATTAAAATAAATAAACATGAAGGGTAGTATATCGCTTGCGCATTGAAAAAAATATACGACACAATAGTGTGTACGAGTATTTTGTGGAGAATAATAACGAAAGAATATTAAAATTCGCCATTGATTGTTGTATTTAAAAAAAATTAGTTGATGAAGAAATTTAGGTTTTCATTTGTTTAAATTTCTCAATTTTTGGTGAATTTTCCAAGTTGAACATCGAATTAACCCTCAAAGTGCACACATGCCTCAAAAGGTCTCAACAGTCGGAAAATCACATGGTATTTCTTCAGTAATTGAAATCAGTGATATGCAACACGGGAGTAAATATAGTGTGCACTCCAAGGGTTAAAATTATAAAAACATTTGTTTACTTTTCCGTAATAAACAATATGTCGAAATTTGATACAGCTTAAAACCTTATGTAGATCATGAGCTTTCATCCTGTGAATCTTTCATCTTTCGTAATTTTATTAAAAAAATATAGTATCAAAATAATACCAAGTAATTGTTCTAAAAAAACCTGGCTGTAAATCATATTTGCTTCTCATAATTTTCTATTGTTTAATAAGGCTTGCTTCAATGGACAAGTATATTATTCCATTCAAGGTTCCGCGAGGAAGCTCCGTGAATGAAATGGAAAGGAAGGAGGAAGCAACGTGCAAATGTAATTTACAGGCTTGTTTCCTCCTTTTTAACTCAATAGTCGAAACCTCGCTTGAGATGAAACGGTGTTAAGATTTTTTTTTTTCGTCATATCCGGGAATTCCGCAAAATCCACGATCGTTTTTTCGATTCTTACTGATAAGTTACTTTTGTTGAATATCATTTCTACTTACTTTTATTTTTATAGGAAACTATTAGTATTTATTATCATGTACTTTAATGTATAAAACATTAAAAAAAATGAATGTATATTCATAAAATCCATACATAAATGTCCATCGTTTGTACCTTTATGTCAATTGTATTATATGACTTTTCTCAAGGGTCTATCAATTTGTCTGGCAAAGCAAAGGCCTACAGACCGTAGGATTGATAGGACAAGGTTCGAGCCATTCTCTTCCGTTTAGGGTGCCTTCGAAAGTATTTGTATTACAGTTTTTGTTTGTGTCAGTCAGTGTTTTACATTAGCTTCAGTAAGGTTACGAACATCGGTTAATAAAAAAGTATCCCACCGTGCTACAGGCTTCCTT
Source organism: Rhimphoctona megacephalus (assembly GCA_963989365.1). Classification (NCBI taxonomy): domain Eukaryota; kingdom Metazoa; phylum Arthropoda; class Insecta; order Hymenoptera; family Ichneumonidae; genus Rhimphoctona; species Rhimphoctona megacephalus. The sequence continues at coordinate 21,533,358 of OZ022414.1, read as the reverse complement.
ATATGGAGTGAAAAACGCCCCTTCCTCCTGTCGTCTTCGTTACATTATACGTACAGTATTCGTAGTAACGCTACCACAACACCGCGTGTGTGTTTTCTCGCCACCGAACACGCCAAACAGCCGCATATATATATACGATGCCACACAAACGGCACCACGAACTCACGCGCACTCAACCGCAAAAGCGCCTCTCGCTTACGTATTCATAAACACTCGGGTGCGGTGCGGTCTTCTAAGTGAGTTTATGCGGCCTCTCTCTCCCTCTCTCTCTCTCTCTCTCTCTTCCTCTTTTACTCACCCTCCCTATCTTTTCCTTCTTACTCTAGCTCGGTTTCTCTCTTCCTCCAGCTTGGCTTTCAGTGACATCATTTTATTCGCGGCGTGACGCTTCTCAAAAGCTCGAACCTGAACTTCTTTCTGTGACATTACTCTCCAGTCCTCTATGCTCAAATCAACCGAAATACCAGCAGTGCTACACTTAATCCTTTTTTGTTTTCTGAAACGAGTAACTAAGTTTCGACGCTTTCCATTCATTTCTTTTTATACTTACTCTGTGTTTTATTTTTTATGTGCATAAGAGTGCAAGCTTGAAAAACAACGTACGCACAACAAAAATGTTTAAGTTGGATGATTTCGATCATGATCTAAGGAACATGGATTTAAGCGGCGAACCCACCTGATCCTGTATATCGATCGGTCCGCTATATGCCGAAGGAGAACATTCAGCCTATCCCAGCGTCAAGAATTGCAAGGTCAATTGCCCAGAGGCAATAGCGCAACCTCGATTCAGGCGAAAGCAGAATTCGGTTAAAAATAATTTTAAAATAAGGGTGCAGCCTAAGCTGTCAGGAAGAATAGAAAGTTTATTTACACTGCTCGTGATTTACAAACTTTCTGAGAAACTCCCTTATATTACCAAGATTAAGCTCTGAATTCGGTGATTTATTGTTTATTTTTCACATTGTCACAATTAGTTCACTAACGGTTTCACGAATTAAATTCTTTAAATAATCTAAAGAAGTATCATCCAAAAAAGTTGACCGATTTTTTTAAAGACATCAACAGAAATCATCAGGTTACAGAAAGAACCAAAAGTTCTACTGAACAATTAACATTTTTACGAAATGAGCACAAATATTCAGGCATGACAGGAGGGAAAAAAGATCAATAAATTCGTCCTACGAGGAAAAATCGAAATTGCCACTACTCGATGGAAAAGCGACAAACATAATGTTGTGAAATCGATTTATTCCAGAGACCGATCACCAACCTAACTCTAATATGGAAGATATTGAACGGAATAAAACTTATCGGGAACGTTACAAAATCAAAATTACATTTACGTCAGAAGGAACTTTAAGCTCTTATTTCCAAGACTAGACACTAATTTTATTTTATAATTCACACCATTAGCTAATCAGTTTCTTATTATGGATTCATTGCAGAATCCGGAGTGGAAAGGACCATACGGAGTACGATCGATAGCCTAAACCGAGCGATAAGGTCACCCTAGGAACACGGCAGGACTCGTCGAGGGAAGAGAACGTGACACATACGAACACACACAAAGAAATATATATGTACATAGCCATCTCTGTGTAGTATAGACATTCAAGTACATACATAGGAAGAACGACGGGGGTCTTCTCGAATTAACTCTCTCGACGTTACAGATCAAGATATATAGAGAGGCCCAATACATATAGATATATATCTCTCCGAGTGTACACATTTAACACCGAATCTCGTGCTTTCACCGATTCAGAATACAGACGCAATCCCACATGCAGACACACATATACACACTGATACCATTTAGAATCGTCGAATCCAACGTTGAATAATTGAGCGATGCTTATACCATTGGATATAATAGCTACATCGCTCAATACCCACCAATCTATATACATTGTATCTATATACATTTACCTAACATGTAGACAATATACATAGATGTATGCGTGCGTGTTACACGCATTAAAACGGATTTCCAAAATCGATTTATAACATTATATCAACTCAGTTTTCCTGTACCCTCACAGAACCGAACATCCAATGAACGTGACATGGATGTTTTCTGGCCTTATGCACGTACAAAATACGTCCATTGGATGTTTGGTTCCGTGAGGGTGGTTACGTGTGAATATATATATTTATGCATGCACGTGAATGTTGTCGATAGTAACAGTGAGGTCAAAACATTATCGAATATTTCGCCATCGACGTTCGTAACCAGAGCCTCAGAATCCAACAAAATAGCGGCCATGGAATATTCACGAGAAATTCATTACCTTCTGGAAGGGTCGGCGATCTTCCCTCTGCGGGTACACACATAATGGTGTTATAATGTTGAAGGCTGCTTATGAACAAGATGTACCTTATTCTCCGCTAGGCAATATATATTTCAGGTATAACGATAGTATATATTAATACATATATTTTGTACATTACTAATTACCTCGGATGAAATATACATGAATAAAAAAATGATTTTGAAGCAGGTCAATCAAGGCAAATTATATTAATTTAAGGAATTACTGCGACACACGTTTATATATGTTTGCATTTAAACATTTTATTTTCATTTTTTATTTATATATATTTTGTATGATATGTATTTATATATATTATAATATATTTGCGTACTCATGTATATGACAGTTCGTCCTAACACGACCTACCTCGGATGGTCGGACAATTGAATCTTTTAGTGAGGTCAATGAACTGTCTTTCGCCACTTATGCCATTCATTATTTCGAACGCTTAAAGGATGTGTGACTGCGATTGATTGGAACGGCCATTTTGACATAGGCAAATCAGCTACTGCTTACTTTTTTTGACAAAGTAATTATTAATTCGATGGAAAATTCCGACTTAGGTCGCTGGAGTTTCATCGCTATTTTTCAATATGCTCTGCTTTTCGGAATACAGTCCTGGTATGGAAAGAATTTCAACTGACAACCTCACATAACTTCTTGAATTCGAATTTCATTATTCGTGCTTATTTTAATTTTTTTTTTTAATAAAAATTTTATACTTGATATTTTCATACAAACGTTTGAGATATGAGTAAAAAACGACGTTTTCAAGAGCAGTAATTTATATGTACATTTGAAAAAAATATTGTTGATATTTCGATAAAATTTATTTTTGTCGAAAAATGAATTGTCACCTCAAGAAAAATAAGCACCCAGTTATGCATATAATGTAACTTGTAGCGACAATTTTCGATATCGTTATGCGTACTAAATAATAGGGTAACGATACAGAAAACTGTCGCTACGAGTTACAAAATAGACTTACAGGTTTTATCCTAAACGAACGCTTTTCCAAGAACGAAAACTTTATACGCGAAGTTTTAATCCTTTAGCGATCGAGCTAGATATACTTTAAACATTGGTTGAGCGATCAGAGATTTTCTCACATGTATAGTTTCAAGTGTTTAATTTGATAAATAGGAACTTGAAAATAATTTTGCTACAGTGATTGTGGCTATTAAAGATTTTTATTTTTAAAAACCATAAAAGATACAACGATAATTCACACTAAAAACCAAAAACTAATAATTTTTAAAACTTCTAAAATTTTTTAACATTTTTGACAAAGAAGAGTGTCATTTCTTTCATGAATACTTTTCATTTAACCAAGCTAATGTTTTTTGATGAATTCAAAGATAATGTTTTACTCTTGCGCGAAATCTATATTCTCTCACAGAAAATAGAGTAACGGATTTTCAGGCATTCCGTTCGCGTGCTCGTGCCAAAACTGTCGTCTTTCATATTACTCTGAGCAATCCTGCCTGTTGCTATACTGAAAATATGGACCCGATTCGAACAAGCCCTGACCAAAGCGTTATAAATTATGGGAATAATAATATTCTTCATTATCGTCTGTCACGTGTTATATTAAGAATTCTTCCATACCTAATTCTTGTTATTAGCGTGTCATTAGTTTTATTTCCACTAATACCATATTATTAAAATATGACAATACGATAATTATTGTTGGCCATGTTATTTTTATCAATTTCGCATATTTTATATATTACTTCAACGAATCAAAAACTGCGACAATAATTCTTCGTATGACCTTGAAATTTATCCTCGGGTCAGTCCCTTCTATTATGTTCATTGCCGAGCTTCCCAACCGTAGCGAATTCTCACGAGGGGATGGGTAAACTCGAGAAAACCCGTGCCGATACAGATGATCATATTTTTCTTCATTCTTCGGTGTTCGCATGAACACGCCGACTAAAGCCTCAAGAAAAGTGGCCTCCCACTCAACGATCGATATGCCTGTCAGCGCACGACTAAGCGGTCACCCATCCAAGTAATAAACGAAAGCAATGCCTTATACAACCTCAACGACTGCATATCTATCGTTGTCAGCTTTTATTATTATTACGATTACCTTATGAATTTCAAAATAAATCTAGGTAAGAACACTTAGTTGAATTTATCTCTTGGTAGATGAACTTTTTCATTGAATTTGTTATGAGAGTTATATTTGACGTTCTTCATATTAACTTTTAGAATCAGCAAAATTCCTGCGGATGTAACTGCAACATCATTGCTTGAAAAATGTATTTTAAGGTTGGATATAAAAAAATGTAGCTTTTTCGGATTTGAATAATATCTGCTGGTCATCTAACTCAAAGTCGATGAATACATTTTTAATTTGATGATTATTTCTATTTCTAAAGACGTTTTTTAATTCGGTTTTTAGTAACAGGGATCAAAGTAAAATAAACGAAAAAAAAATTCCTCATCAGAGTTGAACCCTCGTTAATAAATTATAAAATCGTGTTAAAGCCAATCAGACTAAATTGAGCAGAATAATTAACCAATATGTCTCGAGATGAATTATTAATATCTTATTTCGTTGAAATGTTCGTTATCAGCCTCTCCGTACTTATATCTCCGTAAATTATATTGTTGCTATTGTTTTATTTAAATTTTTGTAAAATGATTTACGAGATCATATAGAGGAAAAAGAACAATATAATTCGAACATAATCGGAAATTTGTCAAAAAATAGACACAACCGTCATTGTCCCTGGACCCTCATTATCCTATTGACCCTTTTACACGTGTATATAGTATAACATTGAGTGGATCTACGAGATGTATCGACGTTCTTATCTCATATACTTCGGTGTAGCTTATACACCGCCCACCTAGTCAGCTAGACACTGTATACTCTGTATAAGATGGCCTAAACTATATATACCCGTACACTTTTCTTCGCTTCCACGCTCGAGCACATATTTACGGGGCAAATGCAACGCCAGGCAAGCCCAGGGCCAGCTAAAAGTGAGATAGAATGAGGGAGAGACAGAGAGAGTCACACCGATCGATGGGGTAGAGAAACGCTATATGTATACGCTGAGTACGTCGGTTGAAAGCGATGGAAAGGGCGTAACTCGCATCCCTTGAAGCTTTGAATTCCGCTTGATACACCCTTTAGATTATGAGTCATCGATATATGCATATGAGCTCCTATAAAGGTGGGAACGCATAGTATACATTGACTCTATACCAACAAGCAAAACAGCGTAAACCATCGTTTTTCGATTTCAAAATCTCACGATCTACGCCCTTTTTCCTACCCTTCCTTACATATACCTACGTGCATAAATATAGGTGTGCCTATTAGAGTGGTTCAGAAAGAAAAAAAAATACTGTAATCTTTTTTATTACGTTCCTCATCGAGATTCTTAATACTTCTTCCTGTACAATAGATCTTTCACTAGATAGGATTCCTGCAACTCTTTTTTATTATTATCGCAATTTTCATGTTTCGAAATAAATGGTACTTCTAAGAATTTTGGAAGAATATTATTTATTTATATATTTTCCATATTCTTTTGAATCGATAATTTTAATATTTTGTGTCCCGTAGAAATTGATTTTTTTTAAATTTTTCTAACGGTGGAAAAACAGATCTGTATGATCTTTTCAATAACAAAACATTATTAGTGCTTACTACTCATGGGATTACATCAGCTTAATATTCAAAGGGAAACGTAATGCAAGTGTTAATATGAAGTAAATACTGAAAAAAACCGTTTTCGTTGAATAAATAGAAATAAAAGAGACAAATAGAATTTTCGCAAGTTAAGCAACGCAAAAAAAACACAAATTTACAAATTAAATTATGTCACGATAAAATTGCGAGATTTCGATAAAATTCTTCTTACGAAAGTGCACAACTGAAATTACGAAAAAAGTAGCCAATTTTGCGGATACTCAGTTAAAATGGGAAAAAAAATATTAACATTTTGTGGATTATAGGAAAGAGTATGGAGGGCGACCAAACTTGTTTTATCCCACAGTGAATTAGGTGTGATGAAACAGGCGTAAGTGAGATCAGTATCCCAGCGAATATGCTGGTGAATTACGTTCTTTTATCAGTCAGCAGCCGCTATGACAAAAAATACCACTAGGACTAAAAATACAGGTATACAATCATCGACTGGTGACAATAAAAAAGGCGTACTTCACATCCGTTTTACATGCATTTTAAATCTTCAACGGAAATCAAAACAAATGAGAATTTATACACATGTATACTCCGGTGGAATAGTACCTGTAAAAATGTATATATCGATCGATCACAAATTATACAATGTAATGCACGTCATTTTTTATTTTAAAACCTAGATAATACGCCGTTTTGTTTCTAAACTGTTGATACATGGAGATAAACGCATATGTATGTATATATCTGACTATGTATCTCATGCATATACTGCAGAATATATGTAGAACAGACACACGTGTACCAGGTCTGGAGCGAGGATGGAGGCTGAGCTTGGGGAAACATCGCGGATGCCACGGCTCGATCACATTTTGGTAATGGCCGTGTCCCCGGCTGTGCCATCAGCCTCTCTCTCTCTCTCTCTCTCTCTCTCCCCCCCCCCTCTCTCTCTCTATCTCTATCTCTATCTCTATCTTTATCTTTCTCCCTCCCGCCCTCCCTTCCTCTCTGCCTCCTGTCGTCTCTCTCTCTCTCTCTCTCTCTCTCTCTCTCTCTCTCTCTCTCTCTCTCTCTCTCTCTCTCTCTCTCTCTCCCTTTCTCTCGTTACCCGTTAGTATTTCCGCTTGCACGGCTTCGTGGTCCGTGCCGTGACTATTATATACACGACAAATACTGTTGTATGTATGTGGGGATGGCTCGTGTTATTGCTACTATGCTTACGAGTACCATTTATGTATACATATATGTATATAACATAATAGTAATATATACCTATGGGCTATTCCATCTCAACGTATTTTCCTTAGTTATTTTCGATTTTCTTATTATCCTTTAATCACGATTTCTCAATATTATACGAATAACAAACATTCGAAAGTTTTGGCTAAAGAAATGCATACTAATTTGTTTTAAACATTGTCTCAGACAGGGCTTTAAAATATTTATAGTAATCGGATGCTTGTGCTAAGTCAAGTTTCCTGTCACGTTTCCAAATTGTTTTTCAAAGTACTAATCTGCCTCACTTTCTAATATTAAAAAAAAACGTATACGCTCGTTTTTATTTGCTGAAAACAAGGCTCCCAGAAGATTCCTCCTTAAATTGCATTTATCGAATGAAAATATTTTAAAGAATATGAAAACCAATTTTTGCAGGTTTATGAAGAAAAGAAAAATCACAAAGTAAAGCCGAGAGAGCGAGGATAATAGGCGGATCGAGTTGGATCGAAGTGCCCTGTATATACGTTCATGGACATGCATGCATTACAGTGTGATATTATACGAGAGAGTGGCTTGTATACGGAAACGTTAGACTATCAGCTTTTCATGAATTGCCACCACCCAACTATGTCTCTCAAATAGAGCACCCGGTGAATTGAACACGAATGATTATTTCATTGATATAGCACCCTTTCTATTGCTCCCTGTGCATTTTGTAAGTTTCCGGTAATGGCTTTTCTACTGCGGGCGTATTCGTATACATGATTATATAGCAACTGTTCGAGAGATGATCTCGAAAATTTGACTGACACTTTGGTTTCATATTTCAACGACATAATTATTTGGCAACCTTTTGAGTGATAAACAAGGTTCAAAAATATTAAATAATTAGAAATATTTACATGATACATGCCGATTCTGCATAAACAATACAAAGTCGGTGTGAAACAAGTGTAATGCATACTGGTATATCTATATTTCGTACATTAAATTACGCAACATTTTTAGACTTTTCCACACTGAATCCGAATCCGGTAACTGAAATTGCCTATCACCTCAGGTTTTTTCAAAAATAGAGGTAAAACTGTCATAAAAACGTGATTAAGAACCTTTTTGAGAACTTATAGCGCATGAACCTGACGTGCTAGAACCTTTTAACAAGGCTTCAAATAAAGCATAAATCCTGTAACTTCAAGCACAATTACTATAAATGCCGTCACACGTACCGTTAAAGCACTGTCAACGGTTCTTTGTTGAGATGCGCATCCTTGCAAACTCATGGGCTATACCGGCTTAGTCATGCTGCTGAATATAAAAAAACACGTTTATTCTTTGAAATCAAATGTCAATGTTATTCTCAAAACTTAACGGATAAATGTGCTTTATGATATTTAGCATTAAAGCCAAGCCCAACATATACAAACGCGCGCATTATTACAAAGAAGCATTGACAATACTGTAACGGCACGTGTGGAGGAATTTATATTAATTTCACATAACGGGAGAAACCAGTTTAGGAGGCCGAAATTTTGGTGTTTTTCATGAATTTTTTTTAACAGGGAAGGAATAATCAGAATTTATTTAAACTTGGAGGATATTTTATTCATGTTTTGAAGTACACTTTGTAATTTTTTCAAGTCATTTCCGCCGGAAATAGTGGAGTTAGAAGCTGCTGTCCATGGACGACTTTTTTCAACTGGTAGGCATTCTAGCTCAAAAAGTTATTGACCCATCGTTCTGAAAATTTGTGTAAATATTCTTTATTCAATTACAATCTATATGAACCTAACTCTGGGATGATATTATTATTAAAAATATTTTTTTTAATGCAATAAAGGTGAAAAAACATGATATAAAAACATGACATTGTGTTCAAACACCTCAAAAACATGCAATTTTCAACTTTTTTTATCACAATTAGGTTAATATTTTTAGAAAATATGTTGTTAATGAAAAAAAAATTGTAATGATTACAGATAAAAATTGTGACTTCAGGAATACCCACCAGCAAAAAACTCACATGGCGATCGTCCATAGACAGCAGCTTCTAACTTCACTATTTCCGGCGGAAATGACTTGAAAAAATTACAAAGTGTACTTCAAAACATGAATAAAATATCCTCCAAGTTTAAATAAATTTTGATTATTCCTTCCCTGTTAAAAAAATTTACGAAGAACACCAAAATTTCGGCCTCCTAAACTGGTTTCTCCCGTTAAAAGTATAAGGATTATGCTTTATTTCAAAATTTGTTGAAATGTCTAAGTATATACATCGGGAGGTTCATGTGCTATGTTTTCGAAAATAGCCAAACAAAAAGCCCGTATGTTTGACACTTTGACCTTAATTATTGTAAAAACCCGACACTATAAACAATTTTAAGGACTGGATTCGCACTCAGCACGAAAAAATATTTTGAAAACACCTAGTTTCTTCTCACTCGCAAATTTGATGTTGATTTGTGTCTATTATGTGGCTACTTATATTCTCCATTTTTTTCGTCAAAGTTTGCGACTTTCAAATTTTGAAGCTCATGTGATTATAGCGAAACGCTAAATGTCCATCCTTAACTCTTGCGCGAGCTACCACAATATTTGATAAAAATTCATTTACTTGAGACTGGATCAAATACATTTCTCAATATGCCATATTTTTATTGATCCAGCCCAATTATTTCGTGAATCTGAACGAGGGTCTCATAAATTTCCCTTTTTTTCCGTCAAATCGCGTGTCACGCACATCGATGTTTTACGAGCCAATATTTCGTGCGTTTTCATTAGAGACGCAATCGGGAAAAAATGTTTTATTCAACTCGCTCAATGATTTATTGAATTGAAATTTATTCTATTCAGACGCAAACATTTGTATAACGAAATTTTACTTCAATTTGAATTCCAAATAAAAAAAAAAATAAAAAAATAATGAATTTCAATTGACTCAATTCAGTAATAATTCTCAGTGTGCAAGATGATTTAGTGTCGAGATTAAGCGGGAGAATTCACGCGGGCATCAAACTGTGAGGAATTTCTCGCGCTTACAGACTCCAAGGGGTTTTCATAACGACGACCCAATTACGCGTTATCGTGCAGTCGACAGCAGCGAAGGAGTCTGCACTTTGGTATGATAAGCCGATAACCAGGAGCAATCGAAATATGAAAACCGACCAATATCACGTTTTCCGAATATTAAAACAATAATGAAAACAACACTCGTAATAGACATAATAATATAAATAATTATCACAATATTTACAACAGAAAAACCGGATGAAAAACCAAAACAGTTGTAGCAATAATAATAAAAAAATTATAAGAGCAATTCAAATTTTAACAATAATAGCAAAATGATGATAACAAATTTTTGTTTCAATTATCATAGTATGAATTTCGCATCTTTTGATAGACACGTTTATTTGTGTCCCTATCAGTTCTGAGAGGTACGCGTACAAGCGGAAATTTCGATGGAACGCTGACAGACAAGATAACGAGATTGGAAACGTAACACGGAAGAGGGTGCTCTTTTCATAATATTCTCGCATCAACCTTTCTTTACATGATTTTATATACTTTAATAATACACACGTCCCTGTCAATCTCGTCTTTCCTCTTTCTCTTTCTCTCGATTTATAAGTAAGTGTGAAGAGAATTACTGAACGAGGTCAACTCCCCGATGAACTCTCGTCTTTAATCACTCGTAAAAGTATATTTAACGGCAGAAGCAAAAGTTCAGAGACAGAGAGAAAGAGAGAGAGAGAGAGAAGGAAAATTGAGTGAGAGAGAAAAGAAAGATAAGAAAAATTTGGCAAAGTTTTTGGCATATATCCGGAGGGAACGTAACTATATATCTTCGTATTTATATGTGTGTGAAATGTATGTACATAAGAACATTTAGTTTTGCAGACTATTGGGAACTGGGTCGTAGTGGAACGCTATTAATCCTCCTGGAAGAGTTTTGTAATCCCTTTCGAGTAACTCTGACGCGTGCGCCTAACGGCTCAAGAATTTCATTTTCAACGAATTAAATACTGCCGGTACATAAAAAAGTTTATGTCCACAATGTTATCTTGAGAATCTCAAGTATCTCTATATAGCAACAAGTAATTTTTATCCTTTCATACAAGGATCGATTGGTCGTATAGAAAATTATTGAGTGAATCAAATCGGCTTGAGATGGAAGAAATTCTAAGGATCCCTGCACCAGAGCAATGTCGACCGGCTTACGTAGAGTATTCCAGCTTTTGTCATATGGGCCGATATTATCGAACAACCTAATGAATAAAATTCGCTAGCTATTTCCAAAATCTTTTTGCTAACTTAACAGGACCGTTTTCTTTTGTAAATTTAATTAAATTTATCTTCTATATTTCAGAAAGCTTTATTTGTAAATGGAATATTGTTCGGCTAAGTGATATATACGTAGACGGAGAAAAAAAAATCGTCGATTCAATAGCATTTGATGTTATTGGAAGATTTTGTTGATTCTCTCGCAGTCTTCTTGGTAAGAATGAATGTGCGGTTTGATAAAAAACTAGCATATTCGATTAATACTTTCTAATATTGTGATGATTATATAATATTATTGGCACCCTGTGATGAGATCCAACGATTTTTTTCCTACGTGTACTGTTGTGCAATTCATTATTTTGAAAATGTTTTTAAAAAATTTTCAAAAACCATGAATAGGGTCATCCCATGTGACAGCTATTTTTTCGCTTTTTTTGGGAATTTTTTTTGATGAACCATTAAAACACACTATCTTTGAATTTTTACCACACATTTATTAACATTTTCACAGTCCCTCAGAATTTTATCAAACAAAAATATCGAGTTGAATCGACCTTACACCGTTCGGAAGACACTCATGTGTTGGTTGACGGCTGCCATGATTTCTGAGGTTTTGCTCATCTATAATCAAAAAATGAAATGGCATTTTAATTTGTAGACCTGAGGCCATCGCCGGAACTACAGTAAAGTAAAAATATTGAAAATTGAATTTTTAGCACGGTTTTAAAAGTTAAGTTCCAAGTTTCGTCATTTTTTTTCGACTTTGAAAACCATGCGAAAAATTCAAAGTTCGATATTTTTACTTTACTCTAGTTCCAGCGATAGCCTCAGGTCTACAAATTAAAATGCCGTTTGATTTTTTGATTTTAGATGAACAAAACCTTCGGAATCATGACAGCCGTCAACAATACATGAGTGTCTTCCAAACGGTGTAAAGTCGATTCAACTCGTTATTTTTGTTTGATAAAATTCTGAGGGACTGTAAAAGTGTTAATAAATGTGTGGTCAAAATTCAAAAATAGTGTGTTTTAATGGTTCATCAACAAAAATTCCCAAAAAAAAGCAAAAAAAAATAGCTGTCACATGGGATGACCCTCTTAAAAGTCATTTTTCCACAAAATATATTTTTTCTACGCGATGTTTCATTTTCGAGAATAATGTTTCATCACCTCTTCGTCGTAAAATGATTTTTGACGGTATTCCCATTTCCCGGTGTTGTGTTATAGCATCGTAGAGAAGAGCCTTTTCTTCGATGTGGTGTCGTTTCGAAGAAAGATCGAGGGACTTTTACGAGAAGAATTTTTCTTGAAAAGTCGAAACTATCGGTGTGACGGGATAAGCCGCGTATGTCTAGTAAAGGCAAAAGTGGTGCTGTTACTATATTTGGCAAAGAGGGCGATAGAAAGAGGAAAAACGAGAGAGGGAAAGAGTGAGGATGAAGGAGAGAGAGAAAGAGAGAGAGAGAGAGATGCTCAATTGACTGGAAACAATGACGTAGAATGTTGAAATCGATAATGCATTGACCGGAATCGATGTGAAGTGGAGGTGGAACGAATAATACGTTGACGTAGGTATCATAATGGAAACGTGTCCATTGGAACGGGGCAATGCAATCATTGATACATTGAGCGAAAATGCCCCGACTGCGAGAGAGGAAGTGAGAGAAAATTATATTTATTAAAGAGAAAGACTGAGAGTATGCGTGAGAGAGTGAGAGAGATGATGGGATAGGGTGAGGAATAGAAATCCCTCGATCGGTCCAGTACAGAAGGGAAATGGAATTGGTAATACGTTGACTAACGTCGATTGTACTCTACTAGCTTCTGTCACACTGAATGAGACAGAGGGAGATGTATGAGAATCGAGAATATAGGGAAAACGATCCGAAGACGGAGGGCGGGGGGATTGAAACATGACATTGGGGAACAGATGGAATTGCTCGGGTCAGTTGAACATATACCGTATATGTACATTAACGTATGTATTTTATACTACATAGATACGTACAAACGAGAGATTGAATGGAACATGGCCAAGACCAGATCAAACATAAATCCCAACACAATACGTTTGCGTGCAAAAGGGACTAATGTACTCTGAATTTAACCGCTATTTTGCTCTCCTTTGGTAACATAACATTTATAGATTTGATTTTTATTATACCGAAAAAACAATACATTATTATTTATTTCATGATCACTCAAACAAAAGATAGCGAAATCGCTGTGTAGCACAGTGCAGCGAAATAAGGAGTCAAATAGCCAATTAATCATGTTCCTATGATACGCGAAAAAAGCATTCAGGATCACTAAGTCAACCTTGCCCCAAACCGTCCCGTAACAGAACGCACCAGAAAATAAGGATAGAAATTCAAGTTTTTCCACTGAATATTCTCACATATTTCTACAATCTGCGCGACCGTATTTTCGTCAGTAATCATGAAAAGAAAAAATCAATTTACTGGAAAATTGAAGTTGTTACTCTGTTTTTTTATTCCATGAGGATACTCTCAAATTAATCATACGATTCAATTTAATTGGATGATTGAATCACAACAAGAATTTTTTAATTTATAACATTTTATATATTTTCATAACTGCTCGAACATTAATTATTTTCTATTACAGTATATATATTCAGAATCGGCCTGAAAGATAATTTACTATGGTATTATTCTTAATTTACAGTTGATACATTTTTTATCGCTGTTTAATGATATACTTGGACACAGCGTGATCTACAATAATTTTACAAGTGAGTGAACCAGTACATCCCCTTTACTTGCTATAATTTTTATGCAATCGCGTACAGCTGAGCATACAGCAATCCCAACTTTATGGCGCTTAAATTGTTTGAAAAAATATTTTTCCTTACCAACATTTCAACAGATTTTGAGGTACTGAGCTAGATGCTATTTTGGCGAACAGAATATTATCGTAGAAGTAAAATAAGTCGATGCAAATCGAACGAAAGTTATAAAATTTTATGGAATTACAACTACAAGTTGAATTACAGAATTAATTTCCCAAAAAAAAGAACAAGAAAATCGAAATGTTCATTTAGTTAACTTAATTGTTCTGTATTCTCAACGCTTCTAGATTTTGATGTTTCTGTATTTTTAACGCTTGCTAAATGAACATTTTTGTGTCAATCATGAGGAGATCAATGTGTACGCAATAGAAATGATTTTTATTTTTATATTTAAGTTGCATAAAATCCATCTTTGTCATCCAAATCAACCTTCTTACACTTGGATAAGTTTTTGTTAATTCGAACGAAACATTTGGACTCGACAAATGGGCCTAGGCGCCAAGAGAAAATCATCAAACTCGACGTGCCGTTAAAAAAAATCATTTTCGGACATGAACTTTGTCTCGAAACATAGTTTTATAATTATAAAATGCATATAAGGTAACGCTAGCGTTACCTTAAGATCTGACCTTGTAAAAATTACAACAGAATTCTCGTTGTCTTTTTGGCAAGGTGCCGTCACGGGATCCGCCAGGGATTCATTGTTCGTAAATAGATAAAATATTTGCAAAAATATTATAAAAGGTTTTCTCAATTAACGATGCATCAGCATGTAATCACAACTTAAAATTTCAGAGTGTCGGCTTTATCGTGCCTGAAAGTTGTAATAGATTTCGATATTCACGTCGAGTATAACGTACGATTAGCCAATCGGTCGGTATTAATATTTAAAATTCATCATGTTGAATGGAGATCAATGTTTCGTTGTTTTTTTGTACTTTTCATTACACGTAAGATAAATACCGGATGTAATATTGATCGGGAAAAATCATATCGTTCTCTGATCGTCCTGTACGCATTAGTGATTCGGAATCTAAGCTTATACAATGGTTACCGTTGTAATGTTTATAGTATATCTCATGTTCTTTTCTCGTTGTTTATTTTCCTTTCTTCTCAATGTTCTCTAAGGTTCAATTTTATCCTAGATGTATTGAGAGATAGAGCCAGGAACATGGGGTGCAAAACCTGCGTCTCGGATGTGTACGAACGATTGTCAACGTGAATTCGTGTCTGTCTGTCTGTTTCACATGAGCTTGCGACAAGGGAACGATGAAAAAAGACCGGCTATCGCGAAACTCTCGTCGACAGAGGAAATCCTCTCGTGCGGTAAACCACCACCGAACGACGACGACGAGAACTCAGGGTCTCGCGTTGTAGTTTCGTTTTGTCAACGGTACAGTAGTATAAACCTTTGACAAAGAGAGAAAGAGAGAGAGGGAGAGGGAGAGAGAGAGAGAGAGAGAGAGAGAGAGAAAGAGAGAGAGAGGGAGAGAGAGAGAGAGAGAGAGAGAGAAGAATATAGAGACGAGATTCTGGTGAGTATATAGGACATCGAACGTACCTACTTGTAGTCTAGCCTCCTCGAGTTCTCTTTTGTTCTGTACCGGGCATCGATGTTGTCTTTGCTTCCGGTTTCCAACTTCCACTACTGGACCTTGTCTATATAGCAGGATAGTGGACCGAGCATTGGCAGTTCTAGCGAATCTGTCCCCTTCTCTTTTCACCCTCATCGAACCCCTTTCTCTATCTCCCTCCACTCTCTTATTCTTCTACTCACTTTTTTCTCGCTCCTTGGCCCACTATTTCTCTCTTCCTCTTCTTGTTTCTGTATCGAACTCAAGTGCAACGTCTAACCATACCATCGATGTCTTTTATCCCTTTATCTCTCGCCTCCTTTGTCATCGCTGTTTTGACAAATCACTATCAAACTTACCAATTACATTATAAAATAGGCCAACGAAAAAAGACGTCTTACATGCTTTTAGTTTTTATGCTAAGAAAATGTTACATTTGTGCTAATCAAGGATTAGATTCTTGAGTATTAGATACCTTGACCAAAATACAACATTCATATTTTGTTTTATAATATATTTTGACCAACTGTGCCTGTGGCTACGCACCCGGCACGAAATAATCTTTTAAATGCAAGCCTGATGCCAAAAAATGTGTTGTATTCCAACAAAATTTTGTAATTGCTGTACGGTTAATATTGAATTTATGGAATATTTAGATTTTCGTTCGGACATAAAGCTATGTCCTTCTCCTTGACCAAAACTATCTCTGTGCAACTGATCACGGGGAATGGTACTCCGCTAAGACGTGATTGAGTCACAAACAAAGAACGCAGAACTGCCCATTTATAATATTAGTATAATGATAAAAATGAGGATTTCAGATGGCAAATCCACATCAACCAACCAATTTCATTATAACCACGTTCAAAATATCCGAAAAAATAACCACATTAAAAATAACCACAATAAATATATCCCAGTTATACCTTAAAATGTGTTCAAGACCTCATAAAATTATGAAACAAATTTGTCCTTTCAAAAATGATCAAACGCTCAGAAAAATTTACAAATCTCGAAAAAAAAGATCGCGTTCATTCTATCCTTCCAAAAGTGTTCAAGCCCTCACTGAATTTTGATATAAATTCAATCCACCCAAAAATGATCAAGTCCTCAAAAATTTTTGAAATAAATTCAATCTTCCCACCAATAATCAAGTCCTGAAAAAAATAATTGATTCCCAAGAAATAATATCAAATAAATGCGTATTACGCAAGAAATGGATAATTCAATCTTCACAGAAAGTTAGGTTGAGACTTCATAAAAAGTTACGTAGGAAATCATTTTATCCGATGAGTCCTAACATAGACATTTCTGCTATGCAAAATTTTACTTAAATGAGTTATTTTAGTTAAAATTTTCGGGCCAAACAAGTACTCTGTGCGTATCCGCTCGAAATACGATAGTAAATTTTCATCGAACTGTTACCAATGAAATTGATAACAATTCAATTACTAACTATTTATGAATCAAAGAATATTTTCCTATACCTTGAAATTCTTGCACTTTGAAATCGCGAAATAATTTTTTATTTCATGAGACGTTCATCAAATGATCGAAATGTATTCCAAACTTTTTAGGAGCTTTTATAAAAGCTCCACGCACGTGGTGATATATGCTTCAGCAAATCTCAATTTATTGAGTAACCTTTCGTGAAGTCTCAATTCAACTTGTTACGGATATTGAATCAATTGAATTCATAATTTTTGTGAGATATGTTTTAATAACTTTTTGTAAAGTCCTAACTTAATTTTTTGCGATAATACAATCAGGCTATATAAGTTGACTCATTATTTTGCGATACTAATATCATTACACCAGATTATGGAACTGAAGATTTTCCTTTTTTATTATTGATTCCGCGATAATTTGATAGAGGACCATTTAATCGTTGTGGCAAAGAGAGCGTATTATCGGAAGCGTCGTTGTAGGTAGAGTGTGAGAGGGAATGAATGATAAATATAGGCAAATCTCGTCAGTGATCCCCGAAGGCTACACTTCATGAGAGCCCTCTTACTCGTGACGCTCAATGCCTAAAAATAAGTAGACACTCTCGCGTCATTGTGAATAAATTACGATAAAAGTCTCGTCCTCCTGATTCAAATGGCGCTTGTGATGCCACCACTGTTTCATTACTTCCTTAGCTTTTGCGCTTTTTCCTATATATATTGTTATGATTTAAAATAACTAAATAAATTTTCCACATTTATTTAATGGTTACGAGATGTTTCTTTATTAGAAACTCGCGACATGATAGCTGCCGTGATCTCTATACAGCAAGGCTGTGTCCTAACCCGACTTTTGAAACTTGAAATTGATGTTTTACATAAATTGCTACGTCTTGATAAATATAATGCTAGCAATTATCTTTTATGTTCTTTTCTCTTTAAAAAAAAATCAATGCTGTAGCTATATGCAGTGCAGAGATATCATTTATGTGATAAAGTTCGAAGCTTCTAGCAGCTTGTTGATCGTAGTCAGCGAAGCATGATCCCTGAACTTGGCATTTTTACAAAAGTGTGACATTTTTTTCGACCTATGAAGTTGGTAGTGCTGTCAGTGTATTTTTGACAACTCCAAACATACCAACTACGAATATCATCAGCAGCCGACAATTCTATAGGCAGCAAATTTTGCATATATACATATGGGGCATTTCATGCCAAACGTACAGCCAATTGACTTTGGCATTTCTTTATTTATTTTGTTCATTGATTCCTCTTTAATGGTCGTTGATGGTAACTTCATGTTGGAAAAAAATGTATCTGAACACGTTCATCGGAGATGAACTTTCGGAAAATGTCCCGACCTTTTTCTTCAGATACATGTATAACTCCTTGAAAAATCGAACTAATGAAATGCATGAGAGGGTCAGAATTTTCGTTGTGAAACGTAATTTCGTTAAAAAATATGCATTAAATTAAAAACAGATTACTCCCACCAGTTTTTTCAATTTTAAGGCCGTATTATTGTCTAGAATCCTATTTTTCAAGATAAGTTTTAGGAGAGAATAAATCTTAAACTGTTCGAGTTTTCTTTTTGAAATCTTGTACACATATTTAGTGATTCTTTAAAAAAACGTACAAATTTTTTCGAAAAAAAAAATATTAAGGAGTTTCGGTACAATTCTATTGTTTTCAAGCAAAGCGCCAACTTCACATAGCAATATTTCGTCGAAAACAAATAAAAAAAAGCGTGTTCGTTCGGTCGATGGGGGGAAAACTCACCGTTTTCGTTGATGAATAAATGAATAATTAATAAACCATGTAGACGAATTATTTAATTTTTGGATACCGGAATTGCAATAGTATACTTAGTAGTTTGGCAGCTTTTCAATTAGTTTTTAACATTTTTTCTCAGTATTCCATTCGTAAAACTGTCGTTCACCAATGACGGTAGGCATCTCACCATGTTAAAAAGTGTTTTTTGATATTTAATTTCACAAAAACGGTGTAGACGATCGATTTAAAAATTGGACGACTCATCCAGTATATGTCAAAGAATATACTGTGTAAATTTGAAGTAAATGGTTACATTTTGCCACTTATACTGAAACTCCTTAAGGGGACAGACCTAGTTAGAATTTTCGAAAAATCGATTTTTTTTTATTTCATTTTCAAAAAGTAGAATCTCTTACGAACATTTTACGCCCAGGTAAATGTAAATCGGACCATTATTCGCCGAAATACAAGACTTTGTAGCACGTCGTGTCTGAGCCATAGGTAAGCAGGTAGCGGCAGCTGTCCGCTCGACTAGCTGAGTCCGTTAGAGGGTACCTGAAGGTCTCTATTGTATTGCGTATACATACATATATTGTGACCATCAATATAGCCCTACACACTCATATATACATATAGAAAATAAGAAAGGCCTTTCGTAGTTCAAAATACGGTTTCAGTATCAGTAAGATTCAAAATGTTGGAGCGTGCGAACGTCCATATTCGGAACAATTTCGTGAGTTTTCGAGTCCAAGATGGATAGAAAAATATCGAGAGAAGTGCGGAAAAGTCAACGGGTTTATAAAACACGACCCTTGAAAAGGAAACAGTATTTCAATCCAAAATCTGCGGAGACTGATGATGGCGGAGCAAGTACATCAGCAAAAAAATTAAGAGGTCAGGACGAATATCATGTGCCAAAAACAGATGCAGTTAATTTCCGAATAATTAATTTTTTTACTGTTTTTTCGTCGCTCGCGAGTCTCGTAAAATGTGCTAAGTGCAACAGTAAAATATGTTTTGGAATAGTAAGCGAACGTGGACTTGGGTTCAAAATTTCTGTGGTGTGTGATAAGTGTACTCCTCAATACATACCGTCGTGCGATTTTATTCACCATTCTTATGAAATAAATCGAAGGTTCACATTAGCGATGCGTGTCATAGGCGTCGGTTACAAAGGTGCAAAAAAATTTTGCGCATTGATGGACTTCCCGCCATGGTTGGCTAAATCTACGTACTGCATATTACTGGAGCATATTTGTGAAGCGAGTAAAAATATGGCTCAATTTTTTATGAAGAAGGCTTCTAAAGAAGAGATAAACTTGAATTCTACTAACAGTGAAAGTAAGAATACTGATTTGATTGTGTCAAGTGATGGAACGTGGCACAAACGCGGATTTTCGTCTCTGTTTGGCGTCACATCGCTAATAGGACATTTCACGGGCAAAGTTCTTGACGTAATTGTAAAAAGTTCTTACTGCCAGGCTTGTGAAGTTTGGAAAAATCAAAAAGACACGGAAGAATATCAAGAATGGTATGAAGCACACAAAGAAACTTGTTCGACGAATCATACAGGCAGTGCGGGAAAGATGAAGGTCGATGCTGTAATCGAAATGTTTCGTCGTTCGTGCGAAAATCTTGGAGTGAGATTTTTGTATTACGTCGGGGATGGAGATTCAAAGACTTACTCTGGCATTGTTGCAGCTGCTCCTTATGGAGAAACTGTAGTGACGAAAAAAGAATGCGTTGGCCATATTCAAAAACGGATGGGCACCCGTCTACGATCGTGTAAAAAAGATAATAAAGGACTCGGCGGTAGAGGGAAACTGACTGCTAAATTAATTGACCAATTGTCCGTGTATTTTGGCAAAGCTATTCGTGACAACTCTGATTCGGTCAAAAAAATGAAGGATGCTATTTGGGCTACGCTCTACCATAAGATTTCAACCGACGAGAAACCGCAGCATCACAAGTGTCCACGAGGTGCTGACTCGTGGTGCAAATATCAACGAGCAAAGGCCGAGAAAACGTTGAAATCTTTCAAACACGATTTCACTGCGTTGCCGAAGGAAGTCTTCGATGCAATAAAGCCTATATACGAAAGTCTCACAAACACTGAATTGTTGCAAAGGTGCATTGGAGGTTTCACCCAGAATAGCAACGAAAGTTTTAATCAAATTGTTTGGAAGGTCATGCCGAAAACCTTACCTGCCAGCTATACTACCGTCAGCATAGCCGCTTACATTGCTACCTGCACTTTCAACGAGGGTACATACGGTTTGCTGGCAGTCTTCGATGCCATGGGGATTAAGTTGGGACCGTACGCACACGAGTTTGCCAAGGCCGAGGATTCTATTCGAATAAAGCAGGCTAATCGGCGATCCCTGGAAAATACTCGAGAGGCGAGAGTAGCTCGGCGGCAGCTAAAAGTGGCTTCTAATACCACCAACAAAGCGCAGGAAGGCGAAGTATATGGCCTAGGAATAGACGATTCTATGTAAGTTACAAAAAAAATTTTTTATCTGCATGCAAACCGTACTCAAAACTTTAAGTGCGTTTTTCTCGAAACCATGTTTTTGAAGTCGGTGATCACTGTAGCTCGAGAACGGCTTTACCGATCGGGTTGAAATTTATATCACTTCTTCTATACATGGTAGTCCTCCATATGAACGAAGGATTTTTTTTTTGGATAATTATTTTTATTTTTAATAGCAAAAAATGGAACTGATATTTTGGTCAAAAAAACACTTTTGACTTTTAACGGCCGCCATTTTGTGAAAAATGGAAATTTTTCAAAACCCTTCGTTCAACCGGAGCATTATATCATTAACTAAAAATCCCCTCCGTTTTTTTTGTTTCAGATGAGCCGTTGCAGCGTGAGCTTGATCACCGCAAACCGTGTTTTTTTTGCAGCGTCCTCGGCAATTGACGGTCACCAGCTTATTTCGATATGTATTGCGTTGAAAAAATTGCAACATATACATTACATATGTATCTTTTAAACGGAAGAACTTTTGTTGTGAATTATTTTATCGTTTGACCAAAAAAAAATCGGAAAAAGGCCTTTTTTTTGACGTTCCAACTAGCTCTGTCCCCTTAAGAACTTCAGAGATTTTTTCAAAATATGCTTTTTAAATTTGCGACCACAATATTTCGATAACCAGTTGGCCGACTGAGTTGAAATTTGGCACACATTTTCAGTAGATGGTTTTTCAGCAACGGTACCAGAATTGAGTCGAAATAATTGTTACTTTTTTCTCTAAGTCCGGTAGGTAGAGAAAAAACATAGGAGAAATCGATAATCAAAGTTTACCATAGCGCCATTTTGTGAAAAAAACGTATTTTGTGTCTGGTTCTGGTACAATTGCACACAACACTGATACAGATTAAGAATACGTTCAGTTTTATATTTCGGATATCGGAACGTCCGCCACGCTGGTAGCCAATCAGTAGCATTTTCTGTGCACCGTTTCACTTAATCGTACAAAACTATAAGATTAAATTTTTTTTATTATTTTTTTCAAAAATTGGTATGTATTTTTACAGTATTTATAAACACATAAAAAAATGTCAAAGAAAAAACTTAAACAGTTTTGGAATTATTCTATTCTAAAAATCACCTCTGAAAACGGTAATCTAAACAACAACACGGCGTTAAGCATGACAATTTTTTTACAATATATGTATCTCTCGATTTTTTGATAGTTTTTCATAGTGTGATCCTATATGAATGACCTTTCATTATAGCATATACGTATCGTTTTAGTACATATTTTATAAAAATAATTATTGACTAGACTTTGTTTTCAAACGTACATGGCTCCGCGGAAAGTCGAGCATCTTGGATTCTTAAGGTTGTCACAATTGTATATTTTCGAAGAAAATAAAGTCATGTCGATTAAAGGAAATTACACATGCCACACATTTTAAAAGTAAATGTGATATCTTCAATAATTTGACACGGGCTGTTATTATTATAAATCTTCTATCTATTTTGTTGTGTCTATAAAAAACCATAACAGAATAAAATAATTAAAAAAATTAACCACGTGTTAATAAGTAAATGTATTTATTGCAAAGTGCAAAGCTTTTTAAAGTACCTCCGCTGTGAAACATGATTATCTGTCCAATATCAAATTAATAATTTTACAGTTCATCAAAAATTGAATCTCTTCAAGAAAAGTGCAATTTTACATAATTGTGATCTTCAAACTGAAAAACAGTATTTCTTTGATTCTTGAAATGATTTACAAAATCCCGTGCGTCAATTCAGTTGAGACTGCGAAAAGGCCCCGATCAGGATTCCTTAACTTAGTTAGGGCCCTTGTGTGGAAACCCATACTGGTTCCTGAAATGACGGTCACACTTTTTACACAAGGGCCTTTAAAGGCAAATAAGTCGGGGCCTTCATCATTAGCTCTGTCGAAATCCTATCAAAAATTAAACATTAAAAAAATATTTATTTTTTAAATAGAATTTAAATTCCGATCATATTTGGTCATATTTTATTACTTCCATTACCCCTGACATTAATTTCCGCAGAAAAAAATTTCTATCTACACCGGGATTCCATTAAGAGTCGCGGTAGCGACTCGAGACAAATACGTTTATAGCTATTCAAAGATGAGCGAGTCATTACAAGACACTTATAACGGAGATAGCGGCGTTAGCAACTGTTTTCAAAATTCTTTCTTTAATATTTAATAAATTATTGCATTTTGAAAGATAAGACACGTATTTTTTTATTTTTTTTTCTTTCCATCATAACTAATACGAACCCTGTAGCTGTAGACATACTCAAGATATATTTTTTTCATTTTTTACTACTTACCTACGTATCTGTAGACCCAATGGCATACGCACGCTATCATTACGCTATACTCTCGTTGAAAAAAAATGGTTAAACAATATAACATACTTAGCATTCCAGAATCTTTCCACAAATAATTCAGAATCTCTATATCGCAAAGCAAAAAAGTTTAAAAAACATGTTAATAAAAACAATGAAATGAAGTATATTCAATATAAATAATAATAATATTTTTTTACTATTAAATAATTTTTTTAAATTATCAATATAAAGAAAAAACATTCAAATTCTTAATATACACGACGAAATATATGCGTTCATGCAACGATCCCGATTTAATTTTGACACAATATTTTTTATCATTTGGATAGGGGTTTCCCTATTGAAGCCCGAATAGGTCCGCAATGGGCTGCCTTAAAATAAGTGCTATATTTTAAATAATTTTGGTGTCCTTGACATTGCCCTGTCGGGGCCTAACCTGACAGTGTTGTGACAATGTCTGATAGGATATCCATGTCCAAGCCCTTCAAGGCCCCGATTTACGTTAGGGCTGCCCTAACAATTTGACGCACTAGATCCATTAAAAAAACATATGTTCATACCTATCTGTATCAGCGCGTGCATTTTATTTTAGAGACCCAATCATCAAGGACTTCTCATTGCATTCATAGAAGATACACTTAAAGGTTGATTCATGCTACACCGTGTCCGGGACGAGTCCGGGTCGAGTCGTGGCACGGACGAGGCACGGTCCAAGATTTATACGTACTTTTTGAATACACTAGTTCATGCTAAACCGAGCCAGGACCGAGCCGAAATAATAATAAATTCTGTCTAGAAATAATGATGAATTCTGTCACTGTCCAAATTCATCTCCGATTTTTCTTTTTTCACGATTTGAACTTAAGATTTCGGTTCTTTCCTTTTTATATCTTCGAAAAGACGAACTATCATTGTAAAATTATTTGTTATTATTACGTAGCGAAGAAGCACTCAAGCATACGAAATAGAATCGCAAAAAAGATTGCGTGCGTTTGAGATAAAATCATTTGAATATATATAGTCATATCAAAACCTATACAGACACCTGTGAAAATCGACGAATTAAAGTCATTTTTGGCCAGAACTTTTACACAATTAATCTCTAAAGAAAAAGCCAGTAGGTGCACAGAAATAAAAATTTCAAAAATCGTGCGATTGAAAAAGAAAAAATAAAAATTGGATAAGATACCTCTAGAAATAGAGCTATTGAGCTTACTTTTTAACGGGACAGACCTAGTTGGAACGTCAAAAAAAAGGCCTTTTTTCCGATTTTTTTTTGGTCAAACGATAAAATAATTCACAACAAAAGTTCTTCCGTTTAAAAGATACATATGTAATGTATATGTTGCAATTTTTTCAACGCAATACATATCGAAATAAGCTGGTGACCGTCAATTGCCGAGGACGCTGCAAAAAAAAACACGGTTTGCGGTGATCAAGCTCACGCTGCAACGGCTCATCTGAAACAAAAAAAACGGAGGGGATTTTTAGTTAATGATATAATGCTCCAGTTGAACGAAGGGTTTTGAAAAATTTCCATTTTTCACAAAATGGCGGCCGTTAAAAGTCAAAAGTGTTTTTTTGACCAAAATATCAGTTCCATTTTTTGCTATTAAAAATAAAAATAATTATCCAAAAAAAAAATCCTTCGTTCATATGGAGGACTACCATGTATAGAAGAAGTGATATAAATTTCAACCCGATCGGTAAAGCCGTTCTCGAGCTACAGTGATCACCGACTTCAAAAACATGGTTTCGAGAAAAATGCACTTGAAGTCCGCTACCTGCTTACCTATGGCTCAGACACGACGTGCTACAAAGTCTTGTATTTCGGCGAATAATGGTCCGATTTACATTTACCTGGGCGGAAAATGTTCGTAAGAGATTCTACTTTTTGAAAATGAAATAAAAAAAAAATCGATTTTTCGAAAATTCTAACTAGGTCTGTCCCGTTAACGAAATTGGTTTTTCATCAATTTAAAAAAAATACATACACAAGAGGGAGCAAGGAAGTTAAACAAATTGTATTTAAAAAAACAAAAAAAAATAAAACCAATAAAAATCAAGTCACCTCTAATTATTGAGCAATATTAATCTCATTTTTTACAGACTTTTTTTCATTAATACCCAAAATGAACACGGGTGGGAGCAAGAAAATAAGAAAAAAACATTTTGCATCAGTCTAATGAACAATTAATCATTTTCAAACATGCTTACAGCATTGTTAGTAGTGTTTATATGCTAATCAGATATTCACATTTCCGTTTTGTAGCAAAAGAAATATTTGTTCATACAAATTTTCGTTGAATATTCACTTTTTTGTTAATAAATATATTTTAATTTTCGTGTCAGAAATATTAATCGTTTCAATGATTACTACTTTTCCAACGCATGTCCAAAGTCGAATGATCGAATTTTTCCGTTTTCCACTGAAAAAAGAACTATTTCCACTTTGCTTGACCCTCCCTTATATATATATTTTTATAGCCTTTTCTTATGCGTTATTCAGCAATTTCTATAATTCTAAAATACCAGGAGATTATATTGAATAATAGAAAGAAACAATGTAATTTCAATAACATCCAAAATATTGCATTGCATAACTGCAAATCAGGAAAAACTGTTTCGACAGCACATAGATAGGCAGAGAATTTGTAATCCATCAGTAGAACGAATCAATCTGTATATTGAGCGATAAAAAAGTTATACGATTTTATCGAACTTGCAGAAATGTGCAACAGAAAAGGCTTTTTAAAAAAATATGAAAAATCGGTAGACCCGATTGAGCAAACATTTTCGAACGCGGTTTGATCGAAAATTCGTCACACGAGAGACAAACAGAAAACAGAAGCTAGGAGCGAGAATAAAACGCGACCTATCTTTACTTTCACTGACATTATTGCAGTAATGATCAATTGGTGATAAAAGATTTGAAAAAAATTATATTTGATATTAGAAAATTAAAGTTTGAGGGATGATGAGCGTAAAATCCATAAGCGAATTAGTATACTGAAAAAATTTTAAGAATGAACTGAAAAAAAAAATCAATAAAAAGCACAAAATATAAAAAAATAAAACATCACATAACTAAAAAAGTTAAATTAAAAAAAAAACGATAAAAATCATTCGCTCGGTAAGTGTAACTCCTTCACAATTTCATTTTTCTGATCCATCAAGTCTACAAGGGAATAATTAAAATAACTTCTCTAAATGTTTTTTTAAAATTATCTCCTTGTAGACTTGATGGATTAGAAAAATAAAATTGTGAAGGAGTTACACTTACAGAGTGAATTATTTCCATCTTTTTCATTGATTTTTAAACATTTTTAAATTTTTTCATTAAATAGTAACATCCCTTCTGCGCCAACGAAAAAACAATATCGATTTTTTTTGCATTAAT
Organism: Rhimphoctona megacephalus; assembly: GCA_963989365.1. Lineage (NCBI taxonomy): Eukaryota > Metazoa > Arthropoda > Insecta > Hymenoptera > Ichneumonidae > Rhimphoctona > Rhimphoctona megacephalus. Next base: position 21,506,028 of record OZ022414.1, on the reverse strand, counting down.
ATATGTATAGATATATGCATTAATATATGTATATTTGCCCTAATATATGTATAGATAAAGGATGCCCCATTTTCAATAAAGCATACAAATAAATCGAAAAGATGAAATCGTACAGAAACGTATTTCCTACAAAAGTTTTACTGTACTGAAGGGAACACCCGATCGTAAAACAAATTATATTTTTTGTCGAAAACTCTTAGGAGATACCTCGGTGAATTTTAATATTTCAAATGGAAAGGAATAGTTTTCATTTGTTAGAATAAAAACAGCTAACTTTGAGGCAAAACCAACAGAAAATATTCCCTAGCTTTAAAAACGGGGAAGTTATGTCAGTTTGAAGTTTTTGGAAACATCACACGCCATTTTCGTATTCTCGACTCATGACCCATAGTCATAGAGAGTTGTTAGACCTGTGTGAGGAAGCCCCGCTCAACGCACACACCGGTACACATACCATTTTGGCATCGGGTATTAATCGATAAAATCACGTTGCTCCGAAATTTTTGCGATCCAGGCGTTTTGGATTGAAGAAAAATTAAGTTTGATTGTTCAGAACGGTCTCTTGCAGAATAGATTCTTCCTTTATCTGCCTGGACGCTGTTTGATTACACTCCCAATTAAATTGTTGATATTACCTTGATACTCGGAGAATATCGACAAAATTACAGTACAGCGACATTCAACTATTGCTTACGATATCAAAATCGGCAGCCAGGATATCGTCAACGTCGCATTCGAATGTACTCGACATCAACCTGATGTTTTGTTACTAAGTCCTTCCAGCATTAAGGCCACATTTCATAGTGACGCGGCCATAAACTGTCACAATTGCCAGTACTGGGCCGCACAGAATCCTCATTGGACCTGCCAATTCGATAACCAGCAATTATGGAAGAAAGTGGTAGACTTGTGGACGAATATTTGTTTAAATCTTATTTTTTATGGATCTGTCTGGACCGGTTAGATCCACCAATGGTGAGCGGTTTTTGGAATTTTTCCAAAATGACCCGCCGCAGCTTTCAGAACATTCCAATTTCTCTACCAGACGGACGATGATGTTCCAGCAAGATAGCGTGCGCCTTCAAATGTTGCACGTGTGTAAGGGATCACTTGAATGTAACATTCAAGAATTGGTAGATTGGAGATCTGGACTCCTGGCCACCCAGGTCATCCGGTTTGACGTTCCTAGACTTTTCTCTATGGAAGTTTCTTAAAGACGTTGTCTATCGCGAATAGCCAATGACGATAATCGACATGATGAACCACCTCCGAAAGAGTATCTGCACACATTCTGTGCAATACAGTGGTGAATTTGTATCAAGCAAAATGGGAACAATTTTGAATAATTGTTGTGTGAGACATGCGGTTGGAAAGCGCGCGCACGCAGACACACACACACACACACACACACACACACACACACACACACACACACACGCCCGCACACCTCGAGCAATGCTAATGCAGGTGATAGAATTTCGGCAGCACATTTTTGGTTTGAGTAAGAGTTTAGTGTTGTTCATGTACATACGTTATTTAAGAAAACCGTAAACTATCAGTTAACAGCCATAACTTATCATATTCTAGTTTTGAGGATTTCACGGCCTTATTGTTACAATAATTTATGGCTTCCGGATAGATGCCATGTAGAGTTTAAGCGTATTGGCGATGTTTCGCAAACGTTACAGTTTGCATCATCAGGGCTGAGAGCTCCGATACTCCGATACAGTATACAGTAAAAAGTAGTATTACTTTTGCATTCAGTAATGGAAATTATTTTCATTAACCATTAAAATTAATTAGTTAATGGAGAATATTTCCATTTACTATTAAAATTCAATGGTTAATAAAGAATTTTTCCATTAACCATTAAAATGAACTGGTTAATGGAGAATGTTTACATTAACCATTCAAATTAAATGGTTAATGGTTAACCATAATCATTTTCATTTACCATTTAATGTTAATGATAATAGCCACGTGCCCAGCTATTCATAGCAGTTTCGGTTTAGGCTAAAATGACCCAATGGTGGTAACCGAGATTTTTTCGGTTTCTAGTAGCGGCAGTGCTTTTGTTCTGGGTCAAAATGACCCTTTCATAATAACCGAGGTTTACTACGATCCCAGAGATCGTAGTCGTTTTGGTTTAGGTCAAAATGACCCAATAGTAACAATCGAAATGTACTCGACTACCAGTAGCCGTAGCAGTTTTATTCTGGGTCAAAATGACCCAACGGTAATAACCAAGGTTTTCTCGGTTACTAGAAGATTACTAGACCCTATGGTAGTAACCGAGGTTTTCTCAGTTATTTTGGTAGCGGGAGCAGTCTTGTGCTGGGTCAAATGACCATATGGTAGTAACCGAGGTTTACTAGGTTCCCAGTAACCGCAGTGATTTTGATTAGGGTCAAAATAACCCTATGGTACTAATCGACGTTTTTTCGGTCTCAAGTAGCGGGAGCAGTTTTGTACTGGGTCAAAATGACCCTATGGTAGTAACCGATGTTTACTCGGTTCCGTAATGGCCATAGTAGTTTTGATTTGGGTCAAAATGACCCAATGGTAACAATAGAAGTGTACTCGGCTACCAGTAACCGTAGCCATTTTATTCTGAGTCAACATGACCCAATGGTAGTAACCAAGGTTTTCTCGGTAACTAGCAGCAGAAGCAGTTTTGTTCTGGGTCAAATTGACCCTATGGTAGTAACCGCGGTTTTCTCGGTTTATAGTAGCTAGAGCGATCTTGTTCTGGGTTAAAATGACTCTATGGTAGTAACCGATATTCGATTGTTGGAAACGGTGGGAGTTTCAGTTTGGGTCAAAATAGCCCAATTGTAGTAACCAAGGTTTACTTCGGTTACTGATAGCAATGGCGGTTTTAGTTTGGGTCAACGTGACCCAATAGCAGTCAACGACTAATCTTTTACCTGTGGCAGAAGTAAAATGGTAGGTTACTAGTACTCAATTAAAATAAAAAAAATGGTACTTACGCGGGCGCATACAAGCAAAACTGACACTTGCAGCTCTAACGCTATCTAATTGCAGGAGTAAAATATGACCCCTCTATAATTAATAATTTTGTTTTCTTAGGGTAGAAATAGAATAAAAGTTTTGTATAGACTGTGTCCGATTGAAATTTGTGGAATTAGTAATAATTGGAATGCAAATTATTAGAGAGGAATAAATTTGAATCGGTATGAAAAAAGATTTCTTTGCGATTATTCCTGAAAAAATAATTAAAAATAAGTTTGATTTTATAATCAAACTGTTTGAAAAAAAAAATTTGTTTTAAAAAAAAACTTTTTTTAAAAGAAGTCATTTTTCAAACTAACAATTGAGAATCATAAGAACGATAATGATTATATAGATAAATAAAAAATTCGAAATTTATTGAAAAAATCATATCAACAATAGTTTAGGAATAAAAAACTCGCGCAATGTGTTAAAAATATTTGACTACTATTTTGGAGAATATTCATAAGGAGTCTAAAGAGGCTATATCTTTTTAAAAAATATTTTTTACGTCAAATACAACATTTTATATAATTTTGAAATTATAACTCTTAGGCCACGGTCTGAATTGCGCGAACAACGCTCAAATGGCTATAATATATATTATCATTAAGTCTGCTTAAAAGTATATGTAGTCTGTAATCTGTTACAGACTACATATACTTATTATTGTAACAGTGAATATCGTTTAAGTAATTAATGTGTCGTGTACCAATAAAAAATGCGAGTATTACATCACGCTGTATTTCGTGCGATTTTATCAGAGATGTCCAAAAATTGTATCAATTGATACTTGATACTTGATACATTTGTATCAAGTATTAAATTTTTTTTTGATACTTGATACATTTGTATCAAGTATCAAAAATTTTCTTGATACTTGATACATTTGTATCAAGTATCAAAATTTTTCTTGATACTTGATACAAATGTATCAAGTATCAAAATTTTTCTTGATACTTGATACAAATATATCAAGTATCAAAATTTTTCTTGATACTTGATACATTTGTATCAAGTATCAAAATTTTTTGTGATACTTGATACATTTGTATCAAGTATCAAAATTTTTTGTGATACTTGATACATTTGTATCAAGTATCAAAATTTTTTGTGATACTTGATACATTTGTATCAAGTATCAAAATTTTTCTTGATACTTGATACATTTATATCAAGTATCAAAATTTTTCTTGACACTTGATACATTTGTATCAAGTATAAAAATTTTTCTTGATACAAATATATAAAGTATCAAAATTTTCCTTGATACTTGATACATTGAAATGTATAAAGTATCAAAATTTTCCCTGATACTTGATACATTGAAATGTGTAAAGTATCAACATTTTTCTTGGTACTTGATACATTTGTATCAAGTATCAAAAACGTTTTTGATGCTTGATACGAAGGTATCAAGTTTTTATTACAAACTTGGTTCATTTGTATCGAGCAAGGTTGCAAATAATGTATTACTTTTTGTAATGCATTAGCATTTTCATTACTTGTTACGTTGAAATGATCGGGGCGGGGGCCATGGTCGTGGCGGGGGCCGAAGTCGTGGCGGAGGCCGAGGTCGCGGCGGGGGCCGACTTCAGTGCCGGGGCCCGTATTATATTTATCATTAAGATTTTTTTAAACTGTTTTTTTTTCGAAAATTATTATTACTTTTTTTAATTCAACATTAATAAAACTTTTTTTTCTTGGGCACTGCCTCAAAATCACATTGTTAAACATTCTTTCAGATCCCCAGTCTATCGTTCGCACCCTTCCATTCCAAGTCATTCTCGATAGTATTTTCATATTTTCAATTATTTTCAATTTATTTCAATCAATTATTTCATATTTTATTTATCTTATTCAAGTATAAATTATACTTTAAAAGTATCGAACAAACTTTAGCTACTTGATATATTTTTATGGGGTTCGAAATGAATTTTCGAACGTATCAAAGAAAATGAATTTTCGAAAGTATCAAAGAAAATTTTGATACTTGATAAAAATGTATCAAGTATCAAGAAAAATTTTGATACAAATGTATCAAGTATCAATGAAAATTTTGATACTTGATACAAATGTATCAAGTATCAAGGAAAATTTTGATACTTGATACATTTGTATCAAGTATCAAGAAAAATTTTGATACTTGATACAAATGTATCAAGTATCAAGAAAAATTTTGATACTTGATACAAATGTATCAAGTATCAAGAAAAATTTTCATACTTGATACAAATGTATCAAGTATCAAGAAAAATTTTGATACTTGATACATTTGTATCAAGTATCAAGAAAAATTTTGATACTTGATAGAAATGTATCAAGTATCAAGAAAAATTTTGATACTTGATACAAATGTATCAAGTATCAAGAAAAAATTTAATACTTGATACAAAAGTATCAAGTATCTTTTGTGTATCATGATACAAAAGAATCAAGCCACGGACATCTCTGGATTTTATTATGCGGTTCGCTGCAAACAAGTGCATATAAAAATTGAGATGTACTTGATTAAGGAGGCTCCGTCACGAAAGGTTCACCAACAAAAAAAAATAATTCTTAAGTATATCATAGATAAAGTATCCATTTTCACGTATGCAAAGTTTCAGGTAAGGTCGATGACTAAATAAGAGAGATAAAAATTGTTAAAGTTGGGATTTTTAACACAGGGCTTATGGAAAAGTCATCCTCAAAATACTTGTATCAAGTGATATCTTCGCGTTCACTCAACAGATATTGAATAAAAACTACAGTAACGTTGATCAGGTTATAAGGATTCCAAATGCAATAAAAATTTTTTAGGTCAACGACTTGTGTAAAAAGATATTTAATGGTAAAATGTCGAAAAACTTGAAGTTCTGACAGGTTTCGCAACCGTATAAAGCAGAGAGACTATATGGAAGGAGCATCATCTCCATAGGAGAGAAGGCCGAAAAAACGTCCGTGAAAATGTGAAAAATAGGTAGTTCAAGATTTCACCACGGCGGCGCTCTCGCTGAAAGTACTCGATAAATATAGTAATAGTCAGTTATTGATAAAATGTAATGGCTATCATGGCGCCTTACATATTTTGACAGCCATGTATAAACACATGGAATTGTGCATATAAATCATTCGCGATTGCGAGCAAAATTGTTTGCGACAAAGGCAGTTTTATTTTAAGAATTTAATACGAAATTATTCTTTTGTTTGTTTTTAGCAAAGTTCCCGTATTTTAACCGTACGGAAACTCTTGACAGTAAATTCGCATCTGTTTATTGTTTTCTCGTTTCTTTATTTTCATTTTCATAAAAAAACTTAGCATGGGACTAACTTGTTCATGATTATTATTATTATTATCATTATTATTGAATTTGCCTACTAATTGTGGAGTATTCTGCATAAAAAAAGAGAAAAGAAAATTCGGTCGTGGAGAATTTGATCTCAGCACCATGCACGTGCGAGACATACACGCGGTCATACGAGACATACGAGCATAGAAAAATCGTATGCACGTCAAGACTTATTGAATTTTTTCATTTGGTACTTCCAAGATTTCGTAATAAAAAATTGATCACTGTATACCGCGAATATTCCTGAATATAAAAGTGCTTGGGTTTTTGGACGTTACCGTTAAAAATCGACTGAAAAATAAAAAATTATTCGTTGTAAAATGATTGAGATTTCCACAGGAATGACACGGGAAAGAGCGCGAGAGCGCTTAGCAACTCTGTATTCAGCGTCTGCTAGAACATGCCGTCAGACGTGACAGTTTGCCAATTTGACTGTGTTTTTCTTTCTTGTTCTTGAATGTTTTTACCGTATTTGATAAATATCGATAGAATTAATGGTAATAGGTAAACTGGCAAAATCTCTGTTGTTGCGTAATTCCTTTGCGTAAATACTCTATATAGGTTACAAACAAAACTGATAGTTTCGGCAGATGACAGTAACGGCCATGACACGTTTTACAATCCGCTACGCTCGTCAAATTTCAATTAGTAAACATTTTCTGAACAATAAAATCGTATAAAAATATCCATTCTCCGCTGTTTATATTTCGAAAATAATAAAATTATAATTTCAAAGTCAATTTTGCATTTGCAAACTTTGGTCCATAATAGGTACTGCAAAGATCACGTAGCCGTCACCGATCTACCTTAAGTATTTAAGTTGTGATTGCATTGTTTTCAAAACTGGTTGGTTAGTGTACGTTACGAGTAGAATATCTAGCAAGATTTTATAGCACTTCTAAAACCTCACAAGGATTCTTCCACATCTTCGTTGCACAAACTTTACTCGCCTCCTTGTTAAATCATTCGAAAAATAATGTAAGGTTAGGAACATACTTTCGATCAGCTGTATATACACCGCGGATCGTATATGCGCATTTATATATATAGTATCACGAGCACAAGCGACAGCAGCGCCACCTATTTCGGCCTTTTTTACGGACGCCTCCAAAGCATGGAGATTCGGCAGCGTCGCAGAAATCAGATGTTCTGTATAACGCAGAAGCGCATGCGCGAGATTTAAATCATCAGCTACTTAACCTTACATTCGTATGTGTAAGAAAACTCTACACTGTTAAAAAATATATGAAATTTACAATACTTTTACAATACAACGGTAAATGAAATTTACAAACCGGGTGTATGAAATGAAAATTATTGCACTCGTATGCCAAAATTGAAATATGAACATAAATTTTAGTTACTGATGTGGAATTTAAGATGCATAACATTGAATATTCATATGAAATCTGAAAATTTTGTGGACATGCATTGAAATAAATCATATGTTTGATTGATAATTAATACAAATGTATATTAATTCATCTACTATCAACAATGTATTAAAATTACAGTATGATCTTCACTTTTCTTGACAGCTGACTGAAAAATAAGATACATATGAATGTTAATAATACGATACATGTTATTTCCCATCATAACTCTATCTCTTAAAAATACGGTACAAAAATGGGAATGAAAATTAATATACCCTGCAGTATAAAAAAAAAAATCCGAGTATTAAAATTCATTTGCCTATGTATTAATTATCAGAATCTCAATATTAAAATTAATACACAAGTGTAAGAAATTCGTAACGCTCTGTGGGCACCATGCTTCGCGCTCTGACCACCGTGTGGCGCAGAGCATCGACTTTCTCATAAGAGGCACGTGCTTCGGACGAGGATATATACAAGTCGCTCGAATCTAAGAAAATTGTGTAAAACATGAAAATGGTAAACACCAAACTTAACACAAGATGTTGAGATTATAATAAAAATTTTTACGGTGATAATTGCTCGACTTGATTGCCACGGCATCAAGTGGTGATAAGTCACTCTAATTAATTTCTTGAGATGTCTGCATGATTTCGACCTTCAACTTTAAAAAATCGAACACAATAGTACATGAATTAATGTATTCCCCGTAAAAACTCATAATAGCTGAATTTATTTAATATTCATTCGTATATTAATATTCAAAAAGGATCACCAAATTGTGTGATACATTTCTAGAAATATCGTAGACATATGTAATGCGAAAACGTTATACGGTGCCTAAAATTTAGTAATCTTGAATCTGAAAATTACTATGCTGGTAACATGAACTTTAATATACCTGTATAGTAATATTAGTTGATGTTTCGTGTTTTTAATATGCACAAGGTCAACATTTCTTACATGTATATGATTTTTCAAATACGCAAGTATATTAATTTTACTAAACAGTGCTCGTTTCATTAAAATACCGCGTCTCTCAATTTTCCTCAGCGTATCTGAATTTTCATGTACGGTATCCGCGTAAAAACTTCCTATACATGTGTATTAATTTTCATACGGAAATTTTTTACAGTGTAGTTATGGTATGAAGATAACCATCTTCGATGGTTAATTAATATATTTCTCGAAAATCAAAGGATAGTGCTCGATACAATAAAAGAATATTAGTCAAAAGGTCAGCAGTATGTACTGTTCTACGTTCCGTTGCATAATGCATCGGTTCTTTCTTGCCGAGGCGTTGATGCCCTTGTTATCAAGCATGGGGCTCCTTTGTATCGCCCAAAAGTGAGGCGATAGTCTCCTATAAACATCTCAAGTGACTGACATAATGCCATCGAAGCCTTTGCTCTTCGAGCGAGCAGAGAAAGAATGTTGCTTTCATTTGCAATTGACGTATAGGTAGAAAAGTTGGTTTCATCATAATAAAATAAATAATTTAATCGATTAATGAAACCAGTTATCTATTTCTCGACAATAATGAAAAATTAATTTTTATTACAAAGTAAACAGGCATCTTAGAAATTTCATATCACATAGCATTTACTAAAAATTATAAATATCTTAATAAATTACTATAGTAAAATATATGTATCTAATGAAGTCTTTCTGAGCTGTTGAACTGTTTGATCAATGCATTTTTTCAATAAATAATATACTATAAGCTCTTTTGAAAATCGAAAATTTTGTATACAATAACGCACGACGACCCGCGGTCAGCTGGGTGTTCATGAGTACGACAAAGAAATCAGAGGAGAGAGTGAGATGGAGAATTGCGACGTTGCCGTACTTCTCTATGCAGTAACGTAACATAAAATTGGACTAATTTTACAGTATTTATTTATGGATGTACAACTAATAATTTTTGTATAAAATTACCAATAATATGTTTATTATCAACTGTATCATGACAAACATGCGAATTACTAAAAAAAAAGGGCCCTGCTTATGCGCCCACGCAAACCGGCCCTACGTGAAGAAGCTTCCTTAAAGAGATTTGAGAAACGAATCAGACGCGAAAGAACGAGACTTCGATTATATTTCGTTTGTTTGTTTTCAAGCCCATGCGCCAACCCACTAACTTAATGCTAAAAAACTTCCGGAGGTTCAATATTGATGCAGTTTCGGATTTTTATAGCCCGAAGAGCCCGCCATTGCCTGGATCTGTTCCTGAAATAGAGATCTCGCACTGAAAACCAAATTTTGTTGAAACAGGAAAATATTTTGTTGGATACGTCTGACAAAAATATTTCGTACAGGCAACAAAATTTTTATTGTTTCAACAAAATTTCGTTTTAGTTTAACGAAGTTTTGTTGAAACATTTAAAATTTTGTTGCCTGGACGAAATAATTTTGTTGAATACGTCCAACAATGTATTTTAATATTTCAACAAAATTAGGTTTTCAGTGTCGAGCTCCAATGCTACGGCTACTAGTAACCGAGTAGCCCACGGTTATTATCATTTAGTCTGTTTGACCTAGACCGAATTTTTTGACGCTACCAGTGAGAAAAAAAATCCTGGTTACTACCATTTTGACCCAGAACAGAACCGCCCGTACTACTTGTAACCGAGAAAGCGTTACTATCCTTGGGTTATTTGGCCCAGAACACAAATACTCCTGCTATTGGTAATGGAGAAAACCTCGGTTACTACCATTGGATCATTTTGACCCAGAACAAAATCGCTCGTATTAGATGTAACCGAGAAACCGTCGGTTACTATCATTGGGTTATTTTGACCTAGACCAAAAACGGTACGCTGCTACTAGTAACCGATTAAGCCTCGATTATTACCATTGTGTCATTTTGACCCAAGCCGAAACTTCTACCGGTACCAGTAACTGAGTAAATCTCGATTACTACAATTTAATTGTAATGGGTAATGAAATTATTTACATTAACTCATTAATTTCCATTAACCAATTAATTTCAATGATTAATAGAAATATTCTCTATTAATCAATGAATTTTAATGGTTAATGGAAAAATTCTCCATTAACCATTACACGTTAATGGTTAATGAAAATGACAATGCATTGAAAAAAGTAATGCATTATTTGGAATTCTACAAAACTGTAAAACTTTTGTAGTAAACACTTTTTTGTACGACCTCATCTTTTAGATTTATTTTAATGCTTTATTTTAAATGAGAGATCTTGTGTATCTATATGTAGTTGTCCATTGAAGATGGTATACGTTGTTAGGTCTTTTTCAACGATAACTTTTCAATCTCTCTCTCCCCATACCCACCGAGTGGCCTCACAGACAGTTTGCACTTTGCACTCTTTGCAAGAAGACGGTCCTGAAAATTTGAAGAACCCCCCCGGAAAAAGTATTTCTCCACTCATCCTGTGGCAAACGTCTCGCTCAAAGTTTTTACACTTCTCTTGGCGTGTGCCCTTTGACGTCGCAAGCGCTATGCTCACTTCGACTTTTCAATGTAATTGCGATGCTTTCCCTCGCCTCATCCTTCCTGCCTTCTTCTAACTCTCGCATCCACTAACAGATACGCAATTGGCTTTTCTCCAGAATTGGAAAAGTATGAAGTGTGTCTCGAACAATTTGAGAAAGGCTGATGAAAAAACAGAAATGTGACATCACAGAGTTAATTTTTTCCCACTTAAGAATCACTTATTTATTTACTATTTTTTTAAATATCTCTTCATCCAGCTTGAATTTATTCCATTTGATGTTAAAATTTATGGGCAAATACGTTGCCGATTTTGAAATTTATTCCAAACTATCCGATAGTTATGAATTTGCTTTAAGTGTTACACAGTTCAACTTACATGACCTCGTCGTAACCACTATCTGTTACTCTTCACTTTCCAGTAATTAATTATAAAATTTTAGTTCATAAAGTAAGCAGAGCAATGTCTCAATAGAAGAAAACACCGAAAACTATCTGAACGATCCGCCCCAAAGCGCTTGAAATTTCTGTACTTTATATTTTTTGATATTTCACCATTCAACATTTTATCGAAACGTGAATTTCGTGGAAACTTGTTTTTACTTTTAAATCAGTAAAATTTTCAAAGATCGTATATAAAATCCAACGAAGCACACATTGTTTATAAATAATCAAAGAAGCATATCTTCGGATCTCAAATGAAAGGAATTATGTAAATCCGAAATCATGCGCCAAAGTGCTACGAGCGTCGATGCTGTAAGTCAAAATTTGTTGCTCGTAGCTACAAAGAATCGAGAAAGAGTACGTACTGATAAAAGTTAACATACGTATATATCGGAATACATGTGTATACATCGAGAGCAAGAGAGATAGAGAGTTTCGTCGAAGAGACATTGAGAAGTCGTCGAAGATCGTGAGAAGTGAAGTAGTTCCGTATTTGTCAGATGCGCGATGGCCTTCCTTATGTGTGGATGTGTGTGTATATCCTGGATTGCTACTCCTAACTCTTCCCTCTTGGATTCGGGTGAATACAAACCTGTGTCTAGGCTGGTGTTCACTCTCTGGTTCTTCTTAAGTCTTTCGTTCGTCTTACTCTCGATCTCACGGGTGGTGTATATGAATGCGATTCGACACACGTATTTCAACCTCTGTACCGTCTTTTCACTTGGTAAACGGTGATGTCGTGAGAGTGTTGTCAATGGGCAGGGGCGAAAGAAGCGCGCAACGCCCATTCAGGAACTGTCGAAGCGGGTATATATATATATATATACATGTGTATAGAAATGTACATATGTACTCTGCATGTCACTTTGAAAGTCCGTGATGTATAGATCGTTTGGATACATCCCGGTTGTAACATCCTCCGTATAGGTATAGAATTTAAACCTGTTTTTCCTCAAACTCTCGACACCATGCACTTGAGTTTGGTGGCATATTTTATGGTTGGAGGATATAGTGTCGAAATTTTTTTTCTTCGAGTTATTTTTTTTTTTAATCTATGTTCATGTGTATGTACATATATGCTCACGTCGTACACACGAACATATATACGTATATTTTTATACATAAAGTTTTAAAGATATATGTATATACATAAATATGGGGCCATAGAGGGAAAAGAACGTTGCTTCACCCCTTCAATCTTTTTAGCCCCTTTATGAATGCATTTATGAAGTCGCTCAACGATCGTTGAGAAACATGAAAGGAAAATATATATCTATTGAAATTGAAAATATAGCGTTAAATTCTTTGATATTTGTAGTAGAATCCGAGATACTCAAAATGATCAAATGTCTTCAATACCCGCTAATACAAACCTTATGGTAAAATGTCACTTTCTTAAAGTGTATAGAAAATTGGAAATTCTGTCCCGAAAAAGGGGTAGTATATAAGAAGATTTTGGGGCGACTAAAAGTTAAGTCCTAAGAAAATACAAGAAATGCAAAAAGGAAAGCAGTAAGTGACCAAATCCGTTGTAAAAATATCGGAATTATATCTAAAAAATATTTATATAATCTTTTCCCAGTATCTCGAATGTCTTAGACCATTCCATTTCGATTTCAATCATTTATGTGTAATCGACAAGCTCCTTAAACGGAATGACGATATCACTGCCAGTGCATAATACAGAAGGGGTCTTAAATATAAAAATTCATTCTTGACCTTCGGGCCACTGAACCTGAACTACCGGAAGGATCACAGTGTTTGTCAATAATTTATTTCACTTTGTTAACGGGAGAAACTCGTTTAGGAGGCTGAAATTTTGGTGTTTTTCGTGAATTTTTTTTAACAAGGAAGGAATAATCAGAATTTATTTAAGCTTGGAGGATATTTTATTCATGTTTTGAAGTACACTTTGTAATTTTTTCAAGTCATTTCCGCCGGAAATAGTGGAGTTAGAAGCTGCTGTCCATGGACGACTTTTTTTCAACTGGTGGGCATACTAGCTCAAAAAGTTATTGACCAGTCGTTCTGAAAATATATGTGAATATTCTTTATTCAATTACAATCTATATGAACCTAACTCTGGAATGATATTATTATTAAAAATATTTTTTTTAATGCAAAAAAGGTGAAAAAATATGGTATAAAAACATGACATTGTGTTCAAACACCTCAAAAACATGCAATTTTCAACTTTTTTCATCACAATTAGGTTTTTATTCTTAGGAAATATGTTGTTAACGAAAAAAGAAAATTGTAATGATTACAGATAAAAATTGTGACTTCAGGAATACCCACCAGCAAAAAACTCGGATGGCAATCGTCCATGAACAGCAGCTTCTAACTCCACTATTTCCGGCGGAAATGCCTTGAAAAAATTACAAAGTGTACTTCAAAACATGAATAAAATATCCTCCAAGTTTAAACAAATTGTGATTATTCCTTCCCTGTTAAAAAAATTCACAAATAACACCAAAATTTCAGCCTCCTAAACTGGTTTCTCCCGTTTCTATTTCGTCAACGTGATCTTATTCTATTTTTTATCACTCCGTAAATGAGTGAAGGACTAAAAATGTCAATTCGTTCCGAGAGAATGTCAGAGTGTGTGGGAGACAAAAAGAAAAATGTTGTCACTCTAGCAACATTAAGATCACGAAAGATCAGAGATAGTTGGATGATAAGCCGAGAATAACATTGACCAGTCTGTATCATACATAGCATCAGGCTTTTACAAACCTTGATAATATCCGGTCTGACTAAAACTCGCTTGTACTACTTCGAGGCTGCACGATCCTCGCGAATCCGAGATCTAACCACTCTGGAGAGACGGAACGCGAGCTGGTAAGAGAGAAAGAGAAAGAGAAATAGACAGGAGGCTTTGAGCCTACCAAAACTTTGTCCAGCATCGGAATCCCCTTTTCCCCTAGTAGTTTGCTAACCGCACAAAGTATACCACGCTCTCCGCGTATATAGTTAACATCTGTAGAAAGAAGGGAAAAAAGAGCTCGATTTTTTTTGCTTTTTATCCCATCTCGGGCGTAGCAGCACATATCCTTTAGGTTCGTCCTACACCTGTGCTCTTATGCTCTTCGTTCTCGTGGATTCTCCTACTCTCCTGTGTGCATGTCTACTGTACGCTTTCTCCCCCCTCTTTTGCTCCTTTCTCTGTCTTCTTTCTTTCACTGTCTATATTTTTTCTCTCTTACTCTTTCACTACTCCTCACCGAGAAGAGGGTAGAAATTCCGCGGCCTCCGACTAGCGGACGGTGTGCGGAACTTTGGGGAAACAGCCGTGTGCGCGCGTTTGAAAATCGATAGGAGGGCACCCGGTAAAGTCCCTCCTTCTCTCTCTCTCTCCTCCAGCTCGCTCTTTTGCTCCCGCTCGTCACAACCCCCACACTCGCGGATTCAACGAATATGTGTGTCCAAGTGTGTATGTATGTGTGACTTTTCTCTCTCCCTCTATCTTTTGGTATGTTTGTGTATACCTTTCCGCGTTTGTATACTTGTGGCTATACGTCAGTACATACCTATATATACAAAGATATTCTACGTGTGTCCATAAGTATGTGTATCTGCTGTTGGTGAACAGAAGGACGTAACCAACCTTATTTCGCGCTTCCGATCCCGGTGGGTTAAGCCTTTTTGTTCAACAGTGATCGTTAGACATCCATGTATATACGGGATATTCCACGGAAAGCGGAACGGTTTCTACGGCCAAAGGTCAACGATTTTGACGCCCTCCTGGTATTTGCTTGCTTGTTATAATATACAGAGCCAATTAGCTCTGAGTCTCTATTACAATGAGCAACCAAATATATCTTTATTGTCAGCTTCCGAAATATAAACTATCCCCGTATGTTTGACCTCGCATTTCTTAGGTATTAAGAGATAGAAAATCTTATCTTTGAGGGTATTCCAATAAAAACAGCCTATCTTCCAAAAAGTCCATAACAGATTCTGAAAAAATGTGTAGCAGACGTTCAATCTTTCACGTCATTCTCATCATCATGAAAGTACTACTCGTATGTACTTTTAATTTCAGCTTCAAAGAATCGAATAAACGTCAGCCTCATTTTTTACGTTGGCTACTGTTAAGGGACAACTCGAAACAGACTTTTCATTTCGCTTAAAACCGTCATAAAACAAAAAACTCACTCGCAGCCTCGAAGATTCCGGGAAAATCCTATTTTCCAAAGGCAGCAATAATCCCCACGAAAAAGAACATTTACTGTCTTTCGACTCAAGACATTTTATTACAAGTTCGAAATTATGTACGCACATTTCTTCACTCTAGCGCTACCGTTAAGTCTTTTATGCTTCAAGAATTTTGCGTTTTATGACTATCAAAAAAAAACCCAGTAAGCCAAAAATTCCCTTACATCTTGCAATCTTTATTTTTTGGGAAAATTCTTTAAATTGAGTATTACCACTTCTCTCACCCTTCAAATATCTACCAATAGAACATGAGCATTTCCCACTACTTCTATTTTTCTTAACTTTCCGAAAAAAGACGAAACCTTTTTCTTAACTCTTGCTCAACACTAGTCTTGTATCAACCATCGAACTATCAACACTTGTAATCTTTTCCAACATCGAAATATCTATTTTCAAAATGTCAATCAAGTAAAATAAAGTTATTGTTAAACCCGAAACCAAACAGCTGTGTATCTTTTAATTAACATACACAGGCATCCACAGCTCTCCTCACAAGAGAGAATTCAAACCTGCGGATGCTATCGAACATTTTATTGGTCCTTCGAGCCGGATACGAACTTAACAAGTGATCAGTGTTATATACAGTGAAATCTTAAACAATTTTATTCAAGATTCAAAGTTCTAAACATTCAAGGTATCAATAGTTCATCGTGACGTGAAACAATAAGAACGCAATAGTGTTACGAGTATCAAATTTAAAGCAGCTCCACCATCATCTCAACGATCCAGATTCGCTATCACGGTCACATCATCTCAAGGATCAACAAAAGGTAGGCTCGTAAAAATTAAGAATCGCCATCCTTACTCTTTAGTCCCTTTAAATTCTCGTACACTATCCTATTCACGTTCAAAATGGAAAACATCTCGTCACTACGTAGAAAACGCGGAAATATACAGAGATCCATAACCGGATTTATGAAAAAACTTGAGGAGTGGGAAAAAAGAACAATTGAACGAGATGTCGACTACTTACAAACATCTCTCGAAACCTTAAAACAAATTTTTTCAAAATTCGACGAAATTCAAGATGCATTAGAAGAACTCGATGAAAACGAAATTGAAAACCGCGACAAATTAATAGAAGCTCATGACATAGCGGTTAGTAAAGCTACAAAACTCATTCGTGCAGAAAGTAATAGTGCTGAATCACCCAGCACAAGACAATCTCCATCCATTCCCTCGAGATGGACACCTGCAGTCGCTTTGCCAACTATCGCTCTGCCCAAATTCGATGGATCAGTAGAAAAGTGGACCTCATTTCTCGATATATTTTCATCCTTAATTGACGCCAACGAAGATTTATCATCGGTCCAAAAATTGCAATATCTACGTCTTTCGTTATCAGAAAATGTTGCAAAAACTATTCAATCCTTAGAAACGACAGATCAGAATTACAGTATCGCACTGGAACTCTTAAAGAAAAAATACGAATGCAATCGTCGTACTCTTCGACGTCACTGGGCGATCCTTCGCGAATACCCTAAATTACAAAAAGATACTCCCACCGCGTTGTCACAATTGATCGATACAATCAACCTACACACACGCGCGTTAAAAAACTTGAAAGCTCCAGTTGAGAGCTGGGACATCCCGTTAGTCGATCTAATACTCTCAAAAATTAATTCTGCTACAATTTGGCATTGGGAGCTCGCGCTCACGGATGACGAAATGCCGAGCTATCTTGATTTATTAAAGTTTCTCGAAAAAAGAGCTAGCTGTATTAATTTTAGTTCGGACGAATCAAAAAAGCCTCAGACAACTAATCGTTCAGATGCTCATAAAAGAAACAACCAGCAGAGCGTTCAAACATTCGCCACTACGAATAAAGAATCAGAGGTTAATAATGAAAGAAAACTTCTATTCAAGTGTCGAATATGCTCTGAAAATCACAGCATCTTCAAATGCGCCAAATTTCTTTCAATGTCTGCAAAAGAAAAAAGGGAAGCCATAAAGAATTCCATGCTATGTTTCAATTGCCTCAGTTATAGTCATATGGTACAATCTTGTCAGTCATCAAACTGTAGGAAATGCGGCGGTCGACACCACACATTTTTACATTTATCGACGGAACACAAAGAAAATGAGCATGATTCTGCTCAGGCAAATTCGAACAAGAATGAAACTAGAACACAAGAAACCGATCAACAAGCATGACTAACTGTTCCTAAAACGTTCAAGGAATCAATTACATCAACTGCTTTAGTCGCTAACGCCGCCACATCTGACTTATTAGTAACTGCCGTAATCGACGTAATGAATAATGAAGGAAGACGCATATCGAGTCGCAGTCTCTTAGACACTTGTTCTACATCGAACTTCATGACCGAGAGAATGGCAGACATGCTCGGATTAAAAAAAATCCAATGCTCTATTCCCATTGGCGCTCTCAATGCTCTCACCACGGTCTCAAAAAATATCGTTGTCGCAACAATTTGTTCTCAAGCTAATGGGTATCAACGGACTCTATCTTTTTTAACAGTTCCTACAATATCGAATTTGGTACCAGATCAACCTATCTATCGAGGAATGATAAAAATTCCCAAAAATATCAAACTCGCAGATCCACAATTCCACATACCATCGCCTGTGGATATTCTTATCGGGGCAGGCACAGCATTATCTATATTCTGTGTAGGCCAAATAGATTTGACGACGGCTGGGTCGCCAGATCTAATTCTTCAAAAAACACAATTCGGTTGGGTCATCGGGGGAAGTGCTCCCTCTTCACAATCAACGCAGAGACGCGTATCAAATCACGTAACTTCCGAGTTACATTTCGATCTGTCTAAATTTTGGACAATCGAAGAAGGAAAACAAACACGCTTCTTATCGAAAGAAGAATCTCTCTGCGAAGAACATTTCATTAAAAATGTTACAAGAGGCCCAGACGGACGCTATTGTATGGCGTTACCGTTCAACGAGAAAAAATCGCATTTGGGAGACTCAAGGTTTGTAGCTTTGAGAAGGCTTCAAGGTATCGAACGCAAACTCGCACGAGATCCGAATCTCTGCATCAAATATCACTCGGTATTACAAGAATATCTAGATCTCGGGCATATGGCAGAGGTCAACGAAGAAGACGCATCAACAACACGTTACTACCTCCCTCATCACGCTGTCATAAAAAACAGCAGTCTAACTACGGCAGTTCGAGTCGTGTTCGATGGATCGGCAAAAACAAGCACAAATATTTCTTTAAACGAAGCCTTAAGGGTCGGACCGACCATCCAGGATGATCTATTCAGTCTTTTATTACGGTTTCGAAAACACGCCTTTGTTCTTACAGGCGACATCGAAAAAATGTATCGACAGTTTCTAGTTAATAAGGAGGATCGAAATTACCAACGGATTCTATGGAGAAAATCGCCAAAGGATGAGATACGCACTTACGAATTGAAAACTTTAACTTTTGGTCTCGCTTCAGCTCCGTATCTCGCTATAAGAGGTTTACATCAATTATCAAACGATGAAAGGAATGACTTTCCACAAGCATCACGCGTCTTACGTAACGATTTTTACGTAGACGATTTATTAACAGGCACAAAAACAATCGAAAACGCTCGAGCATTACGACATGAACTCGAGGAATTATTAGAGCGAGGTAAACTCAAAATTCGACAATGGGCTTCGAATTCACCAGCAATTTTAGCTGGACTACCTGCCGCAAGTATCAATCAACACCTTTTATTTGAAGACACCCCTACCATAAAAACGCTGGGGGTAAGATGGAATGCTTCCAATGACTCCATCGTGTATATGGTCAAGCCACTCGACAATGGTAACACTGTAACGAAGCGAATTATATTATCGGAAATATCAAGAATCTTTGATCCGCTCGGATTACTCGCTCCAGTTATAACAATGGCTAAAATTTTCATGCAGAAACTTTGGACATTAAAACTCGATTGGGATGAGTCACTCCCGAAGCATCTACACACAGACTGGAATCAATTCTACGAGCAGCTAAAATTATTGAACGAGATCAGTTTTCCTCGGAAGGCTATTGCTAATAATTCACCCATTATAGAATTACACGGATTCTGCGATGCGAGTGAAAAGGCCTACGGAGCATGTATCTATTTGCGATCTATCGACTCACAAGGAAAAATACAATCAACCCTTCTCTGCTCGAAATCTCGAGTCTCACCTGTAAAAACAGTCTCAATTCCAAGGCTCGAATTATGCGGAGCCTTACTTCTCACAAATTTAATGGAAGACGTGAAGGAAGCTCTTCAAATTAATATCGACAACATCCACTTTTGGACTGATTCAATGATAGTTTTGCATTGGTTGCGGTTGAATCCTCAATCCTTGAAAACTTTCGTTGCGAATAGAGTCGCCGAGATTCAAGTCAAATCGGAGGGAGCACATTGGCAACATGTTAGAACACATGAGAATCCTGCCGATTTCGTTTCGAGAGGTCAGTCACCCTCAGAATTTCTACAAGCCTCTTTATGGCAGCAAGGGCCTACCTGGCTTCGGAAAGAAAAGACAACGTGGAAACCCTCTTTCGAAACATCGGAAATAACTGAGAACGTTTTAGAAAAACGACCAATTCAATGTCTCCACATTAGTTCAATCGACACAAGCATCTTCGAAAAATATTCATCCATCAAAAAATTACAGACTATAATCTCTTACGCATTGCGTTTCAAAAAAACGAATCAAAATAAAGGGATGATCACCATCTCAGAACTGAGAACAGCCTTGGACGTGATCATACGCCAAGTACAAAAAATCGCCTTTCCGGAGGAACTACACGCTCTTCTATCTAAAAAACAAGTACAAAAACACAGTCGGCTGCTTTCATTGAGTCCATTTATCGATGAAAACGGTCTATTACGTGTTGGAGGACGAATAAAAAATGCGTACATGCCGTTCTCTCAGTGCCACCCCATTTTACTTCCAAAATCAGGTCATATCACAAGATTATTGATTGAAGAGGAACACAAAATACATCTCCACGCAGGAATTCAAGCTACGCTTTACGCACTAAGACGACGATTTTGGATCATCGACGGGAGAAACGCAATAAGAAGGGTCATTCGAAATTGCGTAACTTGCTGTAAATTGTCGCCACCATCCATCGAGTACCTTATGGCTGATCTACCACAAAATCGGGTTACACAATTTCGACCATTTAGTAAGGTCGGTATCGATTATTGTGGCCCATTCTACATTAAGGAAAAGCGCTTTAGAAATCGAGGCAAAATAAAGGTATACGTCGCTGTCTTTGTATGCTTTGCAGTCAAGGCAGTACATATCGAACTCGTCAGCGACCTTTCGACCGATGCATTTATTGCTGCGTTACGACGATTTATTGCTCGGCGAGGGTTGTGCGAAGAAATCTATACAGACAATGGTACAAACTTTGTAGGCGCTCATAATGAGCTGAAGGAATTGCATCAATTACTCAACAGTCCTGAACATCAGGAAAAGGTCGATCAATTTTCTAAACATAGGGGTATCAAATGGCATTTTATTCCAGCAAGAGCACCAAATTTCGGCGGATTGTGGGAAGCGTCCGTCAAATCATTCAAACATCATTTACGAAGAATCGTTGGAGTACAATTGTTCACGTACGAAGAGCTGAATACGTTTGTTATCGAGATAGAGGCCATTTTGAACTCGCGCCCACTCACGCCTATTTCCTCGGATCCCAATGATTTCCTTGTCCTCACCCCCGGACACTTTTTAATTGGCGATTCTTTAACGAGCTTGCCCGAACACGATTTAAGACGGTTCGAGATAAATCGATTATCAAATTGGCAACATATTCAACAAGCTCGCCAACATTTTTGGTCACGCTGGTCGCGTGAATATATCAACGAATTGACGGTTCGTCACAAATGGACCAAGGATCATCCCAGCATCCAAGAGGGAACCGTCGTTCTAATCAAGGAGGACAATCTGCCTCCTTTGCAGTGGGCCATGGGACGAGTGACCAAACTCCATCCAGGGGCCGACGGCATCACAAGAGTCGTTACGATAAAAACGGCTAACGGCACATTACAACGCAACATCAGAAAAATCGCTCCATTGCCAGTCCAAGCCGAAGAAATTTAAAAAATTAAAAAAAAAAAATTTTTTTTGTTCACTATAGATTAATTTGATTCACTTATTTCATATTAACAATATTTTGATCAGACTATGCCTTCTCAAGGGGGGAGTATGTTAAGGGACAACTCGAAACAGACTTTTCATTTCGCTTAAAACCGTCATAAAACAAAAAACTCACTCGCAGCCTCGAAGATTCCGGGAAAATCCTATTTTCCAAAGGCAGCAATAATCCCCACGAAAAAGAACATTTACTGTCTTTCGACTCAAGACATTTTATTACAAGTTCGAAATTATGTACGCACATTTCTTCACTCTAGCGCTACCGTTAAGTCTTTTATGCTTCAAGAATTTTGCGTTTTATGACTATCAAAAAAAAACCCAGTAAGCCAAAAATTCCCTTACATCTTGCAATCTTTATTTTTTGGGAAAATTCTTTAAATTGAGTATTACCACTTCTCTCACCCTTCAAATATCTACCAATAGAACATGAGCATTTCCCACTACTTCTATTTTTCTTAACTTTCCGAAAAAAGACGAAACCTTTTTCTTAACTCTTGCTCAACACTAGTCTTGTATCAACCATCGAACTATCAACACTTGTAATCTTTTCCAACATCGAAATATCTATTTTCAAAATGTCAATCAAGTAAAATAAAGTTATTGTTAAACCCGAAACCAAACAGCTGTGTATCTTTTAATTAACATACACAGGCATCCACAGCTCTCCTCACAAGAGAGAATTCAAACCTGCGGATGCTATCGAACAGCTACAATATTTATGAATAACTCATTATAGTGGAGAGTTTCCGATATAATCGGTGCCAAATATATCGATTGTCAAATTGTGGGAAATCATGTTTTTTTTTTATATCAACGTCAATTATCCTCAATGTTAAGCGATAGGGTCATAGTTTTCAACTTTTTTCATCGAAATTATTAACAATGAAATCGCAAATGTTCTTTTTTGATTTTCTTAGCAGAAAAGTCACTTTAGTTTTTGGATGTAGATGCCATTACATTTTGTCGAAATATGTAAGTCAGAGGCACAATTGGAACTGGTCCCTAATGTTTTTTTTTTATTTATTATGATCATTTTCGTTTATTATAGTCACGTCGAAAGTCATTCCGAATCGTTTCCTCATAGATGCAAAGGCATCATTGAACTCGAACTTTTTAAATTGATTATCTTTATTTTCAGTTTTCTGTCATGTCATAAGTCATCGTGAGTTTAAATCGAGAGAATCAGTGATAATGACATCTGCGAATACCGTATCACATCATCACCTGCAGTGAAAATAAATCTAACATATAACCTGCAATGACCTGGAGGTAACTGAAGCTTGACACGAGCAGTGAGGTCCCGAAATAGATTTTATTACCATTTATTCCTGAATTGTATTCTACCATCCTCTGCTGGCAAAAGAAATAATGGAGTTAGCGCAGGAGGCTGGGGTGTTTTTTAAGAGAAACATAGTATTATCTCAGTATAAATAAAATAAAGGTATAAAAAATAAGCAACGATAAAATGAACCTTGCATAACTAACAAAAATGGCATTATGTTGTTTAACTTGTCGTTCAACAATGTTGAAATGACTTTGAATTTAAGGAAGTTAAATCGATATTTATATGACATCATACGAAAAATACATTATATTTGATTATTCCAAGATAATGTATTGAAATTTGGCGTGAATCTTCTTGAACAGCATTTAATTATGTGTGAAAAATTTGGAGAGGTTTCACCGTCTAGTAATCGAGATATTCATTGTTGAAAATAACAAGTTTAGCATGAGCTCTTATGGAAGCTTTCAAAAAATTGCGAAATTCAGCAATAAATATCTCAATTTTGAGACGATGAATCATCGGCATATTCCGCCAGAAGTTTAATACCATATTAAGCTTTCTATTTACAAAATTTTATTGTGTAAATTTGGAAAATAATTTTTACATGAGAAACGCTATAACCTCCTTAATTTCATGACTAGAGAGCCTCATTTCATCAGCATATTATCGTACAAATTCCAGGTTCAATTTACAAATTGGTCAAAATTCCATAAGTTTGTTTTCCGTTAATTACAAAGTCTAAGCGAATTGAAAGCCAGCCCAACAATAGTTGAAACTTGGACAAAAAACATTTTGCTTGAAATGAAATAGCCCATGTACGTACATAGGTGGGAGGGCAATCACCACGACCTTTCGGCACGTTTCGTGTTTCTCTATACGTGGCATCAGCACTCTGGAACCGAAATGCGTGATGTTTGGTGGGTATTTGTAGGGCATATATCTATATTACTTCACTCGAACGAGAGATGCCTCTGGTTCCATATAGATCCTGAAACTTCGAAAATGCTATGTCGAGGTTCTATCGTTCAGCCTCCCGGCAAGACCGACACGCGCCTTTGACGTATTTCCCGCTCCTCTCGCTCCACCCCTAAATCGATGCAAAATGCCCGAGAGGATCCTCGTAGGAAGTGAGAGCCGGATTTCACGAAACCTCGAGCAAATTTTTATATCACGATTTCCCAGACGGTGTGCATCTCTATATTACGTATATATGTATATTATGTAGATTGTAAATCTATATATAGAAGCCCACCTTGGCCGAATAATCGCAAGGAAAAGTCGCTTGATCTTGGTACCGAAGATCCTCCACGTTCCTCCCTGTACTATGAAGAATTTACGAATAAGAACGTTTTGTTTCTACAAACGCACTAAATTTACGGAGGCTATATTATAATAATCTACGGATGTAATCTGAATTATTAAGAAGAGCAAGCTTTTAAACAGAGAATCACTCTGTATGCTAATTTTAAAGTTTCAATATCGACGACCAAACTTTCTGTTATTGTCGATGTTTTATCTTATAGTGAGTTTCGTGTTGTCATAGCTATAGGTTACCTGAGTAATAAGGATCAATTAAGGAATAGTTTTTTTGACCTCGGTGTAAAGTTACGTGGGTCGCGAAACCAAGCGATTTAATATCGAACCGCGATTCGATGCCAGTGAACTTTTCGTGTTCATTGATGTTTGAAACGAGGAAATCCATTATTATGAATTCAATGCAATTTTCACTAACATTTTTTTATTACCTAAGATAAATAATATCTGCCCGTCAAGCATTGAAACTTTGCGAGAAGGAGCAAATGGAACAAAAGCGGAATAAGTATGGAAACGTACAATACCAAACGAACAAATATGAGTTATGAGTCATATTGCAAAAGAGCATCGGTTCTTCACTGGATATTGGACTGTTGAGCCTTTTGACACATACCCCATGAAAATAATGAATTTCACCTTATAAATATATCAAAGTTCATATACAACTGAAAATGCTGGCTACTGCATCAAGTAAGTAATCATTAGTCTTCTCTATACGCACGTGAGGTGTATCTTTGTTAAGGGGGATCACCACTGTGACAGGTAAAAAAAATTCTATATTTTTATCGCAGTATACATGTTCAAAATTATATAAACAAAATGTTCAAGTCAAAGTAAGTATGAATATTCAAGTTAACACCTTAGTTTATGTCAAGAAAAAAGCAACGAAAAATTTAAACGCGTTTTCCTCGAAATAGCTGTTTTCGAGTCCCAGGGAATACTTGAAGACTAATGAACCGATTTTATTTTATTTTTTTTTCAAATATTCGTTATTACAATGATTAAGGTTGTACATAGCCGATTTTCGAAATTTTAATAAATACTATTTTTTAAGACCGTTTGAATAAGAAAAAAGGTCGAAAAGTCGAAAAAAAGTTGAAAAATATTTCAAACCGCCGCCATTTCGTGAAAAAAAATTTAGAAAACGGCTACGTACACCGATTACTACATTCATATAGATATTGAAATTTTTTTATTTGTGATTGTCGGGGAACCCGTTACCAAGATTTTCTTCGGACAATGAAGATAATTTTTTTTTTTATCATCACATGGAAGCGCATAACGTTGTAAATTTCTAATATTAAAAAAAAAATTTGTACTGAAATAATTGAATATATATACAATAAAGTATCTTTTACCCGATTCTTAAATAATTATTTATACCTGGAAAAAAAATTCCTAAAAAATGACAATTTTTCGGCCCGTCACAATGGCGTTCCCCCTTAAAAGATTCCGAAAAGAATGAAGCCGCTTTTTCAAAGTGTACTATCATAAAAGAAAATTCCCGGAAAAATTCACTGACGAAACGAGTCTACAGAATATATTGACATTACGTCAAGAGTGTGTGTTAATTATTAACTATGTGTCTCTGTGTTTGTTCGATAATGCTACGGAGACTTGACAAATTTTTGTAGTATTGCCCCGTATCAAATACCATGCCTATGTGATTTTCGTAAATTTCATGTGGAAACTTCTGTTCAAATATTAGTTAGAAAATATTTGCCCGATATGTACTGGGATCGTGTGAATTAAGGAAAATTCGTACAAAAGGAAAAATGACTTCGAGTAAAATCAGGTTTCAAGGATGGTGAGAAATATGTAAAAATATTCATCTTGGAGTGTTTCACAGTGCTCGATATAATAGTGGCATTGCGCATTTAAAGGTTGAATCGAGAAATCGGGATTTTAATGCGGCTCTTGAAATGTTTGAAAATATTCATTTCGAAGTGTTTCACGGTACTGGAATATAATACTGTTGTTCTTTGGCCGTACGATCGTAAAGAAGGGTCCATGTGGGGTAGACGCCAGCGACGGTTTCTCGTCGCGGCACATACCCACAGAGAGTCGAGTCTGTGTATACTTAATATAAAACTATACTATATCCCCAGGTATAATATCCGTGTGTACGTTCGTTTGTGTATGTATTAGGCACAGGCAGACACATACGTAATGTACGTACACCTTATGGTAAAATATAGTACTAGCACGCATACGCTCGACCTCGGGAATTAATTCTAATCTCGATGCCGAGGAGGAGAGAGATGCCCAAGAGTTTCCCCGAGTAGCGCGTCGACGCTGATATATCCTAAGGAAAGAGACGAAGGGGTTGGAAGGTGGAAAGAGAAAGGTATAAGAGAAGAGTACAGGTAGAGCTCTCTACATACTCTCTGCCAAGTCCAGCACATGAGAAGTAAAGCCCAGAGAGTCGGATAAAACGGGAGAGACGAACAGAGACGGGAATTATAATATATCCTTGTTGATTCTCGTGCGCAGACGCGCAGCTCGCGCATATAGGCGCGAAAGATCCCTCTCGCGTCCTCTTCTTGTATGCCGCTATGGGTTGAAGGAAAGGGAACGAGCAACAGAGAGGGAAAATGGTGGGGATGCAAGTCGATGTGAGCCCGGACGATGTCGAGAGGCAGTGCGAGTGAGATAAACGAGAGAGAGAGAATGCACGAGAGAGTTGCAGGATTGCGAAATTGTAGGCAAAGCGCGCGACGTGAAGGGAGGATGAGAGTGAGATAGATAGATAGAGAGAGAGAGAGAGAGAGAGAGAGAGAGAGAGAGAGTCAGAACGATGAAGCGTGACCCAGCGAGGTGGATGGACGAGGAAGGAAATCAGAGTGGGGGAATTTGTCGAGGGTGAGTGCGACAGCGAAACTGCACGACTCGGATGTAGCGAAAACTAGGATACAGAAAAGGATAAAACAATATTAGAAGAAACGGCAAAGAGAAGATTGAGAAATTGAGAGAGAAAGAGGGAAAAAAATAGAAGAGGGAATAGTGTGTCCAAGAAATAAAAAAAACATTTGTAGACGAACGCAGAGAGAAGAATACGCGAAATAAAAGGAGAATGGAAGACAACGTTTGCAAGAGAGAAAAGAAAATATGAACGGAGATGAAAATCGAAAGATAAGAAAGGATCCGAGCGGGGGATGAATGGCTAAAAGACGGAAAAAAACTTACGAGAACAGGAGGTTGAAACGTGCAAGAGGAAAAGGGATACGACTAAGGGATGATGTGTGAAAGAGAGAAAAGAATAGTCGTAGAGGATGAAGCGTGAAGGATCGGACAAGACGGAGGTCGAAGAACGAAAAAAAGAAAAGTATATCCATAGAGGATGAAACGTAAGGGTTGAAAAAAGATAGCGGTACAGAAATGAAACGTGAAAGTGGACAAAGGACAGGGGATAAAGCGTGTGAGAGAAAGAGAAAAGACTGTAGTCACTGGGGTATAAAACGCGAAAGAAGGAAAAGTACGAAACTCGAAAGAGGAGGAAGGATGCGAATAGGGGATGAAGGATGAAAGAGGTAAAAGACAACAACTGCCGGGGGATGAAGGGAGAATGGGAGGCTTATGAGAGGGAAGCAAACTCGCAAATACGGGGGTGCGATAGGGCTCGCAAGAGAGTAAAGCTCGACTGTTAGGATACGAGGAGGGGAAGCTGAGAACGTTGAAGAGGGAGTGAAATCCACCCCTAAATCAACCGAGCAAGAGAGAGAAAGCGCGAAGACAAGCAACACGCTTGCGCAATAAAGGCAGTGGCTCGCACAGAGTCCGTGACTCTCGTAGGGCAGTTCGTGTTCTTTCGTCGTTGCTTCGTTCTCGCTCTAACGAAGTTATTCCGAACGAGTACGGGACACACGAGAGACGTACCGCACCGGACGCGAGACGGCGGGCTGGTGAGACGCACAAAACTCCTCGGCACAAGTCCGTGCTAAATTCTCACGCTAACCAGCAGAGGCTTCTTTCGAATAAATATTTTTTTTTTCTTTATTTCTTTTTGTTATTGTCGCTTTTTCCGTTCAGTTAAGTTTAGTCGTCTTGTTGATTGTCGTCTATATACGTTGGCTCACGGTGCTAGTTCAGCGGTCAGTATTTCTCTGTCTCTCTCTCTATTCTCCTTACTCGCTCTCAGCATTTATGGCTCTGTAAATACAATCGTCGCAACAACAAATACTCAAAATCACTGATAACGTACGCAGTTTAAGGGGGGAAATCATTAATTAAGTTTATTAAATATATAAGAACGAGACGAATTCTTATAAAGTACAGATGTACGTTGTTGTTTATACAGTGATCTATTCGCAATATCGCGTTTAAAATACGTCGCGTACAACAATGCTCACCTCAGGAATATAAATACAATTAATAGTAATAGTTCCCGGTGAAAAAGTGATCATCTTTGTCATACAAGACGACAATTTTTCTATAAGACATGTAGCGTGCTTTTCCACGACGGGATATTTTTTTTCAACTAGTTCGACCGGTTAATTTTCATGTAGTTAATGAAACACTCAATAGTGTTATTACAAATTTATAGTTGTGTAATCTTCCTACAATCTTTAATATTGCAAAAACTTTGTTTTGCCATTCGCGTCATTCTTCATAGTTTCAAATGCGCTTTTTCGGTTCATTTGCCAATGTGCTATTTTTTCCAATTCCCTATAGTGCCATATTCAAAATTTGCAATGGTGCTATTCTTTTTTTATTCCCAAATGTGCCGTTGTATAAAACCCGAAGGAGTTACTTTTTTGTAATTCCTAATAGTGCAGTTTTTTTTCCAAATTCCCCATCGTCCTATTTTTTTTTAATGCTCATAGTGCAGTTTTTTTCAAATCCCTAATCGTGCAGATTCCTTCATCTAACAGACGTTCATGCCAACTTAGTTTTATTCCCAAGAGTGCAATATCTTTTTTTTTTGCAAACTTCGATTAAAGTTTTTTATCATCACGTACGCGTGATGGGGAGGAAGGAAGACAGCTGGGAAATTCGGTCCCAAGATCGAGGTTTGAAGAAAAAATTTCGGCGAAAAAAAATGACGAATTGATGTACCAATGAGCAAGATGCAAGTGAGTTCGGAGCGCGCTATTTCTATAGCACGAGTTCACGAAAAGAGATGCAAGAGAGAGAAAGAGAGATAGAGGGAAAGCAAGCAGAAGCATCAGCGGCAGGAATAACTCCTCCCCGCGGTGCGAGTCGAGGGAGGCAAAACGAAGAGAGTGTGGCGCTTCTCTCCGCACCAGCAGAGTCTATTGCCACTTATTGATTTCCGTACGGGCTCGCGTTCGCGAACAAGCGAGAGAGAAATTTCGGTGGCACCTCAATTTTGGCCCTGGAGTGGATTTTCCGACACGCTAATTTCCGAGAAACGAGGGCAACTTTGGAGGGAGTTGTGAAAGAGAGAACGTCAAAGATATGAAGCGACGTAAAGCTAGAGAGACCGGGAGAAAGAACGAAAAGAGAGACCGAAAAGTTTCTCCACCGCACTGTAATAACTTGAATCCCTTGAAAACACGATAATACAATTTAAAAAAAGGGGGTTTCAATACTTTTTGCCGATGTACGAGTGTTTCAAAGTCTGCAAAAGCGATAACGGACATTTATATCGAGCTTTGGTTCTTGAGACGCGAAAAAAGACAGTGGAATAAATATTCGGGACTTACAAAAAACTCTACAAGAATCCCAAGGAATGAGAATCAGAAACAGAACGCGAAAAGAGTCGATGGATTTGCATAAGCTTGAGATAGGAATTTTTCTCTCCGATTCCGGTACAATCCGAGACCACCTGCCCATTTCGTTTCTCGGATATGTATAGCCTCGACCCGTCACAGGATTTACATGGAAACGAGACTTTCTGCGTGTGTTGATTGCTGAATCCAACGGATCGCGGCGAGCGAAAAAGACAGGGAGTATAAGAGGGAGAGAAAGAGAGAGTGGGAGAGAGAGAAGAAAGCGCGCGGAACGGTCCGATGATTCGAACTGTGGCGCCATTCACCAGGGCATTTATCTCTGTATATATACTTCCGAGAGTCGGGGAAGTCGCGGCGCCTGGACAAACCGGAACGCCGAGAAACGTAAAATCGATCGATTTCCCGTTGCTTTTTCTCCCGTTTGTTGTACATACATGAACGCACATATACTCGCACACACACACAAATGGAATTCCATCGCTTCGATTTCCTCTCGTATGCGGAGATTAGTATACTCTCTTTTTTCATGTTTTTTCCTGCCTTCGATGTGAACCAAGAGGATTCTCCATCTCTCGAAGAATACTCCAAATATTGGTACACCAGCAGCCAATATTTCTATATACAAATATCTTGTAAGATCCAGAAACTTCCTCAACATCCGAGAACGTAATCTTTACGAATATCCGCAAGCTTTTGGAGCTCGACATCCATGGCAATTGTATAGAATTTCAAATTTTGTAAAATGTTTCCTATACCTTAAAATCTTCTGACATCCCGAAACGATCCGAGACATCGTTGAATTTTTTTAAACGCAACCCAAAACTTTTGTAATGTCATGAGCCCTTTTCAAATCTCGTAAAATATCAGGATACATCGTAGAAGATCGAACTTTTTCGATATACTGGACGCTTTCAAAGTTTCTGAACGACCTTAAATTCTCTCAAAGTATGCATACTTAATGTCGTAAACCGTCGTAAAATATTCTGGAAAATCGGCCTCTTCGAATATCCTCAACGTCGTAAACTTTCTGAACGCCTTCAAATAACCTGACAATACTCAATGTGTCAAAAAAAATCATGGAACTTTCGCAAAGTTTCAGCTTTATGGATAATTTCAAAGTCTAGAAACTTTTTGAAGTTTCCGAAAACTGATGTGGGAAAATATTATATATCTAGCAGTCAGGAGTTTTAAAACATCATTTTGCCCCCTTGGATAAAGCAACACTTTTTCATTACTTTATTCCTTGACACTGTTCGCTGCCATGAGACATCCTTAAATATGGAGTTATGTCTTTAAATGCTTTCAACACGATCTAAAACGTACCATAACGGAAAAAAAGACCGAGGCAGGAATAATTAATCAAAATCACGTAGCATTATTGCGTTCGCCAGGGCACGAAATTCGAAATATGCTCTGGAATTTTGGGCACCCTGGACACCAACAAGAATCGATCGATTTTCTTTCACATCCCTCTCTCTCTCTCTCTCTCTCTCTCTCTCTCTCCATCTCGCTCTCTTGAGCAGTCCGTTGTACGCTCCAACGATATAACCATCAAGCTTTCTGTCGGTGTCACGGTAGAAACCCCGGGACTTTCGAGACTCCGAGGAAGTGCTCCAACGATTCAGGAGAGCGAGACGATCGCTATGTAATTATCCGGGCTCACGAGAGAGTTTCGCGCGTTGCTCCCGCGCTACGAGGGGAATTTCAAAGGGTTTGCTCTCTCTCTCTCTCTCTCTCTCTCTCTCTCTCTCTCTCTCTCTCTCTCTCTCGTACTACCCTCGAAGCTAATAGTACCTGCTTGCCTGACTCCAAAACAGCCCCTTTCCTCGATCGATCGTTGGTTGAAGACACACCGTTCTTTTTTTCGCGTCAAAGATCCCAGAATTTTCACTGTTGGCACTATCAATTTCTGTACAAACTCGCGGAAGCTTAATAAAAACTGCAGTTTATTAAATTAAGGTGATTCGTTAAAACGGCAATAGTTTGTATTTTCCATGAATAATTCACAACAACTTGTTTATGACAAGCTGATTAATTAAGCCTCAATTAAAATTCTAAAAAAGAAATTTTCCGAAAATTTGTTTTCAAAATTTTTTCATTTAAAAAATTTGGCGAATGATCGAAACAACCGAAATGAGGTTGATTATCTCTTTTCGTTGTTCATATATCGCCCTTCTCAGTTAACAATGTTTTTTTACACCCCAAATTTGTGAAGGTAATAAATTCGGGAACGTGATAGTCGATGGCTTGTTTAACCACGTAACAGGCTTGGATGAGCCTCTCATGTACTCTAAGAGCAACCCATCAATATTTATTCTCTGTCTAGGTCCTTTGAGAATATATTTTCGAAATTTAAAGATTACTCTGATTGAAGAGAATATGCGTTTATTGCTAAACAATGTATGATAAAGAATTGGTAATTTTGCACCATGTTGACGACCCATAGAATTTTCTCAACGTTTGCTTTTAAACTTTTAATCCTTCCACTTATCGTAATGATTTTTCAACGTTAATTGAAAATAAAAAAAGTAAATGAAAAGTAGTACCGAAGCTACGATATCAAAATGAAAGAATTTTTACAGAATAATACGTACTTTTTAATCCCCCTGAACCACCGCTAAAACTTTTGTGTCTCTCACATGAATTATTGACATAGTACATGAAATGCTAAAACGAGTTAAAAATAATGTCCTTGTGTGGAGGTATTACATTTCAATATATATTATTAAAACCAGTAGGTGTTTGAAAAAGAAGAGTTATTTTCATAATCTTGGGTCAAATAAACTGTATTAAATGTCTATTCAACTTTGTCTATTTAACATAGTAACGATCAAGACTTATCGATCTGCTAAAAATAATTAAATAGCGAATATCACTAATAATTGAATGTATCCTAAGTCAAACTCGAATGATTTGGATAAAAACTGCTTACGTATAAATAATTCGCCATGTAAATTGATTCAGCACCAAATATGCCATTTACTTGGGTGTTTTTTTTATATAAACCATTTAATTGAGAAAGCAATTTACTAGGCTGCCAAATGTTATACAGTAGTCACCGCAAACACATTTGGAGCCCTCAACTGACAAATATTTACTAGGTCAGCAAAATTGCTGTTACTCTGAGGTAAACCGTATTCTATATGGTTTTTTTTCCTCTTTCCTACGAATATATCAACAGAGCCTTCAAGCAAATCTCGAATTATTGTCGATATTTGCACATAATAATTAAAATTTTGAAAAAATATTTTTAGGAAACGCGTCATTTTCAAAATGTAAATATTAATGAAATTTCTCGTACAGAATTCACAATCGCGACGTTGCAGACCATTATAAGAGACGCAGAGTTAGCTTTTGTTTTCTCTTCCGGTAATTTTTAATCTCGTTCACCGTCTCTCTTCATTCTTTCTCAGTCTCCTTCTCATTCTCTTTCTCTCGGTCCCCACTTTCCCGTTCGGTCCGCCTCTCTTCCTTCCGGGATTTTATTCGCAAAGCTCGGAAAGATTCGAGAAAAACTCGAGTGTCTTCCCATATACATATACATTCAGAACGACGGTCCTCTCCGCCGAATTGTAAGCCTTCCATAAGAGCCTATATCTCAACGAGACTCGAGACTAAGTAGTACAGACTTGGCAGAAACCACTTACTATATACAGTTATGTGAATATATATCATTGATATATACATACATATCAATGGTTCGAGAAGATCGGGATCGATCGATCGGCGGTAGGACCGTAGTGAGCCTACTCGAGTTTTCCTAGTCCAAGAATAATACCGCGACCAGGTATAGTATATACCTTGCCAGTTGAAGTGGTTTGCCTTCGTCGAGCCAAGGGCTAGACATCGTTCGTGCTCCAAGCCCATGCTAAAGGAAACGCAGACGAGAGAATATACTAAGGGTAGAGATGAAAACCTTCTTCTGTCTTCCCCTTACTGTTGCAACAACTATTTTCATGACAGTCCCGCCTTTGTCAGATATTTCAATTATTTTTATTACCATAACGATATGTAGCATGCCGGAGACGTTTATAAGTCAGTCCAGAAATTAATCCTACGATATTGAAGTGACTCGCTAATTCTAGTAATCGGTAGTGCTCTTCGTTGCACTACGGAAATGAGTAATCTAAATTTCAAATTTCTCAGGAATCGCTAATTACCTCTGTGAAATCGTTTAGGCAAATTTTCAATAACATCACCAACTTATTCCTTTTTGCTACTGATCTGAAAACTTACAATTTTTTAATTACCTCTAATTAAGCATGCAATTTCAGTAATTATAATGATCGTTAGCTAATACGTCGGAAAACTCTTCCGTGGAATATTTAAATAAGTAGTAAACTTTTTTTCGCCCTTCGATCTTTCTTTTCGTTTTTTGTCCGATCAAATTGCAGAAGCATTCTAACTTTGAAGGAACTCGAGAAGATTCTTTCGCGCAGAACGAAACGCCGTAATCGATAATTTATGAGATAATCGAGACATCTGTGATTGATGTTAGAACTATGACAAGCACGGCTGATTACATACATTCCATTCGTACTACTCATGTCGTCGACTCGTACTACTTGTTGCCCGACCTCGATCGATTGAGATAATTGCCGGTAACGACGTTTCGGTTACTATGTGAATTTACGATTGTATGAATATGTCATAATATCTGTTGCAGGAGTTTTGTAAATGATGTTTAATTAACGAGAAGCCACCGGAAGGAATGGCGACATACAATTCAATCTTCTGGGGAGTATGGGGAGTCTTCGTTCTAGTTTTAATAAAAGGTATGAGATTATTCTTCTTGCCACTTTCGTATTCTCTCCTCATAAGTGTATCATAGTTTTCACGGTTTAATGGTGCATTCATTTTAATTTCATTGTTATTTTTTTATCAAGAATCCAAACCTGTAAGTTGGGATGACTGGTGGACGTACGAAGGAATTTCCGGTAAGCAAAGAATTTGATGATTATCTGCTAATTATCAATTATTCATTATTTCATTTCGATTTAATTTTCGGGACTTTAATGATTCAATTGAAAAATGTTTATTTCTTTTAACCTTGTTTCCTATATATTATCATTGGGAAAAACCCTTTTCCATTGTTTGTGCCAACAATTTCCGTTTTTATTTTAGATGGCACGCAAAAGATTCAGAAAGAACATTTCATCCATCTTCCTAGTTTCTGAGGTAGCGACATATTTTTACGACTGTTTGTTTTTATATGGCGAAACCTTTCAACATCTGCAGAGAATTTTTCCTATTATTCGTTAGATTGAAACACTTTTAAACATTTTCACTGCATTTTTATTACTTTTTTTGAGATCGTTATAGTTTGAAACATTTTGACCGCACTTTTACGACATTTTTTTCAGTTCATAAAACTTTTTAACATTGTTACTGCGTGTGAAGTAAATTTTATGCCCGCCACATTTTTACTTCACCTTTACTTCGTTCGCCATCTTGGTCCATTTTTTTCACCCTCGACTTAAGAAAGGGGCTGTTATGGGGTTCACTTCGATAGATGGATTTACCGTTTGATCCTGTCTGACCCCATAACTCGCGGACCATTGCTCAAATCATTATTCTATCCACACAAACGTTGTGTAGAATTTTATGCTCAGCAACAATGGATTCGTAGTAAAGTCGGCTCTTGAAATTTTCCTTTATATTTCCTCACGATTAGGCATCTTTCTGGTGAAAAAAGTGAACGCTGAAATGAGGTACAAAGTTCGTAAAATTGAAGTACTTTTGGATTCAATATTTATACCAGTGTTATCAATACGCAAAAAAACAGCACAAATGCTGTAAAAAAAGTTGAGACAAGTACATTTACTCCCCCCAAATAGTTGTTCCGGTAAAAAATTCCCTTCTGAATACGAAATCCTAACAAAAAGTTATAAAAGAGATTTCCTCCGAAAGAAACCAACCTAGCAAAAATTCTCTAATTCACATCAAATCTCTCGAGTAATTATAGAAGAACTCCACAAAATTTTTTTCAATAAATAAAAAACTCAAAAAAAGTTTTAAGAGGGCCTTAAAAAATTTATCAATAAAATCATAATCTCACAAAAGATGCCAATTCAAATCCAACCAAAAATTAAGTCTAAACTTTACAAAAATAAATTAAAACTATAAAGGCATTAATAGTAAAATAAAAAATTTCGAAAAAAATTTTTTTCTCTCTTAAGTTTTTCTTTTAAACCTAATAATTTTCGTGTTATACGGTATTTTCTAAATTCGGTATTTTTTTGCCAAAATCGGAACAACTATGCGAAAAAAAATCGCACAAAACTTTAAAAAACATAAAATTGAAGCTTAAGAGTATGGGTCAGTCGGTATCTCGCCACCGTGAGTGCGAGAGAGATAGCTGCAAATTTCAAAAGTGATATTCTTCGACACGGTTTGACCGATTACAAAAAAAGGCCCTGTCAGCGGATTTTTGCCATCGTCCCGCGTCCGCTGACAGAGCTTTCTTGTATTCGGTCAAACCTTATCGAAGAATTTCAATTTCGAAAATTCTAGGTGAGGTTAGGTGACTGATCCATACTCTTAAGCTGCCTTTTAAATGCCACTTACTAAATTTGTTCGTCTACGTTCCCGGCTAAACTGCATCAAAAATAGCTCCAAGATATTTTCGCACTTTTGTCCGGAAACTTTTCGTCGGTAGTGTATATATTTTCTAACTTTTGGGTAAAAAATAACTGTACCACCTCAACTCCCTTAAGGGGTTTCATTAGGGTGAAAAGTTAATGCGTGCTCATGAAGATTTTTACAATGCCAAAGCCGAAAAATGGATGAAGACAAGTTTTTTGATAATCCATCGACTGCAATTTGCATTGTATTCTTAAGTATAAATAATCTCAAAATCGAACGTAAAAAACGTTTTTTTCGAAATCACATTTTTTAACCGCGTTGACAACAAAATCAATAATCCGATCGCGTTAATGGAGATTTACTTGAGTAAAAAAGCGCTTTCGCTATCGTCTTACATGGCCCTTTCATCACTGATTCAACTGATTTAATTTTATTGAACTTTTTTACCAGAAAAATAAGTAAAAATTTAAAGTTTGTTTTCATATGCTCGCTATTTTGATCTTTTTCGAAACTGTTGAATTCCCGTGCGTACAACGATAGCTACTCGAATGTTGTTTCCAAATCTTTTTTGTTTTTTTTTTTTTTATTATTATTATTTGCGATGACGTGTACGGCTAATTTGCTGTCAACCGGACTGCAAATTTTTTTTGGAGGCATCTACTCTGAAGTCGTGTATTCTACCCTTATACACCTCCAGAGCGATTGAAATTTTTTTAATGCTTTATTCCATAGTTAGAGTCTACATTTCATGTAACAGGATACGAATATATTACATTGTTTACATAAAAAAATTCCCAAGAACACCAGGGTTTTCTGCCTGTTACCCTGGCGCAGCTCCTTAATATTTCGGACTGACAAACTGTTTCTCGTATAAGCCAACACTTTAACAATATTTAATCGCAGGTCCTGCATTTTGGGGTTTAATAAATCCGGATTGGTCGCTCTGCAACAAGGGCAGAAGACAA
Source organism: Rhimphoctona megacephalus (assembly GCA_963989365.1). Lineage (NCBI taxonomy): Eukaryota > Metazoa > Arthropoda > Insecta > Hymenoptera > Ichneumonidae > Rhimphoctona > Rhimphoctona megacephalus. The sequence continues at coordinate 21,468,214 of OZ022414.1, read as the reverse complement.
TCCCCTGTGAATCTTGAGCCAAAAACTTTGCTCTTCGATCCAAATCTTCAGCCTCTTCAGTTGGACAAGCACAAAGTTGGTGGTGTACTAGCAAATACGGGTCATGGTGTCGTGTTCGCAGTCGACAACAATACTCTTCATCCTGTTAACATATCCGGGGGTCCGTTGAGTTACCGCTATCAGTTTCATGAAATTCACTTACACTACGGTCAACATGATCGTTTGGGCAGCGAGCACACAGTCGACGGCTATGCATTTCCTGCCGAGGTAAGAAAATTTGCATTCGGATGAACTATACTCCATTTCTTTTCCACATTGCCATCCAATATAAACCTGGTATGGAAATATCTTGGTATTTTGTACGTTTCACGTTGAATTTTGTAAAGGACACGTATTATCATTAAACAATCCATAACTGCGGTGTAATATTGTGAGACATTTATCATTCGTAAAAGTTTTCAGTCAATCAAAGCATTTTTTTTAATAATATATGAGTATACATTCATTGTCCCATCGAATGAAAACAAATTTTCAAACCCCCTCCCCTTTTATTTAGCGCAAAATACAAATTTTGACCAACGACGAGACTTCAATTTGACAAAAAAAGAAATCACTTTTTCTTTGACACCGAAAGTGCATATGTCATTGAAGTAACTTTGACATCTTCACCGATGCTGTAAGGGAAGGAAATATTATTAACAACAAATCTCTCATTGGCACATTTATTCTGTTTGCCAATTAATTAATTGTAAAAAAGTTGCACTCAAATTATCACTATATTCTCCTTCTCCACCATATCCTTCTTTTCTCGTAATATCATCTTTCCATTTAGTACACGGAAAAAAAAGATCTGTCAAAATTAATGGTCGATATCTAAAAATTACTGAAACTAAAACAAAATGTACAGTTGAAAACTGTAAATTACTCGTTTTATAGTATGTTCCATTATAAAATAAGGGATTTAATATGTTTTTTACTCTCTGATCAGATATTAATGCTGATCTAAACTGTAAAAAACTCTATATCCACAGTAAATAAATGACATAGCAGAAATACAAATAAAAGCGAGAAATCCCACTGTGTATGAAATGTAAAATTTACAGTGCTCCCAGTAAAATATACAGTACAGATAGAAAAATAAACTGTAAACCAATACTTGCTGCTGATATTGAAAATTATAAAAAATGTTAAACGGCATTCATGAAAAATTTTAATTAGAAAATATAAAAATTGTGTATTTCATATTGAGAAAACTATCGTCGACATAAATTAGACATTGCAATATGCCCAGTAAAAATTTGAAAACATGCTGCAAAATTTGCTATGTTACTTTCAATTTTTCCAGTGTACACTGTAATTTCTCAAAGAATGGGGCGGGGGGGGGGGCGAATTTTCAACTACAAGGAAGCGTTACGGACATGATACATTGTAATATATGAAAATTCGATATTTTTTATATTTCAAATTTTTCTTGCTTTCAAAAGACTTGTCTCATAAATTATTCATTGACGTTACCGATTATATTCCAGACTGGATATGTACATATCACTTTTTTTTTACTAATAATTACCAAGTAAATGGTGGTATAATAGGTAGAGTCCATGCGCGTTAGGTCGTAGATAGGAAGGTAGGCCAGATCGAATCCCAGTGTAGATAGGAAAATTTTTCGGCAGAAATTAATGTGGGAAGTGTTGAATGTAAGAAAGTATGATTGAAGATGCACGTATAATTAAAGATTTTTTAAAAATTTTATTTGTTTTAAACAATTTTATGTTTATGTTTAGATAATCCTGATGAGGATAAGTTCAGTTTATTATTTCGTGTACTTTTTACGGTTTCACACTGTAAAAACGGGGTGAAAGTAGAGTGTTTACTGTTTTTTTTTTTCAAAGTTTACGTAGAGTTACGTAGAGTGTTTACTGTTTTACTTTTTACTATTCTGTAAAAATTCGTTTGATGGACATGCGATATGTCGTTTACATTATTAGTATTTTCCACCATAGAGACTTACAGATTTTGTTTAAAGTTTGATGAAAAATTGATGTTTACGCGTCCGGAAGGCGCTACTAATGTGGAAAACTCTAGAGTTTCATAGAAATCCCAGTAAAAACTACAGTTCATTTTTTTCCGTGTAGGAATAAAAAAGATCAAAATCATCCATAGTGTATCGATTTTCGGATATTAATATTGTATACGTTTAATCCTTCCGCAGATTCAAATATACGGATTTAACTCGCAACTTTATAACAACTTTTCCGACGCCCTTCACAGAGCTCAGGGTATCGTCGCGGTATCTTTGCTCCTCCAAGTACGTGACCAATCTCGGTTGGCTTATCGCCGCCTTTCCTATTATGCGTGCACGTACACAACTCTCTTCATCTTTCTTGTATATACACTTCAACTATAGCACAACTCACCCTCATTCTACAATGCGCACTATGTATATAAATACCAGTCTATATATATTTACATAGCTTAGCATTTACATTGTCTTATCCTCCCTGGAATCGCTGGGATGGCGGTAGATCAGAGGGGATGATAAGTCATGAGGGATAAAAAAAAGAAAATATAAATATACATACATTACAAAAACTCGCGCAGACCTTAGCATGCATGCACACGCATACACAAACACATTCACTAACTCTTAAGTATACGTACAATCAGCCTGACTGTCTTTCAGGTGGGCGACCGCTCAAATCCCGAGCTGAGAATATTCACCGAACAACTTAACAAGATTAAGTACGGAGGTGAGAAATCACCCCAACAGCTTCATATTTGCACGATTATACACGTCCTGGTATATTATTTTTTGTCTCTGTTTTACTCCATTCTACTTTTTCTAACCTTGTTGCTTCTGTTAAGATACTTGTCACGTCGTGAAGAATACTCCCTCCCTCGCTTTTCTGGCCCTCTAGTTCCCGTAACGATAGTACAAAAACGAGACACGAGGCAACTATGTTTGTGAGAAATCACTTTTGTACGTGATGAGAGAACGAAGACGGTTAATACTTAATTCCCCTGTATTTTTAACCTTCGTATGGGGGAGCCTTATTCTTTGCGTGATGAAAAAATATTATATCATTTATTCGCCTCCCGAGTGTCAAGATCGCGGAAAACTAATGAAACATGTGCCGAAAAAAAATAGCATTGATCGGATGATAACGAGAAAATTAAGTGTCCGTAATTCCATGTGCTTGTACTCAAGATGCTGCCATTTATACGAAGTTTTGTTTAAAAAAAAGTTTTAACCTTTTGTCGAGAACTGCAATTCTAAACCTTTTTAATTTGAGGTAGACAGTCACTTTTTTTTAGGCATGATTTTTGTTAAATTTCTATTTTTTTCAGAATTCAATTCAAACTAAGCATTTTGCAGAATTAATACTCCCACCGATCCACCCATTCTCTATTAACCTTGAAATTAATGGTTCTTGCATGTCATAATTTATAAACCACACTGTGATTTTAATCTTTCTTGTTATTATTATAGTTTTACTTATTTTTTTTGATGCAGTACTTTACCTTTCTTAATAATTCCGTATTTTCCATTATCATATGTGTGCATGTATCTTCAACACTTTTTTCCCTCGTTTACAAAGTTTCCTCTATAAAGATCGAAAAGATATGTGCTCTCGAGAGAAAACGTTACGACGTAAAAATAACGAGCAAGCAATATGAAAATATCCAATGACCTGAGATAAAATTGTAATCCCACGACATGGTTCGTGCAGAAAAATGTTTTTTTTTCTCTATACTCCAATAGTTCTTCACTGGGCGCAGAGAAGGGTTTTAAAAAACTATGCCAATTTAGCAGCTCAATTTTACCATCATAATAAAGAAAGTGGTACGAAGAATGTTGTGTTGGAGAATTATATCTCTGAGAATTATAATCTTATCTTGGTCAGTAATACGTTGATTAGTGATTACAATGAATAATTGACATGTGCATTAATGCCAGGCAATACGACAAAAATTCAACGATTCGTAGTGCGTGAATTGTTGCCCGACACGAATAGTTATATGACTTACGACGGCTCGACGACAATGCCAGCGTGTCACGAGACCACCACGTGGATTATTCTCAACAAACCGATATACATAACGAAGCAGCAGGTGAGAATTTTGCCATATAATGTATTTATATTTGTATATATATATATTTCAACATCATTTTCCTTTATAAAATGTGTCACGTTGACGCGATTATCAATGATAGAAATGAAAAGAACAAAAAGATGGAGTAAAAATTGGGGGTAGTTTGGTAGAGCGTGAAAGAATGAATAATAAAAAAAAAATTTTAAATATAAGAGGAAGAAAAGGGAAGAAAAAAACGAAACCAAAGGAAGAAGGAGAACGCACGAGGTGTGGAACGTTAGGGATCTCGCACGAAAATTCCCTCACGAACGTGCGACGTTGCGCTTAGGGTGTACTTTGAGCCTGGCCAATTACTCGGATAAACCGGGCATCACGCGATCCTTAGGCATTTTACCCCGAAACTCTGTTGTATATGTAGGAGAAGACAGAGATTTACGCGGTAGCCTTGCTTTCTCATTCTCTCATTTCTTGTGTTAATACACTACGTACACGTAGTATATTATATCTATATATATATAGTACATCCGCGTATGTATTATACATATTTACATGTATAGAGTGAGTCGCACTGGATAAGCCAGTTTTGGAGATTAAAACAATCTTTTTTTTAAGACTTATTTTCACCACAAGATATATCCCATAGAGATATTTCCGTAATGATATTCTGCCTGATTTATGTTCTAAGTCGATAAGATAGATTAGCTAGCGATGCTAATTTGTTTATTCATAAAAATTGAATCTTTGTTTTAAGGCTAGGATTCATACCGACTGAGCCGCCATGAGTACGAGAGAGATAGCTGTAAATTTCGAAAGTGAAATTGTTCGACACGGTTTGAACGATTACAAAAAGGCCCTGTCAGCCCATTTTTGCCATCGTCCTGCGTGGGCTGACAGAGCTTTTTTGTAATCGGTCAAACCGTATCGAAGAATTTCAACTTCGAAAATTCGAGGTGAGGTTAGGTGATTGACACATCCCCTTAAGCCTAGAAATTCGACTCGTTTTGGTGTAGTCAAGGCTCAGTGCAGTTTTTCGCTAATACTTTGTACCACTTTCTTGAGGAAATCCACTATTTTTTAACATTATCATGTAGTCTTTTAACACGTTCACTTGTCATATTCGCTAACGTGATTTCAACGGTCATAAATATTCAAATGGCCATAAAAGCAATTGAAATATCGTAATTTATTTTGTAAGTTATCGAAAACAAATACATTCTCAGTAATTGTATGAAATGAAAATTTGCAGGCTAACTGAAAAGCTTGACTAAAGTTAATAAATCTTTTTAATCGTTTAAAAATTAATTACAGTATTTTAATTTCATTTATAGAGATCAACCTGTTCTTATTTTCGCGGAAATGTCAGTGGAGTTAAATCGAAATAACTCCATTCCAAATGAAATATCAATGAGAACAATGAGAACAATAGTTAGTGAGTAATATAGATGATAAAAGTCCAATGATTGATTACTTGAAGACATCTACTGGAAAATATTTGTTTTGACTTGAAGCCATTGCGCTTTGTATTGTAAACAAAGAATTTGCCTCTTAAATTTACAGTAAAGTGTTCACAGTTCTTTATTTACGTTATTTGTATTGTTTTATTCCTTTTCTTGAATGTTTTATTTGTACATTTCGTTTTTAGAAACACTTACAATGGATAATGATTTTTCAGGCATTTTTATGTACCTGGCCCAAGTGACCCTGTGAAAATCTACAATGATTGAAAGTATCTCAATAAAGGCCATAATAGTGGATTGTTATAATAGAATTGTATTTCAAAAAATGAACGTGGCTTCAGTTTTTTTTCCCAATTGCACAATTGATCAACTTGATCGCACTCCTTATCTTAGACATCTCATCTTGCATACGGTGTATTTTACGAAAATACGTTTTCTATCTAGCTACACGCGTTACGGGATCTTGTCCAAGGACCTTTAGACCCTAAAACTCCCTTGGGAAACAACTACAGGCCACCACAATCACTTCATCACCGACCCGTTCGGACGAACATAGATTTCAGCGTACCACAGGTAAAAACTTCGATAGATTGTCCTTACATTTTTACCACAATTCATTACTTTCAAATATTTGATTCCTCGCCCATTTTCCACTGATAGAACAAATTTGAATATCAATCTTCAAAATATTGAAAGGAATTAGCATACGGTAGACTAAAATTTCGAAATGAATATGCCTGGCGCATTCAGTTTTAATTATTTCAATGAAAATCCAAACAGTTGCATTACAAAATTACTTTCTGTGAAATTCATGTAGAGTGAAATAAAATATAGAGAGTGTGTGAATGAATTTTTATACAAACGAAGAAATGTTCCACATTTCTAGCTCAAACGTCGATCGATTTTTTTTTAATTCAACGGTTAAGTTGATTATTTCAGTATTGTCGCTCACAATTTAATATTGAATAAATTTACATTGCGAAAATTCATTAAACCACCAAATTTAAAAAGAAAACCGCTCGCCTTTATTGTCAATAAAAAAATTGGCAAATATCATGCTATCAACTTACATTTTAAGAATGATGACATCATATCCTTGCGTCGATAAAGTAGTAATGGAGCATAATTGGTATCAAGTTTTGCGAGAATCGATAAAGCAGTTCTCTGTTTCTTCTTTTTCAAACTTTTCTCTTTTTAAATGCCAAGCTATTAAAGCGTTTCTTCACAAACGAAACAATAATTAATTATTTTTTATATTTTTCATTCAACCACAGAATAGGAAGAATTGTCCAACAATGAGTACGAACATGTATTATAGAGGTGAATATTAATTCGGAATCATTGAAAAAATCCTATTTTTCCCCGAAGCTATGCACTATTTAATGTTGTTTACGTATTTTTGATATGTTTAGCGAATACCTGGGACAATAATTAACCCAGCTGAGGACAACGCCTTCGAATATCGCTGTACTACGCTTTTCCACCTGAGAAATTGGTCCTCGCTGCATAATTACGAGAACGCAAAAAAAAAAAAGAAAGAATGAAAAAAAGAAGAGAGTAAATAGGATGACATTGCAAATGCGAAGAGGGTAAAGGGAAAGAATAAATTTAATAAATTAATAAATTAAAGGGAAAAAAAATAAAACAATCGACATATCAGCACTCGCGTGTGCGAGTTATGCCCACGTAGAAACCAGAGTTGCATCGAGATTTGGAGGTCATGGGACAAAAAAGAAAGCTTCAAAGGTGAGCTTGACAAGAAATAATGGGGGTGATGGTACACGGGGGAGGCTTTAATCGCGCCAACCTGTACTCAGAGTTCAGCAAATCGCTTCGTTGTAAAACTTATTAGACGTGAACTGCCAAGTATGTTTCCAGTAAAAAGAAAAAAAAAAGAAACCATAAAGGAAAAAGAGGGAAAAAACAGACACACAAACGTTAATCTATAGATACGTTAGTCTATTAAAGTAACGTATAAGAGTATATATAATATATTATATACGTATATCGGATAACTATTGAAAAAAAGCTATGACTATCGTGGCCTGCGTGGGTGAGATGCGACTATGTATTTAAAGAAAAATGAAGAAATTATCATAAAGTAAACGACGAAAAATGAATACAACAAAAATTCATATTACACAATAAATAAATAAAAGAACAAACCGACATACGCAACACATATACATACACGCTCGCGCACTAAAGCGCGTATACAATTATCGAATGAAAAGTTTATACTATATTCTTGTAATAAAATCTTTGAAAAATGTACGAACATGGCGTAGAGCTTTATACCTTCAAATGATAAAAAAAAATTGTTCCTGAGTTCACGTTATACGCGAACCAAATAATTGTACAACGTTTAATTTCAAATCTGATCTTTTGTTCATAGAGAATTGATCTGTTTCTTGCTCTTTCCTGTACGGCCAATTTTGGGTTATTAGTACGTTCCAACTGTGATAAAGAAAAACTCGACGTAGTAATGCAGCGTACAAACAACATCGCATCATTCCGTACAGGTAGAAAGTAGGGACCTTATTTGTTATAGTTTTAATCCAGAAGAGGTAAAACGAGAATCTATAAATTAATAATAGTTATGAATAAAAAATAGATCATAAAGTTTCTGGGAATAATATTAAATGACATATCAGACGAGAGTACGAAAAAATAATTTCGTGGGACAACCTTTATTTTGGGGCCAATTATTTTATGATAAAATTACTTAATAACCTCAGATCCGAAGTACTCTTACATTGAAAATATTAGAGGTACATCATTGCATTATTTCGTAGCATCTCAAGATTAAGTTATGTCGTGCAAGCGATTTAAAACCAAAAAGTTTTCAAACAAAAAAAAATCTACATTCTGAATGGAATACAATTTAAACACTGTTGTTCATGAACATAATGAAATCAATTGCTAGAAATGAAAATTTTCCTCAGTCGGGATGTGCAAACGGAATTATCGTTCGGTGGTACTGAAGAACGTCCAATGATCGCTGGAGTTTCCACTCCGAAGTGATCACTCGAGCTCGAGTGGAGCTCGAGCGAACTCCAATGATCAGTGGAGACATTTTTCTTTTAGTCGCTAAAAGTTTTCTACTAAGATTAAAAAAAAAAACAACTTTTTTACTTCGTTTATTTTCCGGAATCAAATGTGAAATATTTCTATGAACAAAAAAAATTTCAACCCGTGATATTCCATTTCTAAAAATAAATGTGTTCAAACACATCGAAAGATTTGAAAATTTTCATACTTGTTTCATGTTGTTGTGAATCAAATTGAAGCGATGAATTGATGGAAAAGTTTGTTTACCAGTTTACCCTTATATACCAGTAAAACCCTTGAGATATAACTGCGCACAATCAATATCAGTCACTTTTTTAGAATAGTTGAGTTTCCAATGTCGTTTTCGGAAACATTCGAATTTTGGTACGTATAAGTGACAATAAACGACATTTTAAGTCATTTGGGGCTAATCAAACGTGTTATTATTTTAGTCAAATTATTAGAAAAAACTGTAAAATCGTATAGACCATTAAATTCTGCGAACAAAATTAATTATAGCTATTCACTTGAGTAACGAGTTCGTTTCAAAATTACTCTTCTATCAGCAATTTCGATCTGGTGTATGAAGTGGACTAGCCTGATGAATTATTTTACTGTTAAAATCTGACAAAATTACTGAAAATGACCTCATTTATAAACTGCACTTTAACGTGATTCTCGATTGATACTAATGCCTATTTTATCAAGTTTTGAAAGAATAACAAGTTCTGGTAAAATATTGATAAATACATGAAATGGTTATAAATATTGCAAGACCAGTACCAGCTGGCTACTCGTAGCCGAAGCCTGCCAGCTGCTTGTTTAATATGTATATAGATAGATATTTATATATAGGGTAGTGAATTATGTATTTAACAATCCACTGTCAAGCTTTCCACGGAATTACCGTTTCATGAAACTATTCGACGGCTTGAAGTTTTATCATAAAACTTAATATCTAATAATAAAAAAATCGCTTACGCGTAATCTTCGGAAACGACGTCGTTTTTCGAGCCGTTTTCAGGACCAAACTACTAAAGATAGAAAATCGCAGTGATTGAGTTTTTTGTAGAAATTTTATGCTCTACAAGATTGTCTCCATCAGAAGAGGTTCACATTAAGAATTGGTATTTTACATTTGATCTCGGAATAGAGACCTCAATTTAACATTACGAGAATGATATCCCGCATTCAAGACTCGCAACAAATTTCATCGAAAAATTTCATAAGAATCATTCATTTCATACAAAATTTTTTTAAAATCTTTTCGAGCTAGCAAAATACAGTTAGTTCCTCTAAATTATATAACATAAAGTTCACCCCTACGAGCCCTTCAAAATGTGCAAGCTCAGTATTTGTAGAAAAAAAAAATGTAAAGAGAACACCGAGAGAATAATCGTTGTGAAAAAGTAGATCTATTTAGCACGTGGAGGGCATGAGTAATACGCGAATATTTTACATCACAATATTGAAGGAAACCTCTAAATTTTATCCGAAGCAACCCTCTCGTATACACTCGTGTCAGCCTGTTGCTCTTGAAGAATTTGCTTAATCTGCTTGGCCGATTCGCCATCGCAGCTTAAACGTTCTCAAACTTGTCGATAGACTTTCTTCTTTCTACTATACATATGTATACTGTTAGCATTATTATTATGTATGGTAGAAGTGCACGTGGCACTTTTGCAAATGAATCTATGCACGTTAAGCAAATATATATTTTTCCAAGGGCGTATTTTCGAAAACACTAATTTGGAAAGTCAGAACAAACAAAAACGATGTTGAAAGTCTTTTTACCGAAACAATTTATTTTCAAGCTTTTGCGAGTCAAAAATCTCCATAAAAAATTAAAAAAAATTCTCTGTTAATTAAAGCAGCTACAATATGCACAAGCGTATCAAAAGAATCAAGTGCTTTTTAACGACTTATAATTAACCTCAGAAAGACGCCTTTGATTACACCACACCCTGAACAATTTTTTCTTTTTACAAAAACTCAAAGTTACATAGCTCGGTATAGTGTGTGTTTCACCCCTAGATGTTGATTTACTTTGAAAACTAATGTTTTATTCATACCATTAATCATCTTAGACTTTGCAATAGAATCATCGCATTGAAAACATTCAGGAATATATAAATAAATGACCGGGAAGAAATATGCCGTTGTAGGGGTGGAAAAAAAAAGTAGAAAGAACTTTGACCCTCATTATCCCAAGCGAGATAAATATTATATCTATAGTTGAATACTTGTTATACCCTGTGTACTTGACCGCGCCGATAAAGCAGCCAGGTGCGGGTACCCTCTCGTGGCTTCTCTCCACCTCCCTTTCTCTTTTTCACGGAGCCATATCGCATTTAACTCTCGCCTCAAAGCATGATCGATCGGCCTATTAATATTCGCCCACGCCAGCACCGCGAGAGGTTAATTATTTCCCTGGCCGAACCACTTTGCAAGACCCAAATCGTCCTCGGAGCGATCCAATTTCTCTTCTAGTGAGCGAGAGAGCATAAACGCAGAGTCGGACTTATGTAACGACTTTCTCACGCACATATACATATAAAGACAATTGAATACAGTTAAAAGTATTACATACATATACGCATGAATACATACTTTTACAAAAGTACAACTATACATAATATCGAATGAGTTTTATAAGTTTTTTCGATCGCACTTTTGTAGAGCCTTTTTCAGTCCTTCTTGCGCTCTGAAGTGTCGAATACTGTATCGACGTTCGCCGTAATTGGAAGAAACTTTTTTTTTATACTCGAACATAACCCCACAAGAATCACGCACACAACCTTTAACTTTATTGCAGGAAAATTTTCATGCAAATTTGATTAACTTATATACGGGCAAAAAGTCAGGAACCCCTCGAGTATTTTCGATGCTATTTAGCCGTAAGAATATGAACGTTTTGAGAAGTCCGAGCATCTCTCGCACCGTCAGCATCCAAAAGGATTCTTCGCTGTATTCATATAAAGGTAAGCTGCGGTAATAAGAGGATGGGAGGAGGAGGTTTGCCGTTTGGTTTTCCGGTAAGGGGTGAGAACGTAAATGAGTAGAATGACGCTAGCAGAACAGGAAGCGGAAGGTCCCTTTCCGTGACGTACCTCGGGGTCGTCGTCGTCGTTGTCGCCTTCATCGACGTGGTCGTTGTCGTCCTCGAAAAGGTTTTTATACACGGGGGTTCACGAGGGGTTGTGCGATGCCTCTTTTCATGCCTCTCTTTCTGTCTTTCTATCTTCCTAGTCGGTATGATTTTCTGAGGCGTCAAGGCGTCAGTGGAATAGTGGGGGATATATATGCGCGAGCGCGGACCATGGCAAGAGGAGTTGGGTACACGTATAGCATACTCGTTGAGAGTTCCTCTCATCAAATCCACGAAAGTGAAACAGAGAAAAAGCGAGAAATCTTTTTCGCTTTCTTCTCCTCCCTTTGTGATCTCTCTCTCTCTCTCTCTCTCTCTCTCTCTCTCTCTCTCTCTCTCTCTCTCTCTCTCTCTCTCTCTCTCTCTCTCTCTCTCTCTCTCTCTCTCTCTCTCTCTCTCTCTCTCTCTCTCTCTCTCCCTCCCTCCCTCCCTCCCTCCCTCCCTCCCTCCCTCCCTCCCCCCCCCTCTCTCTCTCTCTCTCTCTCTCTCTCTCTCTCTCTCTCTCTCTCTCTCTCTCTCTCTCTCTCTCTCTCTCTCTCCCCCCTCTCTCCATCCCTCTCTCTCCCTCCCTCCCCCCTCCCTCCGCCCTCTCTCTCTCTCTTTCTCTCTTTCACTCCGTTCCTCTTCGTCGTTGAGAGAGGACGTCGATGACTCGGGGGACGGGTGGGAGCAAGTGGATTTCATTGAACGCTGGTGGAATTCGACGGTGCTGCCTGTGTTTAGCTCTAGTGCCAGTGCTACTGCGCGACCCCTCTCTAACGCTCTCTCCTTCAAGGGACGGGGAATCGAGAGAAGGCTGGAAACAGCGAGATGAGGAGGTGAAGGATGGAGAGCAGGGCGGTGAGGAACACAGTTTGCTCGGTTTTGAAAGGGTGAGGGTTTTGAAAGAGCTACGAGGGCAAGGTGGGACAGGGACGTGGAGCAAAAGGGGTGGAAGGTTTGATAAGCGCCGCGTGGGAGAAAAATTTTCTCTCTCTCTCTCCTCTTCCTCTCTTTCTTTGTACAGTATACGAAAGGGAAAAGGGAGAAAAGGTGATAGAGCGGGAGGCCAGAGGGAGAACGTTGAAGAGACGAAACGTAAACGTATACAGGGGCAAGAGGGAGATAGAATTTATACATATATATCTACGTATACATATATATATATATATATATATATATATATATATATGTATAGAGAAGGGGTCGTGCGAATCCCCTGGTGAGCGTCTCTACGTTGTTGGTACTCTCGCGTAGTCGTTGCTGCGGCAAATCTGCGGGTCCACGCGCTCTTCCGACCGTGAAACTCCATCAGCTATCGCGAGATCCAACAGCCAAGGTTTGCTGGCTCTAAAATTTTTCGTACCAGTGAGAAAACAAGAGAGACGAAAGAGAGAAAGAGAGAGAGAGAGTGAGAGATTGAGAGAAAGGGAGATTTATTGATGAATAATTAAAGAACAACATTGAAAGTCGATTCGTGAAGAATTTACGATTTCGAAAATCTGGAAAAAAGGAAAATTCAGAGAATAAAGCCGGTACAGGGTAAGGGCGCTGCACCCGGCCTGGATTAGGGTGTCAGAAGCAGCGAGCATCTTGAAACGATCAATCGTTTAACCAGAGAAACAACCGCGACGTGTGACACCGCTTGAAACGTAAGATTGAGCGAGAAAGCTTACCCCTCGTGCTTTTCAAACAAAAAATGTGACACACATTTTTCGACGGGGACACAGGAAGTTTTTACAGTCGCCGGGGTCAGTAGATATTTCAATTAGGAACACAAATTGTTCAGAGCGCTCCACTTGTCGGTTTCTTTTGTTTTGTGCACTCTTGTCTTTATAGTTACGAGCTTCGTATGTAGTTATATATTTACACATACATATATATATATATATATATGTATATTAGTGAAATCGAATAGGAAGAACACAATAGGCGATTGGTTTAATGGAGGAAAAACAAGGGGCAGGAAATTAAATATGATAAAAAAGCAGATGTACATTAAAGATGTTCAGCTTCTTTCAAAATAAATGTCACTTTATACTATAAATATCTAGTGTATAGTTTTTCTTCGGTTATTTGCCTTTTGTGCTGATAACACGCGCACCCCCGACGATGTACGTGACACGCGTTTTAAACTTTCAGCAACACTAACGATAATTTGTGATAAAAAAAAAGATACATGCATATACACTCTTGGTTGATCCCATATCTCGTACACCCCTTAATTTATTGTTGAATCAGCGTACAAGTGAAGCGTTAAGATATCGTACGCTAACACGGATTGTATATCAACGTGTGTATGTGGATGTTGGTGTGCATTCACTCCATCAAGACCCCTATATCAGCAAAAAACACCTGCCTGCTCAACATATACCTGTACTAAACATGCAGACGCTCTCGTGTATCTCATTCTTTCGCATCAACTTCAAACTAACCCCTTACTTTTAATATACTCACGTTTTTCCCTCAACCTGGTAACTCTTTTACTCTCTTACATCGTGATCTCGTGTTCGCTCGATCTCTCTCTTTCTTTCTCCTGCCGTCTCGATATCCTGGGTATAAGAGCGCGACCACAGAGTGCCCCCTCGAGGCAATGCGAGTTTCTCGTACGTGCCACTATTACCGAGTAAAGTAATCTGGCACGATCACTTCTGTGATTGATTCGAAAGTACACATATACATATATATGTATGTATATATATTACATATGTATATGTGTGGATATGACCATATATATATATATATATTTGAACGTTTGTGTGTGTGTGTACAGTAATAAGAGAACACAGAAAACGAAAATAGTTTCCTTTGGCTTCGTGGGACTTTCCAAGTCCTTCCGCGAACTCCTTAACCTATGGAAAAGCGGCTTATCGTCACGGCGAAGTGACGACGACAACGACAAGGACGAGAAAATCCTGGGGGTTTCTCATCGTGTAAGCGTAACACGGCAAATGGGAATTTTCGTCACGCTTCTACCAAGGGGTAAGCTTTTTCGAGACACCGCAGTCTTCGATTTTGTATTTTATTGATTTCTGTTGTTTTACTTTGTAGCCCTATACGTATTATTAGCGTAATTCGCTTATTTTGTTAGTTTGAAAATAGTAGACGTGGAGAATGATTTTATTTATAGGGGTTCTATGAGTCTATTTAATTGACTTACCGCTTTAATGCTTCAGCATCCAGAAATTTGTCTTGATGGCAGAATAAACCTTTTACGTTTTAATTTATTCTATTGAGTTTATTTTTTCTTGTTTAATCAGACTATTCACTATCATACGTATGGTTGTAGGTCTTTTTTGCCTCACAGTGTAGTCTTTGACTTATTATTCAATAAATTGCGTTATTTAAGTACTCATTGTGAATAGTTTTGCGGACTTTGTATTTCAGTTATTGACGTATGATATAGATAATTTATTTATTCTGCTACTTTTCATATTGAAATTTAAAATATCGTTTATCCTCACAGAACCAAACATCCAATGGACGTACTTTGTAGGTGCACCAGCCCAAAAACATCCATGCTACGTCTATTGCATGTTTGAACCTATGAGGGTTTTTATTTTGTATAAATATATAATATATTCAAAGTGTAACAAAAAGCATTTTGCACTTCAGCTTCATATCTCTTATTGCGTTAATTCAATTTTTTTTCGAATTCTATCCCTTCGAATCCACATTCAATGACTTTCTATACTTAATTCTATTATGCGTTTACTTTATTTAGATTATCATTTTCCATAGGCCGTTATTTTCGTCAGCATAAAACTTGACTTGTTCAATTATCTTACGATTTTATTTTATCCGACCCACGTTTCACAACACAAAGTTCCCCCTCAATATATTATACTTACCACTTTTCTACCCTACATTTATTCACATTCTTTAATCCCTAGCCCCTACTTTTCATAAGCCAAGCAATTTTTCGCAATCGTCCATCAGCCCTCCTATAACAACCTCTCTCTGGGTGCGCTATAACCATATCGACCCCGAATATAATGGACATCATTTAGAGTAGATTGATGCGATCTGATATTCCTTTATGGCTTACTCTGCTCTTCGAATCCGTGAAAAGATCAATATCTCTACGAATATCAGAATGAGAGACAGAGAGAGGGAGAGAGTGAGAGAGAGAGAAAGAGAGGGGGGAATTTTATGTCGTAGGTAACCGTTGTGGCTGGCTTATGCAGCCCTTACGCTGAAACAGTCTTGTTTGTTTCCTGCTTTACAACGGTTTCTCTCTCTCTCTCTCTCTCTCTCTCTCTCCTCTCTCTGTCTCTCTCTCTTTCCTCTCTCTCTCTCCTCTCTCTCTGTCTCTCTCTCTCTCTCCTCTCTCTCTCTCTCTCTCTGTTCATCTTTTGCACTCTCGTATTTTCGTTGCAAATTCCCTAGGGGTTACATGTTGTGTATCGCATAGTATCTGATACATGCATTGATACGTACTATACATCATTTCGGTATTAGTCCCCTGCACCATATATATTTAAGCATAGTACAACTATATATTGAGCACATTGATAGTCTACACGTAGAAACAGATTAAACTACCGGTCAACGACCGGTGATTGGCGGTTACAGTGGTCACGGGAAATATCGGCTTATATATACGTATACGTATAGATTTAAATCCTATAGGTAACCTCTGTAGCCTCCTCATCCCCTTGTCCCTCTTATACCAACCGGTGAGACTCTCCAGTGAGCTCAATGTAAATAGTATAGTTGGTCAGTGACTGGTCAGACGGGAATGCTACCAAACCCTCCTTCTCTCTTTCTTTCTCCGTCTCTATATTTCTATTCCTCTCTCAACCGAGTTTCTGAGTAATTGGTACGGGACAGTTCGAGAGATATTCCGCACCTCGTTCCTCGTGTCGAATCTCTTGGGTAATTTGAAAATTCAGCACAAATATTGGAGGTCAAGTTTTATTATAACTCCATAAAGTTATCAGCAGATTATCCAATTTCCTTTGTCCAAAAGTTTTTGCGAACAAGACGTCAGAAGTCTGCCCGCATAGTTCCAACTCTTTTCAACTATTTACTTCCAATTGAACATTCTCCGCTCGTAATGGATAATAACTGATATTCAGTCTTCGCAAAGTTTCTATATGTACTATTGTTTTCTATTTAGGTCGTACATCGTCAAAATTAAAGAAATGTCAGATCACATAGCACTGTAAAACAAGTGTGTTGTTGCCAACACGCATTAAGTGTGTTCTGTACTTAACACCATAAGCAAACTATAGATTCTTTGTCGCCATTTTCTACACGTTTTAAAGTGTGTTGAAAATCTACAGTTTGCTTATGGCGTTAAGTACAGAACACACAAGTGTGCGTTGTTTTCGACGACACACATGTTTTTACAGTGTGTAACCTTTCCCTATTTCGAAAATTTTGAGATGATTTTTATAAAAAGTTATTACACAGAGATTTTCAAAACTGTATAGGAAAATCACGGTATTCAATTATTTCAAACCTTATGAAAATGCCTCTATATACGTAAAAAGCTCGGAACTATGATCTCTTACCAATATATATATTGAAATTCCTGATGAATATTTTATGATTCAAGAATTTCAATAGAACGACAGATTCGATCCCTCAAAATGAGAATATTTCAAAGTATCAATAGACTAAAATAGGTCTGTAGAATTTGATTGTTTTCCTGTTAAATGAAAAATGTGATTGTGTCGAACGGCGCAAATACCATGCATTGATACAGGAAGTTCGAAACGAAATCTGTTTTTTTTTTTATCAGGTTTACGCGCTATTGATTTAGCCGGGACTTATTAATGACAGTATAGCGAAATTTGGAATGAGTTTTTAATGCTTCCATTGTTTTCATAAAATAATGCTAAGAAAAAATTGTTCGGTAAAAGCAAAGGTCTCATCCTGCTGAATTCAATATCCACTCATAAAAAGTTCACGCTCGCCTCCGATTTGGTTAAAACTTTTGACGTTTGGTTATGCGACGAGCTCATATTTGACAGATATTTTTTATTTTCATTTTGTATCTATCCAACCTATGTATAGCCCATGAGCAACGAGAGAATATATAGAAATAAATGCAATTAAACACTGTTTTCACGTACTATATGAGCGTGGGTGAAAACGATTAGTTCAAATAAAACAAAATCAATAATTGTGAATCCACATTATAGTAAATATATAAAAAAAGATCCTTACTAGAAATTAAACTCATGGTAGCCTAGCGGCAAGTCCGTTTTGCTAGATACTATCTAGCAGCAAAGTCGGTAACCTGGCCAGCGGCTAGCGCTATATGTAACGCTGTGAAAACTAGCGGCTACATCGTCAAACTGTCCAGCCGCTAGACAGTATTTTCCGATCGGCTGGTCAGCTGCTGGCCAGAAAATGCACATTTTCCAAAAGAATTTATTGTTTGAAACGAACAAAAATATTTTTTTACCATCACAAATTTATCTTTCATCATCCTTAGTAATAATTCATTATTTTCACCACTCCTACATAAATCTACGCAGAAAAATGTTCCTATCACACGGGGATTTGATCCGACCTACCTACATATCTACGGCCTAACGCGCATGGACGCTACCTATTACACCAATCTCTTCTTGACAATTTGAACTTGAAAAATGATGCATATGTTGTCAATCTAGCATGTATAATAAGTAGAATTAATACATGGTCTATGAGATAATTTCTTTCAAAATAGTTTTCAGAATTTGTTTGCGATCATTACCGAAGCGAGAAGTCGTGCCGTAGAAAAGTAATTGAGTCTAATTTATGTTGATATCGTTATAACTCGGCTCGCTTAGATTACACAAATAGTTATTCAACAATACGTATACATATATAATACATACATATATATACATAATATATATACGTATACATATATAATACATACATATATATGTACATAAATAAGATGTTGTTCGATTTTTTTTTTCAAATTATAAAAATGTTTTGAAAGAAATGGTGTAATGAAAAAATATGTACCAATAAAAACAGATAAATTATATATACATATATAAAAAGAACGTTTTATTTATATATGTATTAGTGTATGACTTAATTTTTACGGATTTTTCAGCATTGTCCATTGTTTTCTATGACCTTGCGCCATCTCTCAGGTAACATACGAATGCCATTGCGAAAGAAATTTGCAGGTTTCGAGGCGATAAAGTCATCGACGAATTTACGCACATCGTCCAGCGTTTTGAACTGTTTATCCACTAAGGCGTGCTGCATTGACCGGAACAAATGGTAGTCGGATGAGACCAAGTCTGGTGAATATGCCGCGTGCGGGAGAACTTCCCATCCCAAGTTCAAGAGGGTCTTCTGAGTCGGACGAGCAACGTGAGGTCGAGCGTTGTCATGCAGCAATATGACTTGCCTACTTCCTTGCCCAATAAATGGCCTTTTCTGATCAAGTTCTTTGCTCAGTTTGTTCAATTGTCGGCTGTACCGTTCCGCAGTCACCGTCTGACTAGTTTCCAGGCGTTCGTAATAAAGCACATCCTTCATGTCCCACCAGATACACAGGAGAACCTTCTTTAAGTAGATGTCCTGCTTTGGCGTCGATGTACTGGGTTGCCCGGGATCTACCCACGTCTTTTTACATTTGGGATTCTCGTAAAAAATATACTGATCATCACCCGTCACAATTTTCCACAAAAAGTCCTTTTTTTGTTGCCGGGCAAGCAGTGAAAGGCACGTGTTCATACGTTGACCTAGGTTGTGTTCGGTCAACACATGTGGGATGCACCTTCCAAGTTTTTGAATTTTTCCCATTTGGTGCAAACGCTTGGAAATAGTTGTTTGGGTGATTCCTAGCTGAGCTGGAAGCTCTTGTTGCATTTGCGTTGAGTCTTCATCCAGTAGAGCTTGCAATTCCGCATCTTCAAACTTTCAAGGCTGTCCAGGGCGCGGCTGACCACTAAGATTGAAATCACCACTTCTAAAACGTTTGTGCGAATAATTACACGTTTCATAAGACACAACGTCGGCACCAAGAATACTACAGATTGCCGTGCTTTAGAAGCATTTTTTCCTGTTGGAATTCGTATTAGAATGCAGTGCCGAATGTGCTGTTTATCAGTTGCCATCGTAAACTCTGCTATTCTGAGAGGTTATGTAACTCACGTAGACTTGTCGTTCGGTGTTCTGAAACCTTGCGTCCGATCCCTTCAAAACCACAAAAGACAGCGAAAATATTTCTATTTTAAATATAATTTTAAGGTCGAAAAAAAAATCTGTACAAATTAAGTCATACACCTAATAATTTATCTTTTTTCCATTTTTTTCCATTTCTTTTAAAACTTTTTTATAATTAAAAAAAATCGAACGATATTTTATTTATATACATATGTATACATATTGTTAATTAATAAAAATTTGTGTAATCTGCATAAGTCTGAGTGTTTCTTAAATTATATAAGTTTTTTCGTTAAAAAACTTGTGTAATTTTAGAAATTCTCCTAAAAAATAAAAACAAATAAAATGAAGTGCTATAAACAATAAAAAGAAAAAATATCTTGGAGACTCGCATGGTTTCGTGTTCTTTTCACAAAACGCCATGAGGTTTTACAAAAAATTACAAATATAAATACAATTCTTTAGTGTTTTCTAAAAATGGATTTTACATAAGGAAATTTTTTTATCGAATTTATAGCCAAAAGCCTTTGAAGATAGTCTAAACTCTACAAAAGTACGTTCAAGTTTTGCGTACCGCCAACGGTTACCGAATCACAGATGATCAAAATGAAAAGTACGTTTTTTGCCTGATTGCGATCAACGAGGTCAAGAATTGTCCTACGGTAGCTCCTAAAAGAACGATTCGAAGTTGAATATATGGTATCCAAATATCATAAAATAGATTTCTGGAAAAATGTTTAGACCTGCTATGCGCACTTCCAAAGCGAATGAAATAAAATTGATTTCGTGCTTCAGACTTCAGTGGAAACAATTGCTATTTTTTAAAAACAAAATTTCAATATATGTGGACTCGAACAATAGGAAATTTGAGCTTCAAAAAGCTTTTGAAAAAATAAAAATTACGACCATTTTCCGTCGAGATACAGCCTTTCCAAAGAGACTAAAATTTTTCGAAAATTGTAGTGATATTTGCATTTTGAATACCAATGCATGTTTGCCAGTTATACCATTTGTAACAGCCAGGACTTTTATTGTTTTTATTCTGATCATTTTTTTCTTTTATATTTCTTTTATATTTTATATTAACCAGTTTTTAAACTTTTTTAAATTCATTTTTTAAACAGCGTTTTTCGAAATATCTAAAAAAAATATTGTTAAATTTTTCTTTCAATTATTATTATTATTATTATTTTATTTATTTATTTATTCTGTATTTTTTCAAATAGTTTTTCTCATTTAAAAATTTTGAAATTTCTTGAAGCCGTTTTCAAGTTCTCTTATTTCAATTTTCTCAAGCTTTAAGTTTTCAGTTGAAGTTTCTCGGTTTTCTATATCGAGTAAAGCGTAACTGCGCCAAAATTGAAACGCTGGTTGCGCCGTCTCTATCACGTGAAATGGGCCTGCCGGACCTGCCACTGACTAGCCGCAAGAGCGATAAACTCTGTCAAAATAAAATGCGAGTGGCGCACTCTATATCGCGTAAATCGGGATTGCTGCTGGCTAGCCACAACTGTGGCAAAACTGGATAGTAGAATTAATGTTGATCTATCTAGCGTCTAGGACCAATCGAGTATTGGTCTAGCGAATTTCTAGTAGAGATATGGAGCAATGTAATTGATGTAAATCAGAAAAATTAAAAAATTATACAGAAAAAGATTAATTGTAGTTATTACTGAGATTTTCATGAAACTTTACAGTTTTGCACATTAGTCGCGCCTTCCGGACGCATAAACATCAATTTCTCATGAAACTTTAAATAAAATCTGCAAGTCCCTGTGGTGGAAAATACTAATACCATAAATGACATATTGCATACCCATCAAACGAATTTTTACAGTGTCGAACCGTGAAAAGTACATGCTACATTCACCCCATTTTTACAGTGTGAAACCGTAAAAAGTACACGAAATAATAAACTGAACTTATCCTCATCAGAATTACTCAAACATAACCATAGAATTGATTAAAACAAATAAAATTAAAAATAAATCTTCAATTATAAATGCATTTATAATGATTGTTGATCATAATTTCTTACATACATCATACTCCCAACATAAATTTCTACAGAAAAATTGTCCTGCCTGCACTGGGATTCGATCTGACCTACCTCCCTATCTACGACCTAACGCACACGGACGCTATACCTATTACACCACTCTCTACTTGATAATTATTGGTAAAAAAAAATTATATGTACATATCCAGTCTGGAATATAATCGGTAACGTCAATGAATAATCTATGAGACAAATCTTTTGAAAAAAAGAAAAATTTGAAACATAAAAAATATCAAATTTTCATATATTACAATGTATCATGTCCGCAACGCTTCTGGGTAGTTCAAAATTCGCCCCCCATTGTTTGAACTATAATAAGCAAATACAGCAACAGTCTTCAATAAGTATTTCACTTTAAAATTTCCTGGCTCACGTGTTTGGAGAAATTACAGTGTACACTGTAAAAATTGAAAGTAACATAGCAAATTTTGCGGTACGTTTTCGAATTTTTACTGGGCACACTGCAATTTCTGATTTATATCGACGGTAATTTTCTCAATAGGAAGTAGGACACAATTTTTATAATGTCTAATTACAATTCTTCATGTATGCCGTTTAACATTTTTTTACAATTTTCAATATCAGTAAATAGTATTGGTTCACAGTTTATTTTTCCATGCGTACTACATATTTTACTGGGGACGCCGTAAATTTTACATTTCATATACAGTAGGATTCCTCGTTTCTATTTGTAGTTTCTACTATGTCATTTGTTTACTGTGGACATTGAGTTTTTTACAGATTAGATCAGCATTAATAATTGATCAGAAATAAAAATACACATTAAATCCATTATTTTGTATAATGGAACACACTGTAAAGCGACTAATTTACAGTTTTCAACTGTATATTTTGTTTTAGCTCAAGTTTGGCTTTGAGATATGGAATTGCATATTTGCTTTACATATAAAACTTTCACACATCATCATAGCACATCTTGCACACATTATAGTGGTAGAAGTGGTAAAAAAGATGAGATAGGTAAAAACCTAATTCCGTGAGAAAACGAAGCTGAGTGAATTTGGAATGTCAGCATCCGGGATCCCTCTGACTACTGGGTTATACTATACTGTATCAAAAACTATCACATTGAACGTTGAAGCTCATATATTCCATATATACATGTGTGACCGGAAGTAATTTGATTAGATGCGAATCCTGTGGTATAATCCTGAATTTACCATTCGCGGAACGTACCGCCCGCTAATTCATCGTACAAATTTAGCCGATTTTCAACTCGATGACCGCAAGAAC
Source organism: Rhimphoctona megacephalus (assembly GCA_963989365.1). Taxonomy (NCBI): domain Eukaryota; kingdom Metazoa; phylum Arthropoda; class Insecta; order Hymenoptera; family Ichneumonidae; genus Rhimphoctona; species Rhimphoctona megacephalus. The sequence goes on along the minus strand of OZ022414.1, from coordinate 21,445,041 downwards.
GTTAATTGAAAACCGAATAGTTCCGGACCCGTCGTATATATGAAAGCGAAGTTTAAATATAACATCGAATTTGTGCCTATGCCATAGAGAAATTCGTTGACGTAGTGCTCCAGCACGTTTGTTAAATTACAAAATCGTCAATTAATTCGTAAGCAAATATTTTTCGTACTAAAATAGCTATAATTTGCTTTAAATTATCCATGAAATATTATGTTTGCCAACTTAACTTTATCATGCATGCAAACTTTTTTTTCCCTCATTTGCCGTGGAATATACACATTGCATATTTCATTCTTGTAAATAAATTTGTACTCAGCTTGATTGAAGTCGTGCCTCGAGAGGAGGAGTGGTGCAAAACTTTTTTTTTCGGCCTCTCTCTTTTTCTCTTTTTTAGTTGAATTCATATGCACCGATTGAGGGTAAAAAATTTGCATCGTTCGTCGGGTGTGGGTAATCGATGTTCTGTCGAGTTTTAATTTATTGCGAGGATGTAGAGTGAGCGCGCTAGAGATTGTGTGCGAGAGAAAGAGGGGCAAGGAGTGCCTAGAATCGAGGCCTGTTTTTTTCAAGCCCACCCGGCCCACCCTATCAACTCCACCATGTATATATATCCCGGAATATGTATGGGGTATTCCATGCCAAATTAGCCCTTACATTTTTTGTCATTTTGCTCAAGTTTTTATGAGTTTTGTTATATCTGTTAAACGATGCTTCCTCGATTTTTTCACATTTTTTTTGTCCATCCATTTATGAGATGTGATTTTTTTCAAAATTCGATGTTTTTTCTTCAAATGGCTATAACTTTCCAAAAACTGGACTAAGTTGAATTTTTTATTAGAAATGTTGGTTTTTAATCGAACTAGTTGAAGGAAAATACGGAAAATAATTGATGTTTCTTTTCTATATATTTTTTGCATTTAAAGCAAGAAATCGTTGATTTCAAGATGTTGGAAATTTTGATTAATTTTTTTCCCAGAATTTCAAAAAAAAAACTGGTCAATAGAATGATTTTTGAGATCCCATCGTGGGAAGATTTTTTCTTATATTCTTTTTTAGTTGCAGATTTTTTTCCGACAATTCGGACCATATCGAACTCTTTCAAAAAAATTACGAGAAAATGTTTCATAATCGTCTTCTGAATTGTTTCTCAATTTTCAAGCAAAAAATGTTTAAATTCAAGATGCTGGACACTTTTGATTCATTTTGAAACATTCATTTTAAAAAAACCTTTACCGATTGAATGATTTTTTAGACCGGTTCCATCATGCGAAGATTTTTCTTTACATATTTTTTCTTAGTTCAGGAAAAAAAATCTTTTCACAGTCAATTCGGACCACATCAAACTTCATTTTTTCACATTTTTTTTGGACAAACGTTAGAAAGAAAAAGTTCGATTTGATCGGCATTGACTGAAAAAAAAATCAAATTATTCTGAATCTTCGAGAAAAATATAAAGAGAAATCTACCCACGATTGGATGGGTCTCAAAAATCATTCTACTGGCCAAAATTTATTCGCAAATTTTTGAAAAATATCAGAAGAGTCCAACATCTTGTTGAAACTGATATTTTTTTTTCTTTCAATTAAAAGATTCAATACAACTCAATATATTCAATACAACTCAATACATTACTCAAATAGGTATAAAAACTCAGAAAATTTTGAGCCAAATGAAAAAATGTAGGTTCTGAAGTGGCTGATTTGGTGTGGAATGCCCCAAATATATATATACATAAATGGCTTGAAGTAAAAAAGGCGTATCACGTTTATACGAGCACAGGTTTTACGTTTTTCTAGTATAAAATATTTGACATGTGCTATAAATATATATACCACTCATGGCTTCAACCTTCCCCTAATGCTCTCGTGATCGATGCGCTCGAGACCAGAACGACCGGCTGGTGCTCCGCGCTGCGGCTGGTGTGCTTCGATGCTTGCGTCGCTGCTGTTGGCAGCCAGCTATCCGTATATGAAAGACGGAAGATGAGGGCATAGACTCCACTTCAGGGTTCAGATTTGTTGTCGATTAGCCACTCGAAGCGACACCGCCACTCTCCGCTACACAACTCCCTTTCTATATATCTTTTCCTAGGCTAGAATCTTTCAGCACATTCGCGCTTTCACACACGCACACGTGTGCGCATACACCTAATTGCACATAGAAGGAAACTCTCGTCAAACATGTTTTCTAATGCTCATAATTTATTCCATAATCCATACAAGGATTCAAAAATATTTACACAACAATGCAGTATTTTTTAATGTACAATTCATTTTTCTTCCACGATATCCAATATTTCGTTGATAAATCAACTATGTGCAGAAAAATCTTTAGAAGATTGCAACTTGTTTTGCAGGGTTTGATTGATATGACTGCTGAAAAAAAAGATTCAATGTAGATCAATGTTTGCGAAAGAAATAAGGCTTGTATTCTGGATAGCTTTGAGCAGCCGCGCCATGTTGTTGGGACACTAAAAAATTAATCTAAATTATCGAAAATATATGGCGATGAGGAATACCAAAATGTTTAATATTGCTAATCGATTAAGTGGATCTTTAAAAAATCACAATTTTTTGAAACTCATAAGGACTCAAAGATTCGTCGAATAAAAATTAAAAATAACCTGTCACAATTGACGTGAAATGACCTATATGGATGTATGGATAACTGTCTTTTATCCCTCTCATTCTCTTCATGTGTATCGTTCTTTAACCATTCAACTACCCTACGAGCTTTGGTTACATCGCATCCTCGTTTCCGAGCCATAAACCGCGAAGCGAGATAACGCGTATTTCAATGGTTCCTCCTCGCCCTCCTTATTTCATCCAGCATATATCCTCTTCGTTGTATAATCCCATTTAAAATAGAGTAATTTCATTGAGCATTCAACGTCGCGCCACCTGTTATTTTCATTTCGATTTTTCCGTATTTTTTTATGTTCACCACTTCCTATACGGGTAATTCCATAACAAAAACACAATCCATAATTCAACAGTGATTCAAAGTCTCTATGAGTTAAATGAAACGAAGCTGTGACATCGAAAATTCTGAAGCGTAGATTTGTTTCTTCTTTTCTGTTAGCACAGAGACCACATACGTTTCGTAGGGTATATTTTTCTATATTTAGGAATTTTTCAAATGAAGCCTATATAGTGTAACAATTGTTTATGGCTTCCGGTTGGATGCCGTGTAGAGTTTTAGCGTATTGCCGACGTTTCGCAAACGTTACAATTTGCATCATTAGGGTTGAGAGCTCCGATATTGAAGCTCCCTGGTCTCAGGCAGTCCTTATATACGCATGGTCATCGTTCCGGATGACTGCGCCAGCCAATCAGAGTTTTTGATTGATCAGCTGGTCAATTAAAAAACCGGGAGGACGGTGTGCCAGATTGGGTGTACCTGGTATATAAGGACTACCTGAGACCAGGGAGCTTCAGTATCGGAGCTCTCAGCCCAGATGATGCAAACTATAACGTTTGCGAAACGTCGGCAATACACTGAAACTCTATACAGCATCCATTCGGAAGCCATAAACAATTGTAACAATAATGGCCGTGAAAGCCTCAAAACGAGGAGCCTATATATAGTGTATTTATTCTTCTATTCGTTAATTATCCGAAAAGAAAAGTTTCCGGTCAAGCATTTCATTTAATAATTGTGGTATTAGCTATAATTATAAGAAGTAAAATGCGCTCCGAAGGGAAATTGCCTACTCTAACATATTTCAAGCAAATTCATCTTCTTGACTGAATCGATCACTGGTCGAACATTTATATGAACTATTGTTTCGCACCATGAAATTAGCTTCTGGGTATGTATAATTGGCTCATTTTTCAATCAAAATCTAATTAGAGTTCATTTCAAATACTGCAAACATAATTTTGGAGAACTAAGTACATACAATATCTTTCATTTTATTTAATCTATCAGGTTTTATTTGAATGAAAATGAAAAACAGATATACCCCCATTATTTCAATCGCAAAGATTGTCTTTTAAATCATTCTGAAAACTTGACTTTTTCAAATTTTAATATGCGTTCATTTTGCCAATATATATTCCAATTGTGGACTTGTATTGTACTGATTTTTCTAAAAAAAAATAATCAAACAAACAATCCAAGAATTAATTGTTTCTAAGTGTACAAAATTGTCGAGTAATTTCTAAACATCTGCAACTTTTAAGTTACAATTATTCGATTAACATGGAATACCCCATGTATGTACGTAGAATTGTATACATGAGTACATATTCGTCAGTTTTTGCGGTGTCAGATTACCTCTATAGATTTCGATTCTAAAGACGATTATCCACTATTGTCATTTTTTCACTCTCCATAATTTCCTTTTCATACGAATTTGCCGATTCTTCCGTTTGCTTATACAAATCCACTGAAACGAGAATCATGCTTTTTTCGTTTCATTTTTATTATTTTTCATTACAGTGCAAGCGCAGTATTGTGAAGATTCGACACAATGTCGTAGGGTCTGAGACCCCTCGAGAGATGCTCAAATTCTGCAGCAAAGAACGAAAAATCCACGAGACTCAGAGAGATGAAAGGATGAGGTACACAGAACATCCGTGCTACTAATATTACGAAACGATCAGCGTCCTCACGACAAGGTTTAGCTTGGTACTCGTCGTGAAACGTTACTTTAACAAGGTGTATAAAATGAGAGAATTTTCACCGGCTTTTCGAAGCTTGCCGAGAGACCAGACCACGGCCAAAAAGAGACCGGAAATCCGAGATCCTGAGAGACTCGGAATAAACTCGTCCGCGTGAAGAAAAGAAGAAAATGAGGCGAGTATTACAGACGTACATGAATTTATGTTAGAGACTACATAAATTCTGATATATTTTTAATTTTACTGATAAAACTGACAAGAAAGTATTACCGAATGGCTATAAATCAAGGTGGTTCTCATGCGAATGTATTTTTCTTTTTTTTCTTCAAATTTTAATGCCTTTTTTACTGCTCGTTAAAAACAATAATACAAAATGGATCAAAGTTCAACCGACCCTTCTTTCTCTGACTAATAAAGTCGGTTCAAATATGATCCACCTAATAGCTGGTCGCGCGTGAGATTTTCAAATGAATGTCTTTTTTTGATATTGCAATTTTTCCAATACTCTGCGTGCTACGTTCAGTACAAACGTAATTTTTGGACAATATTATAACATGAGAGCAATCTTAAATACCTTTAATACATTTACTACATTTTTCAAATTAATTAATGGCATCCATAAACCAGCACAAAGGGGATTATATGCCGATTCATAATCCTATGCACATGGCGCACGATTATGAGTATTGAAAGATAGTATTCATGCAAATTAAATGTAAAATCGGAGTTAAAAAAATGGCTCCATTTTCAATCATAACGTGGTATATAATTTTATTAACGAAGGGTATATCTATAGTTCTGACTGAGATGTGCAGCTTAAGGAGGTACGATCATCAACAAGAATCCAACTTTCGAACTTGAAATTTTTATCTTATACAGACGAAAACTTTATGCACCTGTTTCCAAAACCTAAACAATATTGACCGTTTCGTTTTTTCATACCAAAATTGAGAAGTCGAGTCTTTTTAACTGATAAGGCACGTCATCTGATAGAGAATATCGATCGAAACTTCAATGACCACAGTTTTGCTACTCATATATATCCAACAGAGGTAATTGATAAACGGAAATTTGGTAGATTAGACATAATCGACACTGTAAAGGATCGAAACATGGAACTTTACCGTGTTGTAGATCAAGGACTACGTTACGAGAAAGTTTCAATTTCCGGTGAAAAACGCAATAGCACCGACAGATTTGACATGGTCGCGCGTAACAGCTGATGCATTTGGCAAACCTGACTGTTAAAGAAATTAAATGTGTTGGAAATTTAGCGCGCAAGATGACATTGCGATATATGGCGTCATGATAGATGGCGCGAATGATAATGAGAAAACGTGGTCTGACGGAAATCGCCATGTTTGTGTGTGTTACAAGAAAGTCATTCAGATCGAACAGGGAAACGAGACCGATAAGTCGTGCGGTAGGGAATAGCCGTGGACTTGATCAGTTGCGCGTCGTGAGGTAATAAATGACCGTGGACTTGTTAGAATCGCGGTGGGTAAATCCATGTAGCAATAAAGTTGTGTTTTGTCTTCATAATTATTTATTAATATCACCGTTCGTCGTTACTTTTAATTATTGTCAAATTTTAGTTGCCGTAATCTTTATTCGAGGTTTGTTGCCTCTTGCTTTTCGAATAAAGATATAGAACGTTCCCACTGTCACATATAACTCGGAGTAGACTGTTATTTGGAAAAACCAGTGCGTCCGCACATCGCTTTCCTCGTTATAAAAAAAGAAGAGTACCGCTACAACGTACTTTTAACATACCCCTACTTTTTTTTCACTCTCGACTCATGGAGGATCTAATTCTCTGGCTTTGATTTTTTTATTTAAACTTATTCTTTACCACGGATTTGGTAGTTTGGAGGCAATCATAATGAAAAATATGAATATTCGACACAAGCTGAAGGCATTTTCAATTTAAGCTCTTTCTTGACTCCAAAGAACTAGTCGTACCTCCTTGAAAGCCCTCTAAGCATTCGATCTCATCATAAATCTGTTCCATAATTATATTTTTAATCTTTCATTCGTTAATACTGACAGTTCATGGAAAAAAAATGCTGCAAAATATCTTTTCATTTCCGTACATGTATATACACATGCATATGGCTATATTATCGTACGTATATATGTATGTGTATATATTCAGGTGTGTATGAAGAAACATATATATATTGGAATTGGAGAGCGCGATGAGAGTCTCATGTCGTTGTGAAAATGAATGCGAACCACCCAACTATCGAACTATCCAAACTATATGGTCGACTAATATCTCTACCATGTTCTACGATTGCATCACATATGTTTCCTGTTATCATCTCATCCTCCACTCTCATCCTTCCCTCACAACGAACCCAAAACCATCCAGAGCCTCCTACATCGGGCGCAGTAATTAATGGCGTTGGAAGTAATTGGACAGCACTTGCAACGCCACTTCTCCACACGATCATCCTTCGTGTCGCGTGGTGATTTGTCGGTCGTATGAAAGAGAAAGAGAGACACCGAAAAAAGAGAGAAAGGGATTATAACCCTGTGGATGAGCACGTGGTTGATCGTCTCCTCGTAAACTTGCAATTTGTCATCGTACAGAAGTGTCTCTCTTGCTCTGTCCCTTTCTCTTTTTCCTTTTATCTACTTCTGTCTCTCTTTTACCGAAGTACGTACTATAGGAGCAAGCTAGAAGTTTTCCCACCGCCTCGAGTATCCTCCGATTTCCACTTCATCCACCCCTTTCACATTTCTCTTTTCACTCCCACCGTCTTGAACGAAGAAAATATTTAAGAATCGAGCGCGCGTACTTCACCCCCCCCCCCCCCTCCCCCTCTGCTCTACCGCTATCCTGCCACATTCTACTACATCCTTTCGGTATTATACTCTCTCGATAACGCACATCACTCTTTTTTCTGTTTCATTTTATCTTCCTTTCTTCTGCCTCGACGCTTCAGCCAAAGGACCAGGACCCGACCTTGATACGAATTCATGAAGGAAGGCGATCGGACGATCATCCCCACGGATGCCGCACGTTCGGGAATCTCATTTAGAGCGAGGAATGATAGATAAACGTCCAAGGAGTTGAAGAATTGTGCCGATGTATCGGAGATAGCACCGATGTTCATGAAGAATTGTTACACGGTTGTTATGTTAGAAAAAAAGGGTCACTCTCTACGTGGGAGTATCGTGCCAGCTCTTTTGTTGCTGGTAGGTAGTTGCGCTCTGCAATCAAGAGCCGCTGCATTTCCCGATTGGACCGATTGCCCAGCGGTCTGTCGTTGTAAGTGGACGTCTGGAAAGAAATCAGCCCTCTGCCCGGACGCCGGCCTCGAGAATTTACCAGCTACTTTGGATCCTGACATGCAGGTACTTGATCTCTCCGGAAATCGCATACCCAGTCTACAATCGGAGATATTCAAACGAGTCGGTCTGGTTAATCTTCAACGTGTTTTCCTTCGCAACGCTGGTATTCACAAGATACACGGTGATAGTTTTCGCGGTATGGGCATACTCATCGAGGTTGATCTCTCAGACAATCACTTAAAGTCTCTGGAACCGGACACTTTTCACGGGAACGAAAGACTAAGGATCCTCGTATTAAGTGGCAATCCACTAATAACACTGAGATCCCATCAATTCCCATTACTGCAGCACCTTCGAACGCTAGAACTTCAGAGATGTTCCCTAAAGGAAATTCATCCACAAGCTTTCGCCCATTTGGGAGGTCTCGAGTCTTTGAAACTCGACGGTAATCAGCTTGAGTACTTGGATAGTAGAGTTATAACGTGTCTCGTTCGTCTCACCACGCTTACCCTCGAGAGTAACAACTGGATCTGCGACTGTAGACTGCGAAATTTTCGTAGCTGGCTCGTGGACAATAACGGTGTACCACAAAAGATTTATGGTACTTCGCAAATCTGCCAAGGACCGTCGAGATTACGAGGACGTCATTGGGAGAGCGTTAAAACAACGGAATTTGCGTGTGAACCGAAAGTTTTCGTACTAGCGAACACAATACAAGAAGAGGTCAGTGGGAATCTAAGTTTGGCGTGTTCGACAACGGGCGATCCGGAGCCTGAAGTTTGGTGGCAATTGAACGGTGCTAGCCTCAATGCGAGTCGAGTTGAACAAACATTTTCCAGCTCGATAATCAATAAATTTGAGGACGAAGAACTAATCGGCAATAGAATCAACGAGAAATGGAACAATTTGACAATTTACAACGCAAGCGATGCTGATGCCGGTGAATACGCTTGTTTCGCGAAGAACGTCGCTGGAATCGCCAGTGACGTTGTAAATATCGTTGTTCCCCGGGTATTCAGCGCGCCTACTCTCTCCCAAACGGACAATTGGTACTTGTGGATAAGTTTAGCGGGTGGTGGTGCGGCGGCCCTTTGCGCTTCCTTATCAGCCGTTATACTCGTAATATGTATGTGCGGTAGTACCAGACGCAAGAGAACACGAGAAAAAGTAAAGTTACAGAGTAGCGGTAGCTTCGGGGATCAAGAAAAGAAATTGCTAGATCTCTCGGTAACTACTACAACCGGCGGTAGTGGAAACGGCAATGATCGTAGCAGCGGCCGTGGTAGCTTGGCCGAAACTTGTAGTCCCGGTGATCTAGAATTGACGGAACGTGGTTCTATTTGCGATCCTATCGCGGCGGCCAGCGTAACCGTCGAACGTTTGAGGCCGGAGTGCAATGTACCAAGTGGTTTACGCGCTATTCCTTGCACAAATGTATTTCCACCACCACCGCCGGAGTTTACCACTGGTGTACTGCCAGCCGGTATATTTGGCAATATCTTTATCTCTGTATCATTGCCGCAGGATGGTGAACGCTGCTATCCGGATCTCCTAGATATTCCGGTACACTCGAGCACCATTGCCGACAAATTTAACATTGATCCACATCCCTCCTCGTCAATGGTATCAAGCTATGCTACACTACCACGTAGATCGTTGAGATCTACCGATCTTGGTTCACCCTATGACAATATGGGACCTCGTGTTACAGCTACCGGAAGCTCGACCTTCTCGTTGACCGATGATCTACGATTATCACCACCCCCACCACCGAGAATCATCAAACCTCCGATTGAATTCATTTCTCTCTGAACATGTGAGACACACCGGTAGCTGCTACGACTGAGCTGCTTCTCAAATGCGTGCTGCCCAAGTAATTTATAAATGCAGCATCCGTTCTTCCCTTTGAAATGTTATTATAAGCATTTCTCAACAAAACACACCGATTTGCGCAAACTTTATAAATCTACATCTTTTCTTTGGGTTTCAATATCATTATATAATCAATTTTAAGTGAAACTTTTTTCACGCTCAATTTTTTTGTTGCGTTGGTTGATGGATACTCTGCTGTTTCGCAGGCCTAAATTTTTTATCAAATTTGTCAATCAGATGTTCGATTTTAGCGTAGATTTGAAGAAGGTACGACTACCCTGACAGATATAATATATGCGAATGCAAGTTCCATATTTTGTTCGTAGATGAATTATCTTTGAGATTGTGAGGATGCATATATTTTGATGTTCAATAATCAAAATAACGTAAAAAGAATGATGATCCATTGGAAGAGTCAAATGGTAGAAATACATTCTGTTTCTTATACACCGTGTTCGTCTTCCACATTACATACTAACGTGGATGCTTGATCAAGTCCATTTTTTTTAGTCGATTGATGTAATATTTAAGTCATATTTTAAAAAACATAAAAATCATAACGTTCTTGTAAAGATCCTTTAGACAATTTCCATACGGTGCCTGCCTAAAATGGAAGGAAATAAAAATTTCATAACCGTTTTATCACGCTCTATTGAAATATGCTAATTTTCAATCAAAAAATCTTCGTCAATTCAGTAAAAATTCGGTCTATTTGTAAGGCATAATAAAAGTGAAAAAATAGTCGTACCTCTTCAAACATTTTAAAAATAAAACTATACCTGAATTTTTTACATTGGCGAATTCAAGGAGTATCTGTCAACGATCTGAATAATGAATAATCGGAAATGAAAGCTCAGCAAAAAGTAAGAACAATTGAAATTACAAGAGAATGAACATAAAAGCAACTTTAATAACTCATTCAATTCAGTTGAGTATCAAAGTAATTCGCTGTCAATCATTCCGCGTATTAAAAACAGATGCTGCACCGCAGACAAAAATATAATTACCGCTTGTTCATCAACAAAGATTTATAAAGGGGAAGAGAAAAAAATCTTTTTTAACTATGAGACTCGTCTAACTAGCGCTGGGGCTACCTTCGAAAAATGAATACAAACTTGATATATACAAAAAAGAAAACAAACCACTGAGAAAATCAAAAGCATTACATACATAAGTTTCATCGCAAAATTATATATATATACACAAATGGAGAGAAAGAAAAAAATTACCAGTCCCTTTTGTCTGCCTGTGAATCGCCTGGATGTTTGACTCCAACTTTTTGCTTGAGTGTAAAGTAAGAGCGCGTGTGAACGTAAGAGACCGAAAGCGAAAGAGTGAGAGAGAATCACTTTTTCCCTTCTTATACCAAAAATCCCATTTTACGAAACTTTTACCTTAGTCGCTAAAAGAGCATGATCGTCGGGAGCCAATGTAAATATTTTCACGTGAAAATTCTTCGTACTTTAACGATTAAACTTTGCCCTCGAGGCGAGAAAAAGCGAGAGAAAAACTCTTGTGCAAGAGAACGGGAACAACTTAATTTTCCGCTTCCGTTCTCGGTCATGAAGGAGTTAAAAGAAAAAATAAATTAAAAAAAAACGAAGGAGAAGCAGAAGGAGAAGAAGGAGAGAAAACCCTTGTATCACTAGTTTGTTAAAATCCTTACCTGTGTAAATATTTGTTATATTATATATGAAAAAGAAATTACAAAAAAAAAATCGAACATCTAATTACGCGTAGTGAGGCTAAATCACATACGCGAGTACGTAGATACGAGAGAATAAGAAACAAAACAAAAAAAAATCATAAATCGGTATTTATTATGAACGCTTTGTCAATTAATAAAACCATTGAATTTTATGTCACGTGGGTTATCAGTATACTACTTTCCATTTATACCAGTTTCCCTACACGTTTGTTTCGTTATCCATACATGTGTGTATTCAGATTTTACTGGCAATAGGGACATCAGTTTTTAGAGGGTATAAATACCATGTGTCGTGAGAGATAAAGTCGTTTTTCGAATATATACTGAAATCTCGGAAATCCATGCTCCACTCGTTTTAATTACGACGCTGTATACTGCAAGTACTGGGTGATTATACATGACAAGTGTTGTATTGTGAGGGAAAAAGGAGGGGCACATTTTTTATGATGACAGGGATGGAATAAACGAAGCTCGGTCGACATATAAAGTTTTCAGTGCTATCGGCACAAACAACAGGTCGATGAATACATAAGTTTCACGGAATGTTTTCGGCTACCGGGATTACCAATTGTCGAAAGCCAATGGTCACAAATTTCTTCCATATCGAATAATGTCAATCAGAAACACACCGATACTTTATATACATACAGATACATATATAGATATATATTTATATATATACATTTTGCGATGTTGCTATGTTCGTAACATCATGTATATACATAAATATGTAATTTACGACATTATGTTAGTTGTAGTGGCAGCCTCGTTTTCCACCTCACGTACTAGTCGAGGTATAAAATTATGTACCGGTTGCTGGTTCAAATTCGTCATTTCTGGAAACAAAAATTCGAACGTGATCCGGGTGAATTTGTAGATTTTTGTCGGTTCATCCAAAAGAAATAATATTTTCAATTTCTTAAACAGCATTCTATACATCCGTAATTTCAATGTTCTTTCTAATTATTGCACGTTCATTTAATGCGGGACAATAAATTATTGAATTTAACAAAAAATTAAACTAATTAACTAAAAGGTCACCATGCAAACCAAACATTTTTTCAGCGTAATCACAATACTCCTCTGATTGTAGATTTTTTTTTTTCAGAATACCCAAGTGATTCGATTTTTGAAAATAGACATGCATAATGCAACGTTTCAATCATATTTAAAAAATGTGCATTTCAACATAAATATTTTTCATCTATTTCAAGAATCTAACGAAGCGTTAAATGGTAATTAAATGATTAAATCAAACACTGTAATTCGCCTTCGGAAGAGAACGTGAAAAGTATTGTGATCATTTGTGTATACCTCGCGTTGCAAAAAGTAATGCCCATGGTCCATCAATTTGTTGATTACAACGATGAGAATGACGATATTCTTTTTTTAATTCGCCACTCGGATGATTTACAAACCACATATCATTCTTTAGTTCCTCCAAACGTTTTTCAGATGGCTCCCATTCACTGGGATAATATTCTACAAATTGAGTAAATTCTGTCGATGAGTATTTCATAAACTACTATCGGACTAAGTTTTTTCATCATCAATAAAAAAATTAATATTATTAAATCTCTCCAATGGAGGCAAAATATTTGAATAGTTAATAACACTTTCATGACATTTATTAGAATCTGTACATTCAATAAATAAACATTTCGGTGCGTACTTACTGTTATAATCAGAATCACCCAAATTGTCGATATCAAAATCTCGATCGGCATGAATTCTTGAATTCGAATCAAAATCACGGATCCCATTAGAACCGAAACTGGAAACAGAATCGATGGATCCAGATCGACCCACTCGTGGATAGTTCACTAAACCAGCGCTACCATCAGATCGAGCAAAGCTGGCCATAGCGAGGTGTCTTCCGATCCTTGGAAAAGGTACCATCCCGGATGCTCGTCTCTCGTTCGATTTTAGATTTTGCGCATCTACGTTCATAGAAGATTTTTTGTTAAATTTAATCTGTTCAATTTTACTGTATTTTTAAAAACAATTTTTATGAGTTTATTTTCAGACAAGGCTGTATGGATTTGACCATAATTCGATGCTTTGATCCCAAAATTCGATTGTATCAGGAATACCGTCATTATCGAGTTCATTTTTACTTTCTATTTTGCAGCATTTTTTTCACGTTTAAATTTACGGAATTGAAATATAAATATTCTTATAAACTGCTTTGAAAAAGTCCTATATTTTTTATTTACGATGAATGTTTCAAAATCAATTTTTAGTTCGCTTGACGAATTTTCGATAATAAATCAATATTTTTTCAGTTACAAACTGCAATAAAATTAGCTAATCCAAAAACACTCGATATTTATTTCATTTTAGTTTTCTAGTTTTGAGGTTTTCACGGCTATGATTGTTATAATAGTTTATGGCTTGCGGATGGATGCCGTGTAGAGTTTCAGCATATTGCCGACATTTCGCAAACGTTACAATTTGCATCATCAGGACAGAGAGCTCCGATACTGAAGCTCCCTGGTCTCAGGTAGTCCTTATATACTTTGGTCCTTTGGATTCGGGAGCACTTATGCTATTTTCTTTTATGGTTTGAATATGACCTTGATGTTGTATTTTCTGAGAACTCTGCTTATGCGATATTATGGAAGAACGGACAACCGTCCTTCCATATCTTCACCAAAGGCCCCCCTTGAACACACCAGGAGTATATAAGATACCATGCTCATGCGGAAAAGTGTACATAGGAGAAACCAGGAGGACGATCTGTACACGGATCAAGGAACACCAACGGTGTGTCAGATATAGCCATATTTTTTTAAGTCAGCACTAGCCGAACACAAGATGGTAACAGGACACTCCATCCTTTTCGACAAAGCTCAAATGCTGGCCAACCCACTGAGTTATTTCTCTAGGAAACATAGAGAAGGCCTAGAAATCCGAAAACACTTGAACAACCTTAACAGAGACGGAGGTTACCAGGTCAACCCAATCTGGTACACCGTCCTCAATCACATCAATTTAATTTATCAATTCAATCAAAAACTCTGACTGGCTGGTACAGTCATCTGGAATGATAACCATACGTATATAAGGACTACCTGAGACCAAGGAGCTTCAGTATCTGAGCTCTCAGCTCTGATGATGCAAATTGTAACGTTTGCGAAATATCGGCAATACGCTGAAACTCTACACGGCATCCATCCAGAAACTATAAACTTTTTAGCTAATTTTAGCTAATTGTAATATTCTTTTTAAATCTAAATTCGTTCATTTCATCTAACTATAGTTTGCACCACGATGCGTACAAAAATCGCATAATACAACGAAAAAAAAACTTGAAATATATTTTTTTACTGACGATTGAGTGAAGTTGAAACTACTAGAAAAACTAGCACGATACATATAGGGTCTTTCATCTCGACGACTATTTTTACAATCTCGAATAACACGAGGTAGAAAACTTGACTCGTTCCGTATCTGTTTTGAAATGTTTGAAACTGTATGTTGCAATGCTGGAGAACGCGACGATACTGGATACCGGTAGCTTTTCAGCGAGGGATTTTATACCTCCGAGGGTTGTTCGAAGTTGGCGCATCGTCGTACCCCACCCCTTTGTTGAGTTATCGTTCTCTATCTTTTTCTCTCTTTCTCTTGCTCTCACTCACAACTTTCATTTGCCATTTATTTACCACCCACTATTGCCTGCTTGGAATCATGTTCTTTATGGCGTACCCCTTCGATTAATCGAGCCTAAGAACAATCTTGGCAGATTAAATACGATATATACCCTTTATAAGTAAAATTAATGTGAATATTCATGTATTCCCAGAAACCTGCAGTGCAAAACTTTTGGAATATCAGTTTTAATATCTGCAGGGAAAAAATGACAATACCAGTTGAAAAATTGCAAGACCTTACAATCGATATTTAGAGGTAACAATAAAGAGTAACACAACTAATTGCTAAGAAAAAAAAATCCATTTGTATCTGGGCAAAATTGAAGTTCATATGAATATAAGTCATTTGGTTCGGATTCGATCACGCCATGGGATCCTCAAGTAGTACGAGTCAACGGCCCTCACCTACTTCCAATCAGACACGTGCAATTCGTGATTATTCCATGCATATGACAATAATTGCGCACTACCCAGTGGATTCAACGAACAAATGTGCAAGTATATCTCACAAAGGGCGTGATAGGCATCGATGCTTGTAGATTACGATACGGTTTATAAAATCGTGACATATCCTCCCGATGATCCATAAGCCTCATGAGATATTTTCAAAACTAGCTCATCTTTTAAGCTCGATTTCCACATCTCGTTTTTTTTTACTGTTACAATAAACACGATAACAACAACGATTACAAAATGATCGGAATAGAAATGATATTATGTTTGTATATAATTATAAAAAGATTCAAAAAGTTTCAATTCTTTGCCTAATTAATATATGTCATTCATAATGATAGCTTTTTAAATATATTTATATTGTGACCAGATATGTACAACAGTGTTGCCGACAATTTCGTGCCGATACAGATAATGATGAAGAAATAGAGTTTCTAAAAAAACCCGACAAGTTTATTGTTGATATACTAATACCGTTAGGGACACTATTGATAAATAAATTGACTATGAGAACTTAACCCGTCAACGGGTGCGCTATGAGACTTTTTCTCGCACTTATATTAAAACGAGGATTACTCGAAAATTTCAAATAGCTTAAACATTTGAAATTTTTTCTATCTTCACCAAATTTATTCTTCTGTATGATAGAAGAGTTAAAAAAAATTTTGAATTTTTTTAACTATTATTTTTTGGTTTTTAGTGTCAATTATCGTTATATTTATGGTTTTTTTTAAATAAAAATGCTTGGTAGCCTCAATCACTGTGGCGAAATTATGTTCAAATTCCTATTTATCAAATTTATCACTTGAAGCTATACATGTGAGAATATCTCTCATCGCGCGCCCAATGCTTAAAGTGTACGTAGCGCGCCCGCTGACGGGTTAACGGGAAAAACCAGTTTAGGGGGCCGAAATTTTGGTGTTTTTCGTGAATTTTTTTAACAGGGAAGGAATAATCGGAATTTGTTTAAACTTGGAGGATATTTTATTCATGCTTTGAAGTACACTTTGTAATTTTTTCAAGTCATTTCCGCTGGAAATAGTGGAGTTAGAAACTGCTGTCCAAGGACGATCGCCATCCGAGTTTTTTGCTGGTGGACATTCCTGAAGTCATAATTTTTATCTGTAATCATTACAATTGTCTTTTTTCATTAACAACATATTTCCTAAGAATATGAACCTAATTGTGATGAAAAAAGTTGAAAATTGCATGTTTTTGAGGTGTTTGAACACAATGTCATGTTTTTATACCATGTTTTTTCACCTTTTTTGCATTAAAAAAATATTTTTAATAATAATATCATCCCAGAGCTAGGTTCATATAGATTGTAATTGAATAAAGAATATTCACACAAATTTTCAGAACGATTGGTCAATAACTTTTTGAGCTAGAATGCCCACCAGTTGAAAAAAAGTCGTCCATGGACAGCAGCTTCTAACTCCACTATTTCCGGCGGAAATGACTTGCAAAAATTACAAAGTGTACTTCAAAGCATGAATAAAATATCCTCCAAGTTTAAACAAATTCTGATTATTCCTTCCCTGTTAAAAAAAATTTACGAAAAACACCAAAATTTCGACCTCCTAAACTGGTTTCTCCCGTTAATAACGAAAATATCATTACTACTATTATTATTATTATTATTATTATTATTATTATTATTATTATTATTATTATTATTATTATTATTATTATTATTATTATTATAAATAGGTAAAGAGAAGAGAAAAGTTTTAACAAAGCAGTACCAACCTCGCAAAACAAAATGTAATTAAAAGCATGATACCAAATATAGATAAAAGAGAATTTGTGAGCCTGCTTGATACAAGGAGTAATTTATAAGGAGAAAAGGGAGAGAGCTCGTCTCATCATGGAAAATGTCGTTTCCATGCATGCTTAGCGTTTCGCTAAACGATTCATTTGAATATAAAAGACACCGGGATACACAGCGGGTTTGCCCTATCTATCGGCTTTTAAGCTCGTTGTCTTAGTGTCGTCGCCTACGTGCAAACTTATTCTATAGCTCCGATATTGCTGGTAGAACATGCATTACAACATCGATACGGTATTTACATTATCAATTTGCAGGGATTCTAATATGTAGCAAAAAGGAATAATGAATTTTTTTACACACGTAGAAATTGGATAAACGATACTTTTTTATAGGTCCCTTGATTGCTCGAAAATTTTCCATCTTCGTTTCACAGTAGTACCCAACAGTACGAAGTCTCGCAATTTCTCATTCGACTAATACCCGAATGCGGATTCACGAATGAAAATCATTCCACATGAATTATGATCGTCGAATAATTAGCGCGCTCTTTCCCCCCTTTCCATTGTTCGCACCTCAATATCAGGTTAATCTTAATCCAGATCCACTGTGTACTCGATATGTACAGCTCCGAATAACGCCATTACCAAAATCACGGTAATTCATCTATTAACCAGGTAACGAAATCCTCTCACTTGAAATTAGTTCGCGAAGAAGAAAGGCCAGCGGGCGAAAATCTGTTCGGATATTCTTTTGATATATCTATTTATTGTGTTAGCTCTATTTGATGGAATTTTGAATATTGCTGTTTACAAGAAATCATGATGAAGACGTACGATTAAATAAATGAAGTAGCAAAAAAACTCCTGACAATTAGGGTAAAAAATGTTGTATTTTTGCAAGTTCTAAATTCCTCAAATGATTTTGCCGAAATTCAATACCCGAATATGTTTGCCCTTTGGATTATCTATAATTCAGAATAGAACATTCTCAAACTATGGATGAGGAAGATCCCTCATCAATTTCAATAGCGGTCGACAAATGTTTCGAATTTAATGGACGCGCGAATAAGTCGATCCGGCATATTTTCGAGAATATTTTAAACCATGGCTAGCCACACACCGACGATAAATCAATTGGCTGATTCAACTATCGGATAGCAACAACCACAGTGTAAAAGCACATATGAGTGAAAACACGCAAAATCGGCCGAATTGACAATCTGTGTCCGAACACAAATTCCCAATCGGCTAAGGGCTTAAATGTTCGAAATTAGACGAACTATTATTTATTATTATATATTATTAGTTAGTATAACTAAAATTATTCGTTTATCCGTTTATTATTTCGATCGATATAGCATAACATAAAAAATCACGTTTCCCGAAGCACTATGAAAAAAAAGTTGCTGCACGGTCTGCATCATTTCTTCTTGAAATGCTGATGGATCTGTAAAACGTAAAAAAATTCTTGTAAAATAAAGTTGTAGTTATAGTCTGTCGAGCCGGATTTTTGAAATTCGAAAAATTTTGGCAATTTACGGCAGTTTAAAAAAAAGTGTGCATTTTGTGTCATAAATGTCACACTTTAATTATGATTATAAAATTTTTTAATCACAACATCAAAAATCCGACTCGACAGACTATAGAGAAAACAATTTTGAATATTTAAAAAAAAAAGCATCAAAAAATATTAAAAACTGTATGAGTTATCATGCAGACCGTGTCAGAAAAAGTAGTTTTGAGAAAAATGCATTTAAGGATGCTCCTCTGTTTGTTTGCGGGACGAGTCGTCCAAGGGGGGTCCCTATGCTTATACACGGGCCAGGCTCAGCATAGCCAACTTTGAAATCTTACTTTTGAACAATTAAGAAAGTAGTTTTCTGCCTGTACTATGAAGTAAAAATGGTCAAATTTTTGGAATATTGTTTAATGAAATATATCCAAACTCATTGCATACGTTATAAACATTAATATCAGTATTATCCATCGCTTAGGGGGTGAGGTTGGTGGCGCCCGGCGCAGTGTTGCCAAGTCGCGCCTGCTTTCGACCAATGTTCGAGACTTTTGTAAAATTTTATTTAATTACTTGACAAAAAAGCTCCTAATGAAGGTAATCTTTTGCACACGGCTTCCTTATGTATTGAACTAGGTTGTGTATTTTTTTTTAGGTGTTGGCATTTCAGGTTCGCGAACGACAATACAATTACAGCCTGTTTTTCATGTACGGCCATAAGAACGCGTGTTAAATAGCATTGTTTTTAATATTTAATATCTCGACAACGAGGCTCCTAATCTCTTTGAAATTTTACACACACTTTTAGAAAATCAATATTGATAGGCTGTAAAAATTTCAAGTCGATGGCATTAAATCGATATAACAGAGGAGCATCCTTAAAGTTTCAAGTGCGTTTCGCTCGAGACATCTACCTGCGCGCATCAGACTCTCATTGGGCAGTCACGTTTTCTATAATAACTTTCGATCTATGAGGAATTTGTACAATCGACTTACACAGAAATACGCCTAAAACTATAGAGAATAATAATCTGTAAAAAAAAAATCGATTTTTTGAAAATTCTGGACGTATGTAAGGCCTTAACGTTATTATTACATATATTTCCATACTGCAAATACTAGTATTTAGGAAAATTTTCCTGTATTTAATAACGTTGTATTTAGTAAAATTAATATTCATTAAATATTCATATACTTTTTTGGTGGATAAAAATTGAAATATTGTAATTGAATTTATATGTTTGAAAAAAATGCGTACAGTGCGCAATGAAACTTATTAATTTGACATATATTCAAAAGTTTTTCACATAGTGTACGAATAGAGGAAGAAGGTTTAAAAATACCGTTGTACATGAAGTAAAATTTTATTTCCGCAGCGCATTATGATTGCATAATTGTAGCGATCACTAGTATTGTTTGCTGTTCTATTGTAACATATTTCTATATCACCTTGATATTGATGGTTGTGTTAATGGTTATACTGTTTGTATTAATGTTATTGTATACACCATATTGCCTTGTAAGCCGATTATGAAGAACACCTTTTTGTCTTTGTGGAGAATAAGCCTAATAAATACAATTAGGTTATGCGCACATTTCAATTTGAATAAAACGGAATTTTGACATTGATCTAAATGTATCTCCATATATGTAAGTATGGCCGAGGTAAAAGAACAGCTGCGTATAAGAAGATATATGGTTCCCACACTATTCAACCAATTTCATAATATCGACGTTCAAAATATCTCACAAAAATAACCAACGCAATAATAACCACAGTAGAAAGAACCAATGTTAAAAATAACCAGAGTCACAATATCCAATGTTAAAAATAAACTAAGTCAAAATAATCACGCAAAATAATATAAAATCTGATCTCAATATAAAAACTAAATAAAACGATCTGATGAAAAACTATTTAGAAAAATTACCGTTAGAAAAAATTGTAGAAATAGTATTTTGACTAAGTGTAAATAGTATATGACCAAGTCCGAATAGTATTTCCATGTATTTAAGATCTAACCACCCTGGGTTTGAATTACCCCGGGTTTGAACCACCCGAGGTTTGAATTATATATGGTTTTAAACTATATGACCAAATGCAAATAGTATTTCCATGTATTTAAGGTCTAATCACCCTAGGTTTGAACCACCCTAAGTTTGAATTCTATATGGTTTTAAACTATGTGACCAAGTGTAAATGGTAAATATATTGAATCAAACACCCAAATAAACAACATCTAAACGAACGAACAAACAAACAACAACCAATGATAATTGACATGAATTGGTAATTAAAGACAATCTATTAATGCATTCCGAATTAATGTATTCACTCCAAAATAAATAAAGACTAAACAGATATAAGTGGGTTATTTTTATTGTGGTTATTTTGAAAACGCTGAAAAAACAGCACGCATGCGTGCTGTAAAAAAGTTACGACAAGTACATTTTCGTAGGCCTCGAAAAAAATAATCGCATTTATTTGATTCAATCCAAAGTGTTCAAGTCTGTAAAAAGATCCGAATAAATGCAATCCTTCGAAAAATTATGAAGCCCTCAAAAAATTTCGGAATCCCCGAACAAAATTATCAACTAAATTCAAATTGAGCAAAAAAACAACGATTCAATCCTCGCAATAAATGATATTCAAACTTTACAAAAAGTTACTAAATATATAGGGAGCCACTACAGCATATATGGCCAAGAATGTAGACTTTGTAATATTTTATGAAAGTTCCAAAAAATGTTGAAATATATTCGAATCGTCTAGGTAACGTCTTATAATATGAAAAATTATCTCACGATACTTGGTCTCTACATAGTCTCTACGAGCCTTGATACTCTACAAACTTGGCCATATATGCTGTACTGGATCTCTATTTATTTAGTAACTTTTTGTAAAGTTTGAACTTCATTTATTGCGAGGACTGAATCTTTGTTTTTTTGTTCAATTCGAATTTACTTGATAATTTTGTTCGGGGGTTCCGAAATTTTTTGAGGGCTTCATAATTTTTGAAAGAATTGTATTTATTCGGATCTTTTTGCAGACTTCAACACTTTGGATTGAATCAAATACATGCGATTATTTTTTTCGGGGCCTATGAAGATGTACTTGTCGTAACTTTTATACAGCACGCATTCGTGCTGTTTTTTCAGCGTTTATTTGTCTACTTTATGTAAAGCATTAAAAGCTTTTTATTTAACCGTATCTAAATAACGGTATAAAATACAGCATTTTTTTAGCCGCAAACATTTGAAAAAGTTATGGGCCAAGTACTTCTTGCGTCTAAGCTCAATTTACGATGGTAAACTTTTATCCAATTATTACCAACGAAACTGTACTTTAGAATCGTGGACCAATTTGTGTTGTTATCGTAAGATAACGTAGTAGTTTCGCCAAAGCGGATTTCTATATAATCATTATAAATAAGGGGGTCACATTCAGGACACTATTATGTGATTACGGGCAAAATTTTTAATAAAAGGATTCACCCGTTCCAGATTCGATAGATCTCTTATATAAAATTGTATAGTTCTACATGCCTTTCTTATGGAACACATTAGAAAATATTACATTTCTCACGATATCTCTGTAACTTCTCTACAGATTTTTTAAAATTTTTTATTCTCATGTATAATAAGAACCGTATGTCGAAGTTTGTGAAAAAAAATAGAATT
Source organism: Rhimphoctona megacephalus (assembly GCA_963989365.1). Classification (NCBI taxonomy): domain Eukaryota; kingdom Metazoa; phylum Arthropoda; class Insecta; order Hymenoptera; family Ichneumonidae; genus Rhimphoctona; species Rhimphoctona megacephalus. Next base: position 21,422,463 of record OZ022414.1, on the reverse strand, counting down.
TTGACCGTTTAGTTACGGGGACATAGCGATATAAGGTATGGGCCATGTGTATTGAAGTGGTTATTTCTAAAACTCTAAACTTTATATTCGGCATTCTTCCCGATACTTTATATGTTTTTTTATATTCATTCAAGATATAACAACTAACATTATTAGATTATGCCGCAAGTTATATCCCAGCTTCCATAGATTGACCGTAGAGCTAACAGTAATTGAAAATTTGAAATGTATTTCAGCATTTTTTGAAGATTTTATAAAATTTAAGAAATCTGCCCGTACTTGACCATATATACATGTTTCAAAAGATTTTAACTTGTTTAGTATATTTTCGTCAAGTTCTAAATTGAGTTTTTGTGATAATTAAATTGTCACCGTTTTGTGCAGTTTGAATTTATATGGTAGTTTCTGGGTGACGGGAGTGGCTCTTATAATTTTTTTGTGAGGAGGGAAGTGAATGATACAGTTATTACTAGAATGCTATACGCTCTATGAAAATGTACTCGTCTCAATATTTCAATGCAAGTTCACCGTTTTTTGGGTGATTTGTCACCCAAATGTCTACTTTTTACACAGTAGACATTTGTTACCCAAATTGTCTACTGTGTACAAAGTAGGTATTTGCATTATTTCGATTAAACATTTCCTAATAAATTTCTACATAGGTTTAATAATCAGTTATCTGTAACGTCCAATTTATGAAACCTTTTCTGCAAATCTGGTGGGAGTTTTTCGGCTATTTGACATTTTTCATAGCGAAAATAAAACTTAATTAAAAACAATTTTTTTATGACTTTTACAGTTTTTTAGGTTTCGAAACTCTTCACTTTTCATAGCACCAAATATAATTCAAACCTAGAGTGGTTATTCCTAAAAAAACAGAAGGGGATTTAGTGAAGTGGGAGAAAAGTGGGGTTAAAGTGATGGGATGGACTCGTAAAAACCCTCAAGGGGGAGCAATAAAAAAATTAAAATTTTTTTTTAAATTAACAAAAGATAACGCTACACTGAAAAAAAGGCATAGTGCTGAGAGCGGAGGCGTAGTTGACTCAACTACGCCCTGAGGTTGGATACGGCGAAACCAATGGCGTAGTTGACGCAATCTCCGCGCGTAGTTGAAGGTATTTTGTTGAGCCAACTACGCCCGCAATTTGAGATAAAACTTTAAATATTCAATAGAACCAAAACATTTTTTCGATAAAATTCAATAAATATTTGAAATAGTATCATGGCATTGCTCGGAAAATGTGGAAAAGTATTTCAGTCAATTTTATCAATAATGTTTGGATTAAATGAATTGCATTGTTTAACTAAAACGTACAGTGATTGTACTGAACAATTATGATTTTGAAAGGACTGTAAAGAAATATTTGAAACTTTTTTTGATATATATATTTTTTGGAATATTTTTTATTTGATATTTTTTATTTTATATTTTGCGATTTTTAACAGTAAATACGATTAATCGATTTTTTGCTCTCTCGTAAGAGAGAGCCTACCCGCCTACCCTAACATAATTAGGTGGCAAAACCTTTTCATATCAGAGTACTTTAATTGTACGATAAGCCTTAATCCCTCATAAAACAAGGGTTCGGGTATTTTCGACGACCATCGGTCGGAGTGATTATAATTTAACGATTCAACGTCGGAACTTTATGGACGCACGGGCGGTGCGACGCTCACGCGAGAGCGCTTCGCCCGTGGCCCTCTAGCGGATTTCTACCACACCAGAAATCCAGCCAGGGAATAAAGCTGTCCGGTTACAATATATATAATTCGTATTAAACAAAACTTATTGTTTGCGCAACGAAATTTTAGTAGCTTTAGCAAAAGGTTTATTTGTTTGAATAGTAACAAAAGATTTCATCCAAATTACTACTAGGTAATTAGCTTAATTACAAATTATATTCCGTTGATCTATGGTGTCATTGAATTCAATTCTCGCAGAGAAGTTTATTCGACGCTATTATTTTATCAAATCACGGACAAACTGTATACAACTCAACCTCCATGTGATTATTTCAAATTCAATCGATTCTGTATCTCAAGTTTTGTTTTTTCTCAATGTAACCATTTATTGCGGTTGTATCACATGAAATAGACTCAACTCAAATAAATTAAAATTTAGCGACAAAATCGTGGCGTAGTTGTCTCAACGACATGACTTTCAATGGATCAACCACCGGGTGATTAACTAAACATAATATGACCATTGGCGCAATGAAATTCGTCCAATCTCATCGCGTAGTTGGCAATACTTTATTTTTTTTTCAGTGTATGATTGAATTGAAAAAGAATTGTGATTTACCATTACAAAGATTTACTCAAGTAGAAAATGAAAATGTATATAACATTTCATAATTCGAAACGAAAAACAAGTGATTTATGATGGTTAAAATATGATATCAAGAGACACTGTAGCAGCTCGAAGCCAAGTATTAATAAAAAAAATTAGCCGGCGCGATCTCAAGCCCTGCCGCACTCTTATATACTCAAACATAACGATTTTCTAATGATTTATAATATGCTGAAGCTTCTAAATTGTTCAAGTATCGGGTAAATATTGCGTTAATAGTTATTCCCGATTTTGATGTGGAGCTGCTGCATTATTTATCATTTTCAAGTAAATTTTTTTTTTCGTAATTCTATCAAAGGCTCTGGCAATATGGTTCGCCGTTTAGCTATTTATTAACTTCATAAAAATTAAACCCAATAAAAAATATACCGAATGAGAATCACTCAATATTATGTTTAAACATACTAATAACTCTGGAATCATTTTATATTAAGGTAAAAAAAGATAATAATTTCGGATTTGAAGTTATGTACATGGATTTAATAAAAGAATTAAAGTTATGTACTACACATAATGGAAATTGTGGATAAATGTTATATCTATAGACATATTAAAAGTTCAACGCGATTTAATATTTAGTATAATACCTTAAGGGCGTACATACACCTAGACGTGCCAAAAATAGGGTCAATTTCAGTAATTTTTTTATACTGAAAAAATGTATCTATTGAAACAACTTTTTGTTTATTTGAAAAGACATACTGTCGTCAATGAAACAGGAAAATTTCATAAAAAGAAAATTTAGTTGAGATGTGGTTGTAGTTTAAAAAAAAAAAGATTTTTGAAAAAAACCATTTGCGGTAACTACGATTCCGACTGTACGCTTCAACCCAAAAATAAAACAATTTTTTTCTTGAAGTTGACAAAAAACTAGTCTTTGTCGAGACTCATTTTTTTTTCAAATCCTTTTTTCGCAAAATGGCAGAGGCTTGAATCGGAAAGTCGAATTTTGCCTAACTTTTTTCTACTGTTTTTACTTATAAAAAAAAACTAAAAGTTGAAAAAATAATCTTACGACGAAGACTTGATAATTGTATAAAGATCCTCTGTACCAATTTTCAGCCAAATCGGTCGTTTAGTTTTTGAACGGTTACCGTTTTCAAAAACATCATTTTGAGAAAAAGGCTTTCTAAGGTTTAAACCCCTATCAAATTAAGATAAAATTTTTTTCTCATACTTGCAAGATGTGATCGATTCCTAAAATTTTTTATAATTTATGTATCAAGGGTGGCACTATGCAATAAAAATATTTCTGAAAAATCGATTTTTTTTATCTCTCGAGGTGTATGTAAGCCCTTAGCTTATAATGATCGTAGCACTATAATTTTATTTTAGTTTGAATCTTATTTTGAATAACTATATGGGACTAAATGAAAATACATTAATATAATCTAATGATATAATAAAAAAGAAATAAATTCATATCCTCCAACATAAAATTAACCCTCAGTTGTCACAACTTCGGAATTTCCCATAGTTTACAAAACGAGTATAGCATATCCGAACTCTTTCCAATCGCTTATGTCTAAAACAAATTTAATCGGATTCAACTTGATGTTTTTTTTCAACTATACGTTTAGATTTTCAAAAAAATCGTGAGTATGGTTTGAACATTCTAAATTCATAAACTTCAAAGATATTTATGCCAATAAGAAAAAAATGTCTAAAAAATACCTTTTTTTTACACTTTTTTAACCTTTCTAAGTAGGTATGCCACCTTAACGCTTCCGAAAGAACTTAAGTTGAAATATTCGAAAGTATTCTAATGGTCGACAATACTAAGGCAAAGAAGTTACGAAAACTTTGGACTGCGTCTGACTGGCAACAGACAGCTTTCACTAATTTAAAATAATAGGTAGAAAAAGCCGACTTAAAGTCCGCTTTTCCTGTAAGCTTTAGCACGTATCATCGGGACATTCGGAAAAAATCATCTTCTGTGCCTCATCGCGTCGGTTTGACAGAAAGATGCTCTGAAATATATTAATGGCACGAGCTAAGAAATTTTTATGTTCCACACAAAATATAGATTGTAAATTTTTATACGCGTGTTTGAAGTTAATCAACTAAGAAAGAAGACTTAATCCGTTAAGGGAAGGTTACCGTTAAACTTTAAATGCGTTTTTCTGGAAAGAAAATCTTTCAGCACGCGGGGCGTTCTACAGCTTCAACGGATGAACCGATTCACATGAATTTCTGCGCAATTGAAAGGAAATTCAATTTGCGGAGCTATCAGGAAGCGACTTTTGTCGAAAATTGATTTAGAAATCTTTTTTTCGTCCGTTGAAGCAAAAAAACAGGGCAAAAAAATGGGTTTTTTTTCAGACGGCTGCCATTTTGTTATCCAGGGGTTTTTCAGAAAACGAAAAATGATATGGTCCCTCAAATTGAGTTTAGTTTAATAATTTTTAACCCGTTTTTGTTTGAGATGAACTGGCAAGGCTGTGGATGCTCTATTTGACGGGAGCTGAAGCCGCCATTTTGAATTTTGTTTTTATAAATAAAATTGGAATTTATTCTCCATTGATAGTTGAAACCCATTTCCAAAAGTATTAATTTTATATAAAAAAATAAATAAAAAAATCCCGAAGTTCATGCATTTTTTATGCCTCTCAACGGTAGCCTTCCCTTAATAAAGAAATTTATAATATTGGCGCTATGTACGATAGCCATTGGATATACTAAACCATTAAGTATCGTAATCTTAAATTTAAACTGACAAATCTGTGCTCTTTGTGATTTCAAGAACTACTGAAAATCTTTTGGTATTTCAATTCACCCTTTAAGGGGAGAAATACCTTTGGATCAGCAAAAATACGAGAATTTTCATTATTTTTTCAAGGGCTTACACCTGGGTAGAATTTAGTGAAAATCGATTTTTTTTGCATTTCTTGAAAGTATATAGTTCTGAAAATATTGTGTTAAAATATTATTAAGAAATTCGAAAAATCATTAAAAATTCTGGGTACCCTAAATACCTCTACTATGACCTATGTATACATTTTCAACTAAATAGACGAAAACTGGTTTTATCATGATGATCCTTTGAAGGTCTCGTATCAGGTAATTTCAATTAGTTTGAGCCAGTTATTCACCAGCTTTACAGAAGTTAACATCGTTACGCTATTCTGTAGTGAAATTCGTGCGTTGCAAAACATGAAAGAGAAAGATTAAAAAATTACTCTTCACTCGAAGGTTTCAAGGGAAACGCGAAAGTCAACAGGAGCATATAAATGTCGATCAACGAAAAGGAAACCTCCCAAGAATCGAACGAAAGGAAACTTCCTAAGAAAAATAGCGAACCAGTCATGTGCTAGAACCCAGTATAAACAATAACATCGGTTACGTGATTTTTAATTTCGCGACAGTTTTTTCGTTCATTAGCGAACATGTGAATGTTGATGTTTTGTCACGTGTTGATGTTTTGCCAAAATATCAACATCAACACGTGGTCTCGGTTTCAAGGTGCAAATTGTGTCCTTCCTGTGTGACTCAAAGCGTACCTTCATGCCCGTATATACCAAATGCCTACGAGATAAATACAAGATTCATTTTCGCAATGCAGATGATGAGCAAAAAAAATTTTCTATTACTTCGGCGGCTATATTCGATTTGATTTCAAAAGAAAGTGTAAATGCTGAAAATGAAATCACAGAAGCAAAAGAAAATCAGGAAAATGCGGGATTGACTGTGTCCGGACATGGTTCGTGGCACAAGCGAGGATTCAATTCCAAATCATACCTACTGGTCATGGAATACTTGAGCATCAAAGTTGGACCAAATGTCAACCAGTACTGTGAGGACGCGAACGAATATCGTCTTCGTCAGGCCGAGATCCAAGCCGCCAATGCAACACGGGAAGGAAGAATTCGTCGTAAACAATTGCGAGTAGCTAATAATGATAATAACCTGCTAGAAATCGAAGGAATTTGTTCATCATTATTTATAATTTCTCGTCAAAATAAAAATGTTTGTCTGTGGCATTTTTTTCGTAACATGAGCCATTTCCGAGTTATATCATATAAATAATTAATGATACTCCAAATCTCTTCCCAAACTTTAAACGCGTTTTTCTCGAAACACGATTTTCAAAACCGGTGTTCACGATATCTCGAGAACTAATTGATAGATCTTTTTCAAATTTGGACACGATATTCTTGGATGCTTGGTTCAGTTAGCTATGATCAGACTTTGTGAAAAAAATGCATATAAATGTTTAAAAAATGAATTGTAAACTTCAAAAATTAGGTCAAATATTAACCTCAAATTTCAAACAGCGGCCATTTTACGATATTTTTCTGGCTCGTAGCTAACTTTGTTGTATATTACTAATTAGGAATTCGATACCTATTTCTGTTTCAGATGACTTGTCAACCGAAAATGGTGAACACCACAAAGAACATTTCAAAAAACGGGGTTTACGCTGACGTCAATTAACGATATTTATTGTGAATAAATTTTAATAAAAAAATTCACATACATACGAGAATACATGATCTTTTTAATAGAAAAACAAATTTTCTAATACAGCAATTATTTCCCGAGAAAAAAATTTTCAAAATATGATCTCTGCTCTTTTACCCATCTACTCGGATGTAAGCCCTTAAACAGATAACCGTTTGTTTATTAATTCGGATAATTTAAGTATTTTTTATTATTAATGTTTCTTATTACAGCGTATTTTTTTGAAACAATATCTTTTACAATGGCGTAAAGTCTAGCCTCTGCTGTATTGGTAAGAAACAAATCACGAAACTTTTCCTTCATTGTAAAGATTTCTATGATATATATGCTTGATTCACAAAAAAGTGAAAAAAGTTGAAAATCAAAACAATAGTACGCTTTCAAAAACAAAAAGTTCGAATTTGACACCAATATTTTCGCATCATTCTGCAATAGAAAAATACTTTTTTTTAATCTTATAAGTTCAAGTATTAAATAATATTGTTATAGATATGTGCAAAATTTCAAGGATATCGATCAAAAATTTTACGAGTTATCACTTGCGCCATTTTCGAAAACAATTTTGATTCATTGTATTTCAAATTTCGCTCTAAAACTTTACAACCATATTCTTAAGGCCTTACATACGTCCAGAATTTTCAAAAAATCGATTTTTTTTTTACAGATTATTATTCTCTATAGTTTTAGGCGTATTTCTGTGTAAGTCGATTGTACAAATTCCCCATAGTTCGAAAGTTATTATAGAAAACGTGACTGCTCAACGAGAGTCTGATGCGCGCAGGTAGATGTCTCGAGCGAAACGCACTTGAAACTTTAAATGCATTTTTCTCAAAACTACTTTTTCTGACACGGTCTGCATGATAACTCATACAGTTTTTAATATTTTTTGATGCTTTTTTTTTTTAATATTCGAAATTGTTTTCTCTATAGTCTGTCGAGTCGGATTTTTGATGTTGTGATTAAAAAATTTTATAAACATAATTAAAGTGTGACACTTATGACACAAAATGCACACTTTTTTTTAAACTGCCGTATATTGCCAAAATTTTTCGAATTTCAAATATCCGTCTCGACAGACTATAACTACAATTTTATTTTACAAGAATTTTTTTACGTTTTGCGGATCCATCAGCATTTCAAGAAGAAATGATGCAGACCGTGGAGCAACTTTTTTTTCATAGTGCTTTGGGAAACGTGATTTTTTGTTGTAATTTTTGAAAAAAAAAAATGAAATAAATTTTTTTATAAAGTTTAAATACTAATAAACAATGTGTAAAAATTATTTTTATTAATTTCTATTGCTATCTCTTCTAAAAACAGTTATTTTTTAGCGCGTTTTAGACGCTGCTGGACGTATGTAAGGCCTTAAGATATACTAACATTTGATGAAAATAAAAAAAACAAGTCCAAATGTTTAATGGTTCCAAAGGTGTTTCTCCCCTTAATCTTGTTGAGACGAGGTGGGTTCGTTCGAAAAATCCTAGGTTTTTAAATCAATGGATACAGTCCTTAAATCTCCTGACAACTGTAATTTTTATTTATCCAATCAACCAGCACGAAAATAGCATATAGTATGAATATAAAATTACATCAAAAAACGAAAACTTAAATTCTACCAGAAAATAACAAAACAATGAAGAGACTCCATAATCATTTAGTTTTTTTCGTCGTTTCTTTCGAGATCAAAACTTTTACCGCGTATTTGTAGAGTTCCGAATTTTTGGCTTTGAGTGCTTCAATTTCGTTTCTAGCCTCGGCAAGACCGTGGCAAGAATCACTTCCAGTTGCTTGAGCATCGTAATTATTATCCACATAAGCATCGAGATTCAAGAGTTCAGAATCATCTCGCAAGCTAATAATCTCAAGAGCATTGTCCGTGCCACTCTCATCGAAGATCCTGTGAAGTGGACGTATCTGAATTTTCGGGCGAAGGATAGGAACGCGAAAATTTTCATGAGCCGGAACAAAGGTCGCAGTTGTTATAGAACCTTTGTGGTTTAAAGTTCGGATCACTTGTCTACTGGGAATATCCCAAAAATTGACGGAACAATCAGCAGATCCGGACAGAAGGGTTCGACAATCACTCGATACAGAGAGAGCGGTAACACTTCCGGTGTGACCACGAAAAACCGGATTACCGGATTTTTCAGAAGTCGAACTAGCCGGTACATGATAATCGCTGCCACGAGGTGGATCACGCAGATTAAAACGCATGATCAAACCATTGGAGGATCCAACGTAGAGATCGTTTTCGCGAATGTCAGTGCACACTGAAGTCAGTGGAAAATCAAAGATCAGAGTAAGTAACAATGTGCCTGCATTCGTGTCGTAAATTCGAGCTGTACGATCCAACGATACGGAGATAAGTCTAGCATTCGCAGAGAAATGTCCATAATGCAGGTCCTTCACCGGTAGGGAATGATCAGAAAAACTGTGAATCGGTGCCGATTGTTCGTGCTGATTCGCAACTTGCGTTAACGACCAAACAAACACGAGTCCATCTTCTCCACCACTGGCAAAGTTTGCACCGTCCTTATTAAAAGCCAGACAAGTTACCGTCTGATAATGCCTGGCTGTCTTGCCCAGCAATCTTCCAGTCGTTAATTGCCAGATAAAAATTTTTTCTCCACTAGCCACAACTGCATAAAAACCATCAGGAGTACACGCAAGCGCACTTATTTTTCCTGTAGTCGTCAAACGAAGATTTGGCACTGGAGATTGACTGTTTAGGGGCCACACGTGCAAACGTGGCTTTGTCACATCCGCAGCTATGATATATGTATCTCCAACAATTTGAAGAGTGTGATGTCCCAAAGCGGTGGCGTTTCTATATGTCGACAGCAAAGAACCCGTTAAAGGATCCCATACAGCCGCGCTCCATGATTCACCAGAACTGTCGCTTGTCACTACAACTTCTCTAGAGTTTTTCATCTTTTTTTCGATTTCATTCGAATATCGTTCGTCGTCGATATTCCTTTATGTGGAATAAAACTAAGTAGCAGTGTTTTATATAAACACCTGCAAATAAAATTAAAAAATGGTCATACTACATTGTAAGTGTATTTGTTCTGTTTAGGGACTTTAGTAGAATTGTATGAGGCCAATTTGATGATACACAGTGTGAAGATTTTTTTTTTCTTATTCCCGATTCTGTTATTTAAACAACAAAAAACGTGCATAAATTCGGCTCAAAATTAATAAATAATTCTGCTTAATGTACTTCTACGAAACGAGATGTTAATATACAATCACGTATATAATAACATCGTACAATAATTACCCAATTCGCAGTATAATTGGTCCTCGTGATACGTTTTCTCTAGTATTTTATAAGAAAATTACCGGTAAACGATGTTTTTCGTGTCGTTTTCAGGTTATGGTATAAAAAACAAATCCGTAAAACATGGCAAGACACGGCACAAGGCGCCTCTTGTGGATAAGCGATTAAGAGTTTTCATTCATGAGGATTTGCATAAATTTAAGGCGCTCTATCAATTGCGTGAGTGCGAGAGATTACTTAGATATACGTATTTCTCGGAGATGCTTAACATGTCGAGAAAAGCGAGTTACACTTTGTTCTCTGATAAAAGCAGAACAACGTGTAACTTTTTTAAAATATCAATCCTCTCCAAAAAAAACGTGCAGCAGGATTTTTACCGATCGTACAACTGATAGATCACCTTTTGATAGCAACGCCCTTTACGCGCGTAAGTTGAATTTGCATCTTGATTGTAGCTTTTTGAGGGTGCCACGACGTGATCGCAAAAAATGTTTCAATATTTCGGAACACGGCTCATCCAAAAATTCAAAGAATGATTCAAAATCGATCGAATATTTTAGTTACCGCTCAATGTTAGATTCTTTTAGCACGATTGAAAATTTGTAATATTATAAAAGAGAATGAACAATATTTGCCATCGTTTGTTGGTAATTGTTTTATTTGAATCGTCTTCCTTTGTTTTTTTTCGTATGAGAACACAGTAAACTAAGCAAACATTTTTTCTCACCGAGCGCGACAGCAGTACTAGATGCAGCCAAGGTTTAATCAGATATTTATTTGGAAGATACATAAGTAATTATTGGGGTAGTCCGAACATAACTCGAGGTAGGGTGAGAGAAGGTGATTAAACAATATAAATGTACAAACGAAATACAATCCAATACTCATCGTTCCGTCCAATCGTCATTATACTCGCAGAAAGAAAAATCATCGATACAGATTATACACACTAGAATCAACTTACGAGCTATAAAAAAAATAAAAAAGAACCATCAAAATCTTTCGCGTAAGATTTTCTGTAAACAAAAAAGAAAATACGTGTTTAATTTTGTTCACGATTAAGAATGTTATTCGAGACTTTGAGAATCGTCTCGTGTCTATACTCTTTCCAAATGAAAAATGGGAAAACGAAAAATAAAAATAAAACGCAAAATAATTCTGGTATAAGGTACATTCAGTTTTGAAAATTCGAGTACTGCTGTTTAACAACTCGTACGAAACAGTGGTAAAAAATAATTAAAAAAAAAAAGAAAAAACCAATCTAGTGATATAAATCAGGGGGATAGTAACAGAATTTGTCGAAATAGGATTTCTTCTCTTTTCGTCTTCATTTCTATTAAAACGCGCTGCGAGATGAAGAAACGATCGCGTAACCTACTCTTCTATTACTCGTTCGTTATCGTCTTTTCAATTTTTTTCTTTTTTTTCCATCGTCATACGCTCAAATGCGTTTCGTAACTGTTTTTTTTTTTCGTTTTACGTGCTTCTCCGACATGGGAAATATCCGTGTGTTTCTTCATTGAAATTGCGTGACGTGTACAAGTTCTCATATATTTTTTTTTAATTTTTTTTTTCGATTTTTCATATTTTTTTTCGTTTTTTTTTATAATAAAATTATTTTTCTAATCTTTGTCGATCAGCTGTTGTTGCCCTGTGAAAACTGCCTTCTGTCGCAACACAATAATACTTGCGTGGTGGGTTCAGATTGCCATTCACTGAATTCTGCCAATCGCACTTGCACCCAGTAAACGGTGTGTGGTTTTCTTTCTTCTTTTCGTTTTGTTTTTCTTTCCTATACTCGTTAGTCTTTTTTTTCTTTTTCATTTTTATATTCATATAATAAACTTGTTCCACGTAAATTTATCATATTTCTCGTCTCATTTCGAGAGGCTAATAATATAGTTTGTGGACGCAACGTCTTTGCGTTCGTTGATAATGCCGTTGTCTCCATCACGTCTCGCGAGCGAAACACCGACTTTTTTTTCTATATATTTTGGTATTGTTTTGTGTTTCCCTTTTTCTTTATCACTCTCACGAGCAGAATTTCTCGAGACGGCACTGGATGAAAATATAGGCGCAAGTAACCACGCGGGACAATGACAAATGAGTCGATGCGTTATCATGCGTTACAAAACTAAAAATAAAAAAAAAAAAAAATTCTAGCGCGTCTACACGGCAACGACTCGATGAAGAGACAACTGACTGAAAAAAAAAAAAAACAAACAAAAATAGGTTCGCATAGATTAATGTACACGTTGTTCCAAACGCGTGTGCGAGACGAACACCTTTAATGGATTCTTGCGTCTCGCATTTGTTGTGTTTTTCGTGATTGACCACCGCGCATTGATGGTCCTCCACCTCGACCTCCTCTGTCCATTCCACTACGTTCACCCCTCGAACCACCTCGTGACCCGCTACCACCACCTCCACGTCCTTGCTTCATGAAACCTCCGTTGTAACCGGAGTTTCCGTCATTATTGTAATTGCGCTGTTGGTAGCCATTCTGATAGTTGGTAGTTTCGTTCCGATAATATGATCCTTAAACAACCAAAATTTTACTCAAAACGGGAACAACGTGTTACTAATATACATCAATTACAATAGATATTTGATTAGTATTCGTGTATAATTCGATCGGGTAATTAAATATTATTGCTAGACATTATTCTTCGAAGATAAAAAATACTTTTTTTTTGGAGTAAAAAATACTTGTAGATCAGGAGACTGACCTGTGCGAGATAAATTTACTCACATAGGGTAATTAAGCCTACCATTTCAATCTAGCGCTCTTATTTGCTAACCATATACTGGAATTACCAAGTATGGGTGTTGCAAATGTACGCAAAATATAACAGAAAATTTCAAGTCGAAATTTTCATATTTTCTGTTTTTAATTCCATTGAACTTGGTTTGGATACCAAAATGTGAAAAAGTTACACTTTCAAGTTGACCAAATACTAATCTTATAGTAACAAGCGTTTTCATCCGACGACAAAATATCCGACGAAAAAATATCCACAGGACAAAATTTTCGCAGGACAAAATATCCGTAAGACAAAATATCCGCCGTCGGTAATTAATTTGTTGATCGTTTGGTCTATAAATCATTACTCATAAACTAGGACTTGCTTTATGAGACAATGAATGTTTTCCTTTCTGTTGTGTATATAGATTGTGTACGTTGTACGTTCGTGCTGCACAGTGCTAGTCCGTATAAACATGCCGTTGAAATTCATTCCATCGCAGAAAGGAGGAAAATTGTTAATATCTGATGGATATGTTTATTAACACTCTTACTAACACTTTTATTAATAATTTAATTAATTAAAAGTAGTATTAATATTCTACATAATCACCAATAATAGGATATTAGTATTGCTCAAAATCTTGCATTAAACTAAAATGCGTATGTGTAAAATGTTTATAATAAAAGAATAATTGCAAATATAAGTTAATATGCAATATTTGCGTGGTATTGCTCAAAATCTTGTATTAAACTAAAATGCGTATGTATTAAATGTTTATAATAAAAGAATAATTGCAAATATAAGTACTGCTGTATTGTTTGCTGAGTGTATATCCGTTGTGTTTGCGTGTTACGGAGCGATATAACGATCTGTCGTGTGATTTGATGATTGTTCTAGGAATATTGTGTTGGTGTAGCCTACGAGATTTAGGATATTTTGACTTGAGGATATTTTGTCATCGGATCATATGATACGTAGTGAATCTTATGTGTGCATTGCATATGACAAAAACATTATCGGTGGGAATGAGAAGGTAGTTTTTCGATTTTCTATACTAAAAAGTAATGAAAAACAATTTGGGCGATGTTGGTATATAAAAAACAATATTCGAAGATCGCTTCGCTCATTGTACACACCTTGTCATTACGATGAATACGTAAAAGCTTATTACCTTGAACACCTCCACTGCCACCGCGACCATTCTGCTGATAACCACCTCCCCTTCCACGACCATTGTAACCGTTGCTGTTTCCGCGTCTACTGCCACGACCCCTGTAACCACCGCGTTGCTCTCCCCAGGCCTGTTGAGATTGCTGCGAAGGTTGCTGCGACATTTGACCCGACTCTTGAATCTCTGTTTTTCCCCACTCGTCGAGTGGCTGTTCGTTCATTTGCGCCCATTCCACGTTCGTGTTCGTATCCTGTTCGCCATTTCCGGTAGTCTCTTGCCCTTGCTCTATCTTATCCTGAAAAATTTATTTCAGATTACGTACATTGTGGATCCATTTCAGTTCATCGAAATCTAGATCTTTTCTCGATATATAGTGATTTTATACACAACGTTTAGTGGAGAAAATTTCAGTTTCGAAACGAAAAAATGACTGAAAATTGAGATCGCTAAAGTATTTTCAAATAGATAACTGGCGAGAGTGAAAATAAAAAGGGTACAGTCGACCTCATTATTTGAGATTTCTTATGATCTTTTTAAGCCCAGACTAGAAGTAAACCGTAAATTTAAACGATCAAAATCTCAACTCACTTCCATCGAGTGTTGAGAATCTTGCTGATGAGCAGTAGGATCGTAAGTTTGCTGCAACTGTTGAGAATTGGGTGGTTGTTGTTGAAAACCAGCCGGATGCTGAGGACTGTATGGCAAATTTGGCTGTTGATGAGAGGGTGGCATTGGTATCGGAGGTGGTGGGTTTGGATTCGCGAATCCGGGAATGTGTGGCATGTCCTGAGGCGGTGGTGGATGAGGATATATGACCTGTACCGGGGCAGCGGTGAAGCTCTGATTCGTAAAAGTTTGTGAGGGTATCGGTGCATTTATGGCGGGAGGAATGTGTGATACTATCGGTGCGCTCTGACTCGTTACGTCGGGGGAATCGAGCTCGGATTCTTGAAGGAAAAAGAAATCTGGATTTCCGATAACATCGTTAATACGCGGTGGTTGCGGTTGTTGTTGCGTTTGCTGCTGTGACTGCTGCTGTTGTTGAGATGATTGTTGTTGATGCTGTTGTTGCGGAGGCGGTGGTCCTTGCTGAGTCGGTTGAGTTTGCTGTGACGCGGGCACGTAACTCGGTGCGTTAACGTAATACGCGGTTTCAAGGTTCGAAGCTTGATGTGGCGGAATGGGCTGAGCTACGACGGGTAACGGGCCGGAGACGGGAGCCGGTCCCGAAACAACCGGGACTTGAGACACTTGGACTGGAAAATTGGGTGTCTGCAAGTTCGACTCCGAGGGTGGAATGTGTACCTCACCAGCATTGTAATCTTCCATCGACGGTTCCGGTGCTTGAACGTTTGAAATTCGTGCTTCCGACGACGTATCTTCAGTCTGTTAAGAACGAAATTGAATTCAATTGAATAAGAACCAACTTGAAGTGAACAAATCTTTAAAATGTAACCATACGACAACTTCTTCAATTTTTAGCATACGACTTTTTTCAATATTACTGTCCAACTTGATTCAAATTTCAATAAAAGCCTTTCAAGTCATGAAATATTTCACCGATTTACGAAAAACTTATAAGAAATTTACGTCCAATTCCGAATAAGCTTCAATATTTATTTAAACTATATTTTCCAGTAATCATTTACCTGTTGAGCAGGAGCTTCGACCTCATGAGCCTGATCAAAGTAACCGGACGAATTGATGGTCGTAACAAGTTCCTTGATTTTGAGATACGTAGTGCCGACGAATTCTTTTTGTTTGCCATCGACAATAGCAACAAAATGTTCAGCCGACTTTTGTAATATCTGAGCAAATGGTGGCTCCCCAGCATCCGTTTGTCGTTTCACTGTTAATTCGTTATACAAATTGTCGAGCATCTTGAGATCTTCGTCGGACAACTTTGGTGCGCCGTTCGTACCATTAAGAAAATCATCGCGTGCAGTGTCCGCACCCATGTTTATCAAGATATCTTGAACGAGCAAAACTTCGCGAACCTGAAAAAAAAAATCCATTGATTTTAATTAGGACGTATACAACGAGATCTTGTCAAAAATTGTCTATTTTTATGTAAAATCGATATATGCCGGGTGTATTTCTCAGCAAGAGCAATTACGATGACGTCATAAAGCCGCAAACAATTAAATTTGCTAAATAAATTGGAAGAAACTTAAAAATTGATGAATAACAAATATGTTTGTTGCCTACCAAATAAGAAAACTTTGATATGAAAACATTTTTCAATTTACGAATCTGAAGAAACCTACTTTGATCAAATTCAGTTTTTTGCATTCTGAATGGTTTTTTTTTGTCAAAAGTGCATGGGTATACCTTGGCGATGTCTTGCTGCATTCTTTCAAGCGCCTCCTTTCGCGCCAATTTTTTCTGTTGTTTCGCAGAGTCATTGGCGATAGTGACAACACCCTTGAAGAGCTCTCGAGTTATATCCAATGTCTGCAATACTTCGTCGTATTTGGCAACCGCCGTTTTCTGATCCTGATTCAATTCCTTGCCGCTCTCTTGTATTCCCTTGTATGTCTCTAGTTTGGTCTGTTGTCAAATGAATCGCAATTGATATATAATAACTTGCAACTATATCCTGAATACAAGACCAGTGAGTAAAAGCCAAATTGAATCGAACATATGAATCCATTTAAATTTGTTTAATCCATCGATTTTAGCCACAATAATAAAAAACAAAGATCAAACATCTATTGTAACACTTGCACAAAATTAAGTATGTGATGTATTAGGAAAAATATTTATTGCATTGTTAGCCCTAGAACCGCACAATCTATTTTTTCCAACGTAAACCCCACAGTGGAGTAAATAATTACCCCGATCTTCTCTTTAGCATAAAATGGTCTTCGTATGTGAGAATAAGGTTTAATTATATGCCATTCTCTTTGTTTTTTGATAACGATGACAATGGAGCATAATAAAGTCGCATTCGGTAGATATTTAATGGTGAAAACAATATAAAACAGAAGGAATGGTTTTAAAAAATTGGTTTCGGAAGGAAATTTGACATTTTCGTGTGGTAACTAATTACCCCGTTAAGGTTCTAGGGTTAAATCTTTGCTGAGTATCATCCTAATGCAATCCCTCTCAACTTTTGTTTGCTTGTCCCATATAAAAATGTATACAGTACTGTTGAATGACCAATGATTTTTCTAATTAAATAAGTATAACAAAAAAGAATAGTAATTATATTTAAAAAATCGTTAGAAAACAAAAAGACATCAACTTTGACAAATTGAAATACATTGTTAAAACTATCACATATTTAATAAATTATACTATATTGCTAGAATGAAGTTCAATGATCATTTAGCAGTTATATTAAACCTTTTTTATCAGGAAAAGATGGGCTTATCCACATGTCAAATTATCACTTCCATCGGTTAATGGCTGATGCAAAAAAGATTCCTTTGTTCCTGAACGTCAGTTCAATTTGATTATGACAATATCATTAATATTAATAAAAGAACTAATATGTACGAATATAGATTCGGAAAATTACAATATTGTCGATATGAAAATTTTGTTAAAACGATCGAAAAACGGACACTCGTAACGACGAATTGCCGGCAGACGATTATATGGACTACACGAAGACAATGCGATTCCTATGAAGGGGCGAAAAAGAGGGCCATAACGTTGTATTATTAAAAAAGAAAAAAAAAGCAAACAAATTAAACAAAGCGTATTCAATGCTCGGAGAATCAGATGAAATTGACGAAATTTTAGATCTAGATAACATCAAATATCCCCATTGGGGAAAAATTATTTCGAAAAAAAAAGTTGCCAGATGAAAGAAGCATGAAAGCCGGCTAGACGTGTTTGACCGTTTTTACAGCAGTACCATTGATGCCGGCGAATGAGAAAAAAGTTTCAACAAAAAAAAACGTAATCGGCAAAGAATCTCGTGAGTGGGGACCGCCATGACACAAATTCGCGCTTCGTCGTTGGACGCGTTCCACTGCTATTCTCCAAAAATAATAATGATGAAAAAAACCGAAAAAATTGCATGAGAATGAAAAACGGAGGGAACGAGTTTGAAATGAAGAACGAATGACAACCTCAATGACTAACGTTCAATTGTTCGTACAGGTGAAGAATAATTGTCGCGTAGTAGCAACAAGATTAGGGATGCCAATAAAGTTTGCTCGTTTAACTCAAGAGCACATGGCGCACACCGACGATTGGGAAAAAAAACATGGCCGACGACCGTCGATGCGGCAATTGACAGTTGCGGGAATAAAACAATAGAACGAACGATAACGCATTGAATTTTCCGGTTAAAAACTTGATGGGATATTTCTCACCTTTCGCTTCTCTAAATTTCTTATTTTGTGCTCGATCACCTTGATCGCTTGGCGTATCGGATCTTCGGCCTCCGTGGCCTGTTTAGGGTTGGCAGAAGGCATCCTTCACGGGCAACAAACGCGAACTGGAATATGGGCTACGGGTGACGAGGCAAGAGGGTGGTTGCATAAAAAAAAAACCTCCTCTCACGAGCATGCGCACTTTAGCCGGTTTCTCCAGTGACGTACGTACCGATTGTTCGAGCCCTGTTTACTCAACAAGTATGGACGAAGGTGGCGGCGATATTTCTGGAACATTCGACGAAGCGATACGGGTTCTATTTTTTTTATATCCTTTTTTCAAATTACTAATTTTATGTTCATCGAGCACTTTTATATATTTTTTTGCACAATGTTTGCGAGCAATTAAACAACCACCTTCTTACAGAATTAGGTTTTCGGCATCGATCTCATGAACCGTATAACAATTCCACGTGTCTTTTGCAATAATGATTTTAGTATTGTAATTTAAAGTTATGTACAAAAGACAGTTATAGCTGAAGAGATCATTATAAGAATAAATGTTGCTGAAAAATAAATTTAAGTTACCAAAATATTTCAAGTCTTTTATTATGTTTCAAAATTGTTCATCAATCCTTTTCAATACCCTTGATTGAATCACTGCATTTAAAAAAAAAATAAAACGATAGAGAGAGAGAGAGAGAGAGAGAGAGAGAGAGAGAGAGAAACTTGGTCCGGAATTTACAATTTATTAAACCTATTTTCGAAAAAATACGAAACAGAGCGTCATTAAATAATACGTGATTTCCTTACAGTTGTATTGAAAAAAATTAACAAAATCATCGATCAAAGCAGACCAAGACCAAATTATAAAATTTGATACGATTAGCAACGGCGCCAAAGATCTTTAATTAATTTCTGTAATATTAATTTTTAGAACATTGTCATAACTTTTTTTTTTGTACTACGAGTCCTGTTGAAATAGAAGTCCGCACATATACATTCAGCTATTTAACCTTACCACACAATCAGGGAGAATATACGGAAGAAGCATCATCATCTCCATAGGAAAGAAGACCGAAAAAACGTCCGCGGAAATGTGAAAAATAGGTAGTTCAACATTTCACCACAGCGGCGCCCTCGCTGAAAGTGCTTGATAAATATAGTAATAGTCAGTTGACAAAATGTAATGGCTATCATGGCGCCTTACATATTTTGACAGCCATGTATAAACACATGAAATTGTGCATATAAATCATTCGCGATTTCGAGCAAAATTGTTTGCGACAAAGGCAGTTTTATTTTAAGAATTTAATACGAAAGTATTCTTTTGTTTGTTTTTAGCAAATTTCCCGTATTTTAATCGTACGGAAACTCTTGACAGTAAATTCGCATCTATTTATTGTTTTCTCGTTTCTTTATTTTCATTTTCATAAAAAAATTTAGCGTGGGACTAACTTGTTCATAATTATTATTATTATTATCATCATTATTATTGAATTGGCCTACTAATTGCGGAGTATTCTGCATAAAAAAAAGAGAAAAAAAATTCGGTCGTGAATGATTTGATGTCAGCACCATGCACGTGCAAGACACGCTGTTATCAAGGCTGCGTTCGGGGAGTCACTATTTGCGCTAAAAAGGCAACCTATAGTAATACTATTTAATGGTAACGTTAGTGTTTATAGCGCAAATAGCGACAACCCGAACGCGCTTCTAGAGTACCCTGGCGGATCATAGCGACCGAAAAAAAGACCGAATAGGGTTTTGGTCTTTTTAGACGTCTAATTTGCCAAAAAAAAAAGACTCAGGTAGCTTTCCAACAAGTCGACACAGTGTGACACTGTGTCGACACTGCGAGAGGTGCTTGTTGGAACGCTTTTTTAGTTTCTGACACAACCATCAGGTGTCAGGCAGCTCGCAATTTCACTAGGTTCCTAACAACGAGTTCCTAACCTTAATGTAATCGACAACATTTCCATCATGGTGAGATGATTATTTTTTCATATTTTTATTTTTATTGGATAAGCCGTGTTATAATTTATAAAAAGGTTTGTTGTAAACTTGACATAAATATTTTGTAGGACGACTTAGATGTAAGCATCGTTCTACTTATGGAGACACCAATCTTGAGTAGCAGTAGTTCCTCTACGTGTCAAATATGAGGAATGAACCGAAATAGACAGAGGTTACAGAAGAGAAGTGTGTAGAAAGATGAGCCAACATGAGAAAATGAAATTTCCCCGAGAAATTGGTAGTCATGCGTGAAGCAACACGCTAAAACTCTGCTACTCGCTGTGTCTGGCTGTGTCGCACTGTGTCGTAGTAGGAATGCACTGTGTCGAACACTGTGCCACACTGTGTCGCTCTGTGTCGTAGCTGGAAAGCTCCCTCAATTAAGTCTTTTTTGTAATTTTTTCTAAGTTTTTTTTTTAATGAACCGACAAAAATCTGACTGTCAAGTGAACACCCCGATTTAACCGACTAATTTTGAAACGACCCAATTGAATCTTTTTTTCGGCAAATTAGACGCCTAAAAAGACCGAGAATTTCAGTCGCTATGATCCGCCAGGGTATATACTGAGTGGTTCTGGAACATAATTTACTTTAAATATTTAAGTTGTGATTGCATTGTTTTCAAAACTGGTTGATAATGTACGCTACGAGTAGAATATCTAACAAGATTTTATGGCACTTCTAAAACCTCACAAGAAATTCTCCGCATCTTTGTTGCTCAGACTTTACTTGCCTCCTTGTTAAAGTTTTCGAAAAATGTAAGGTTAGGAACATACTTTCGATCAGTTATATATAACCGCGCATCGTATATGCGCATTTATATATATAGGGTGCGTTCGACTTGGGCGCTGAAAGCGTTTAAGGTGATCTATCAGTTGCATGAGTGAGGGGTCGATAACTGAAAGTAGATACACGGTTTTCTCGGTCACGTTTGATATTTCGAGAAAACAGAGTTACACGTTGTTCTCTTTCCATCAGAGAACAACGTGTAATTCTCCGTTTTCTCGAAATATCAAGCGTGTCCGAGAAAACCGTATATCTACTTTTCAGTTATCGATCCCCCACTCATGCAACTGATAGATCACCTTAAAGCGTTTACGCACCGTAAACGCTCACGAGCGTTGAGACGGTTGCGTTTACCGTCATGTTCGCCCAAGTCGAATGCGCACAAACGCTTTTAACGCTTTGAACGCTGTGAGCGCCCAAGTCGAACGCACCCATAGTATCACGAGGTTTGTTCGTGCTAGCTGCACTTTCTACACTTTTGTAATATATAGTAATATAAATTCCAAAAAAAAGTGTAGAAAGTGCAGAAAGTGCAGCTAGCACGAACAAACCTACGAGCATAAGCGACAGCAGCGCCACCTATTTCGGCCTTTTTTACGGACGCCTCCAAAGCACGAAGGAGGAAATGCCATATATTCCATATAAACGAAGATTCCATATAGTCTCCATGCACACAATTTTTACTTTCGGCGGCCATGATAGTGAACGAGTAAAACGCCGCTCCTCGGTGATCTATTTCACTACATTTCAATAATTTGCTCATAAATGATCTTAGACACCACAGATCGTAGTTGAAAAGTTAATAAAAACGATGGATTGTTCAGATTTTATTGAAAAAACGATCGATAAAAACATGAATTATGTGACTGATGATTTTCGTTATATTTAATTATATACATATATATGTATGTATGTATATATGAATTTATAATATAATATTTATATTTCCTGAACGTAATTTTCATTACACTGTTTCTCATATACTACTCAGGATAACAGAGAAGTACTCAATTCTCTCACTCAATGTCAATAAAATCATTAGAGGTCCATGTCGCGTAAATAAAAAACGAAAAGCTGTGCTGTAACAATAAAAAAAAAATAAAAAAATACGTGAACTTGAATAATCATCCAAAGCGCTGTTATTTAATAAATATTAAAGAAACAATTTTCGAAAACAGGTAGAATCGTGGTGCTTCCTGTAAAAGTGTCTTGTAGCACTCGCTTGTAAATGTACTTGTCTCGAATCGCTACCGCGACTCTTAATACTTCGCATACATAATTATACTAAAGATGTTTTATTTTTCCAGGAATTCAATTTTGTAAGTGCGATATTTTCTTTTATTTCGTTTTTTTACGCAAGCAAATAAAAACCCTGTTTCCAAGTTAGTATATTCGTTCCCGGACAGCAAACGCGTATCTTCAGTTTTTCTTTAAGCAAATTTTTATTTTTTTCTTGCACTTATTGCCGAAATTTCATAAAAGCTAAGCAACGATAAGAAACGTTGTACGATGTCGAACAAAGGCGAATAGATATATATTTACATGGCACGCTTACTGACAAAAGACTTTAACAAACATAAAAAAATATTTATATATATATATATAGATATATATATAAAAAAAATCTGTAACATCTGCTTGGGGGTTTCCTTTATTCATTCATGATCTTCCAATTGTCCAAATGCCTGCATTTTCTCAAGTCTTCCGCAGAAATCCGAGGTTTACTTTATTTTTATTTTCTTTTTCAAATTCCCATTGCTCGTTTTATCGTGTCCTTGTAACATAATTTCGATTCTCGCACCGTAATTCAATTTCATGAAAGATGTTGATTTCATAATCACAATGAATCTTCGTCTTTCATTTTCGACCCTAAATATATATTCTTTACAATTTACAAATATAATTTCATACATAATCTTCGAAAAATACATTCGCGCGTCTCACATATCACCACCCGGTCTCCGTTATGTTTCCCTCGAGATAACCATTAGTTAATTGCGGTTCGTTTTTTGTAAGCTTTTTTCCTCCAAAAAAAAATCTGGAAACAGGTTAAAAACTTAAATTGCTTAAGGCTCAAAACAATAATATTAATAATACAATAATAGTAATAATAATGACGATAATAATAATAATAATAATAATAATAATAATAATAATAATAATAATAAAAGTGGCAATAATAATGAAAGTTGTGCCACTTACAAAATATATCCTGGAGTTCGTTTTTCCGGTTACTGTACAACTGGTAGCGAGCATCATTCATTATTTTCATTATATTATCTATGTTCTATTGGAAAGTATATTTAAAAGCTACTTCAGCATTGACGCGATGTGAGTCTGTGTCTTGATCGTTTGAAAAGAAACGGTCGTTAAGGAAAGAAGAAAACAGAAATTAGAACGTTCACCCT
Organism: Rhimphoctona megacephalus; assembly: GCA_963989365.1. Lineage (NCBI taxonomy): Eukaryota > Metazoa > Arthropoda > Insecta > Hymenoptera > Ichneumonidae > Rhimphoctona > Rhimphoctona megacephalus. The sequence goes on along the minus strand of OZ022414.1, from coordinate 21,398,913 downwards.
AGCAATGGAAGAATGATAAAACAAAGAGGAAGAAAAGAGAGAGAGAGAGAGAGAGAGAGAGAGAGAGAGAGAGAGAGGGGGGGGGGTCAATATTACGTAGTTCTTTAGTCCTTGATAAAGTTACTCGTCCTCAATGATTTATGTACACCTCCCATATGAACAAAAAAATATCATTACGGACGAAAACCAATAAATATGAGAACCGAGCGAGTTTAACTGAATTTGTAACAATTTTTTTTTTCGTTTCAGACAGAAGAATAGAGCGATCGATCGTTTCTATTCAATGATATTTAAAAAAAGGTGAATCTTAATATCGAATATTAGGTGATTACACACGTTCGTGTATGTGTATGTTTAAGATATTTTATACAAATTCTTACGATTCTAATGAGTTCCTTCGTGACATTGTAAATTATGCTCAGTTTCATACGTCAGGCGATCAAATAAGTTGTAAACGTTGCAAGTATAAAACAAATCCAAGGATGTCACAATCAGCTTGCAGACGTCTTTTTCTTTTTTGAGATAACATGATCTTTCTCTTTCCTTTTTCGTGTCTCGTTCAAATCACTATAACCTAGTAATCTATATTCACACCGACATTCGTACATGCTTTATTTCGTTTATGGTTACGGCTACCGTAAATGGCAAAAAAAGAGGTCACCTCCTACCGTCCGCAAGACGGTCAACAGTCATTTACGTGATATTAGAATATTACACATATACTGCGAGTGAGTTTTCACATTTCTCAGGGATTTTTTGTCGGTTCCGTCACTTCCAACGTTCAATAATAAAGTCACCCACTGGGATAATCCAAAAAGTTTCGTTATTCTGCTCTTTCATTAAGATCGCGAACAGGAACAGTCTGCATTCGCGATCGAACTTTATCACAAGATCGGTCAGAATCCTCGCCGACGATCCCGGCACTTTTTTTTAACGTTCGCCGAACGCTCTCGCAGTATTTCGAGGATATCAATTTGAGGACCAAACACTTCGAAAAAAGTTCATTTTCAATTTGTCGTACAGTTTCTTTTCCGAATTTGCATCCACTTTGTTTGGGTCCGTTCGTTATGTTTTGCACACATCTCTTATCACATTCACGATGGGATTTTATAAATCCTTCGGCATAAAGAAACTCTACGAAGAGGAAGTCTCGCCGAAATCACGACTAAGACTTTCACGACTAAGACGAGGGTGTTATTCCCATTTGATTCGAGTCAAGAATCGTCGCAACTTCCGACTGACTCGAGTCCATAGCAGTCGGAATAGGCACGTGTGAATCGATACTCATTTGGTTTACGTCATTGGTAGGCGGCGTACTGATGGAAACTTGCGTTGAACTCGTTGGATCCGTTTTTTTTTCGGCATTCGAAGAAGTAAACGTGTTAAGCTTCGTCTTCGTTTGTTGCTCTATGCTGTCTATTTCCGCCCAAATGCCGCGAACTTCTTTAAATAACTGTGAGAACGAAAGTACAAATCAAATATTCAGTTTTACTAAATAACGACGCTTCGCCAGTAAGCAGAGTATGAGCAGGATTTTTACCTGATTTAGCCAAGCCTCATCAGCAAGTAACTCGTTGAGTATTATCGTCGTATCTTTGTGAGGATCGGCCAGTCTCTTGTCTGCTACTCTCCTCGCGCATTCCACGAACATCAGATACTTTTGATGCGCAACTTTGTTGTAGAGCATCACTTTTGCTTGGCAAACTCGACAGAACAAAAAGTCCTGTAAAAATAAATGGTAATGAATACTTATTCAACTGTTGTAACATAAATTTTGTTTATTAACAATGGGAATTTAATTAGGATTTCTTTTTTCACCGGCAAGCTCTATTTCAAAGTGCTGTTTTTTTCTTTTTTTTTTATAAAAATTCGAAACCTTTTAAAGAGTTTCATTTGATTAAACTGTTTGCTCACCTTTTCTTGAGGCACTCTTGGATCAGGTGGCGCACCTTCGAGGGTCGTTGCATTGTACGGTTGTCCATACAGCAAAATTCTAGCATGCACCTTAATTTGTTGGCAACCTGTGCACTGTTTGCCCTTTGTTTCCGATTGCATAAGATCCTTCAAAACATTTAGACACGGCCACGTTGATAAAGCCGTAATAGTGTGAGGCTGCCATTTTGTCGTCGACAACAATCGTCGTTTTCTCTCCTCGGTGATTTCGTCCACAGTCTTAACATTCGACAGGAAATAATCATCTGCAAAAATAATGTAACATTTCTATCGCTTAAACTTTGATAATCGCAGAGTAAATTTCTAATGCAAAAATTATAAATTCGACATTGTAACCATGCCGCAGGTATTTTAATTCGAGGAACGAAATGTAATTTAAGTAGTGAAATAGGAAATAATCGTTAGACTGTAAGCATCAATTGGTTACCTTGCTCCTGAAATATTTCCGTAAGGAAATTAGAGTCCAGCGCCTGGGATATAAGAGTTTGTATATACACTTCAAAGTTGTCCTGGAACTTTTCCGTTTCTTTCATTGATCTGTCTATGCACTCGCTGAAAACAAAATAATTTTTTGGTTAAAACATCAGTTTGCAAACTTGATATAATTGTGTGTTAATTAAAAATATAACCTGTCGTCAATGATCATTTCATCACGCAAGAATTCCACCACTGTCTCCAATTTTCCTTGCTGCCAGAATTTCACGGGTACTTGTTGATATATGTGTCGATTTTGTGGTGCCCAGCCTGAATACTGTTACAAGGAAATATCAATATTAACGATGATACAATTTTTTTAAATTTGCTTTCTTAAAAAAAAAGTTTGACTCATTATTACATACCGTAGATATATTTCTGTACAGAGTTTTTCCTTCGGACTGAAAAGGTTCGTACTTTTGCAGCAAAGTTTTACCATCGATTCGCCACAAAGGTGGGAATTCTTCTTCGAGATCGGCTTTTATCACTACGAACTCGCCAGACTTAAAATAAAAGTAACAGTTCTGTAAGTTATAGTTTCGAAGTAAATATTAAATTGGTGGTACATTGAAAGTTATGTCGCATTACCCGATCTTCGGAATCCTCAACAGAACGCTGCTTGCGTCAATAATTACACGAGATATAACATTTTCAATTTTTGAACGATTATACAAGATACAAGAATTCGTGAAGTTGTAGAGGGCAAAAAAAAATTACCTTAAATGGTGAAATATCGATATCTTCGTCGCTGCAAGCGGCCAAAAGTTTTTCATCGATTTTGCACGACATTTTGCTGCTCGAAGACCCATCATTTTTCTTTCGACCGCGACTTTTCAGAGCAACAACATCCCCGGAAGAATAGCCCTCCTCTTCAAGTAAACGTTTTGATTTTTTCGATATCACCGGACGACCACGCTTCTTCTTTTTTTCTTCCTCCTCGCCGATCAGTGTAGCCGCTGGAGTCCACGCCGGGTCGGAATCAGAGTCTCCTTGTTCTTCTTCGTCCGAAATTTCCACCACCCGTTTTGATATTCTTTCCTTGGCTTTTCTCTTCGACGTTTCTCGTCTCGGCGGCAATTCTATGATTTCTGCAAAACACAAAATGGACAGTGAAACGTTTTGCCTGAAAAATCATGACGGTAATTTTTTAATATATGTTCAAAAAGAATAATGAAGATGTTTCTCATTACGAAGAAACCATAAAGAAAAATATGCAAAAGCTATGATCATGTTTTGACTTTTAACTTTTTATATGTTTTATTCCTGGATACTATGTAACTTGCTCGATTTAAAATAAGTTTCCAAAATACTCACCATCGTCGTGTTTCCTGTGTTTTCCACCACCGATTTCAGCATTGGCTGCAGCTTTTCTCTTTCTATCAGCTGCACTGCCATGTTTCGGTGGTCTTCCTTTCTTGGCTTTAACTATATCGACTTTAGGACTTTCAGCAACTGGTATATGCGTAGAGACCGATGTTTTTTTAATTTCAGGTTTTCTCGTATGAAATGGAAAATCATCGTCACTGGTAATGCCATCGTCGCTCGAATCGAAATTTTTTCTCTCTTTCGGCAATGGAAAGTATCTCGGATCATTGGCATAATCGATAACTGGTTCCTTGGTGGTTGTCGTCGTTGGTTTATCAGAGGTAAAACCTTTCGAAACTTCACCGTTCGTCGTGGGTTCATTGGGTTTTTTCAGGGGTATAGGTGGTACGTATGGCTTCGTTTTGTTCCACGTTGCTTTTCTGCCGGTTCGTTGAGCCAATGGCGGAGAAGGTTCTCTGTCACCTTGAAGAAATTTAAGGTAACTCGTCATAAAGCCTGTATTAGGATCTTTGCCGGATATCTTAATGTCACGATTGCCATTTCCGGCTACGCTGTGTTCCTGCTGCAAAAATCCAAGTTCTTCCTCGATATTGGGTACAATTACTTTCGGCTGATCCTCCCGTACTTCCTGATAGCAAGAAGTACTGCTCTGAGCCGGTGGATTGGAGTTTTCGTTGAAGGGCACGGGTGTTATCTCGACCGTACCCGAAGATTGATACTCATGGGGAGGATGATGAGGATGATGTCCCGGTGGTATGTGAAACGCTGGAAAATAGGGTATCGGTGGTGGAGCGTGATGATGCGGTACCATCAACGATTGATGCTGATGAGCCGGATTACCCACGAAATTTCCCGTATGATGAAGACTCGTTTGTCCGCCAAACGAGGCGGGAGAACCGGGAAATATTTTGGCTTGTGGAGGAGCAAGATTCCATCTTTCGAAATCGAAATAACCATTTTGGGTCTGTTGATTGGAATTGTGATGAGCCGGAGGTGGTATTCTGCTTAGATATTCCGTCATAGCCGCGGCGCCAGCAAGATCATTGAGGCTCGATGTGGCATGTCCAGTTTTCTCAAAACTTCGTCTCTTTTTGTTGGGTGCATCGATTTTGCGCTGTCTCTCCTCAACCTGTCTCTGTACATCATTCAGTCCTGTCGTCGACGTGTTCGTCGTCGATGTCGTTCCCGAAGCACCTGGTGCCCCCTGTTGTTGCATCTGACAGGCACCTTGTTGCAAATTCTGCAAATTCTTAACGATACTCATCGGATCACCGCGGCAACTGCTCAAATCTTGAAGAGTAACCTGACTCGAGTCAAAATAAGCTTGTTGTCTCTCGGATATATTAAGAACTCTTTGAGCCTGCTGCTGGGCTGGTAAACTTTGTGGATTCATATCGGATGTATTAGCGGCATAAGTTGTAACGGAAAATTTTCTATTCGTCGCCTGACGATTCTCATTCTCCCAACACACTTGTTGCTGCTTCTGACCAAATTCCTGTTGTCTCTCGTAATTTCTATTCTCACTGGTGTTGTAAGCTGCTTTTGAATTTTCTGCATTTCCAAGAACTCTCGTGATCACCGACGAATATGCTACTTGTCCTTGTGAGGATGGTCTCGGTACAGTAACATCCAACGGCGACGGTGGAGTCACCTGCTGTTGTTGTTGTTGTTGTTGTTGTTGTTGTTGTTGTTGCTGTTGCTGTACAACCGTTGATTTGTACGTTGCACCGCTGGCACAATGATTGTTACCGTTATTCTCGTTGTGCTGTTGCAAAGGTGAGGGTGACGACATTGTTGTCATAGGACTGTTGTACATCGGATAAGCCGGACTTGGCACGTGCCCCAGTGGGCTCGCTTGGGAATGTGCCTGCAAAGGACTCGGTCTTCGTGGCACAACAACACCGCAATCGGGGCCATTTTGGGTCGAAGTATTCGACGAATACGCCGAATCCGTAGAATTTGTTGATTTCGATCTTCCCGGATGATGATACTCCGAATCACTCTGTGATCCCGTGGAATAATGTCTGTAAGATGTTGTTTGTTGCTGATTGAGAACGTGAAACTGTTGTTGCTGTTGTTGTGACTGCAAATTGCTATTCGACGTAGCTCTTTGACTATTGGCAATTTTGCCATTGCCATTGTTGCTACAACTGTTACCGCTGTTGCCCGGGTAATTTATATTTCGGGAATCCATTATGGAGAAACTTATTGGCGAAGATTGACTGTTCTCGTGCACAGTGTCGTTTCTCCTTACATCCCCGTGACTCACTATTTCCGGATATATCTTGGTCTGTGCTTTCGTTTGCACAGCCTGTTGAGCGTTGGATGCGGTTTTTCCCGAGGGGGAGGTAAAGTTTCGTGGTACCGTATTTTTCTCTTGTCCCTGTGCGACGGACGATCGTACCGAAGTATTTAAAAATATGGTAGTCGCTGCGGCTGCTCTAGCGGCAATCGGTGGCTGAGGAATACGGTAATCTTTAGTAGCATTATTACTGGCTGACGATACGATACAAGTTTGCTGTTGTTGCTGATGCTGCAAAGCGCCTTGAACGGTCTTCGAATTAGCCGTTTGATTCTCGTTCACAGGATTGTAAGAGTTTGCGTTTAGCGCGTCAGGAGGAAAGGAGCCGGGCACTTGTTGAAAAAACGCTTGTCCACCGCTTGCAGCTGGTGACGTCGACACCGCGTTTTTCGATGCAATAGTTGGTGACGTCGTTCTCACGACGTTCGATCCTTTCTTACCACCGTCCGAATAATTCGCGGATTTGAAATCCGTTTGATTAACCCCGCTGGAGGACAATTGTTGGGAGTTAAGGTTGCTTATAGATTGACCTGACGAGGGAAAATGGGAATTGAAGTTCGTCTCGTACGATGTGCCACCGGCTTTTGTCGAAGGAGGTCCCGGTGATGATGGTACAACACTTTCGTGTGGCAATATTCCGAAAGGACTTGGAAGCTGAGAATTGCCTTGATGAGCCCAAGCGAGCGTTGCTGCTGTTGGTGACGATGACTGTGGTTGATGCTCGAAAAACGTTGCTTGTTGCTGATGGGACGAGTTGTAATTTTCACGAAGTGGTGCCTCTGGTTCCGGGGTCGATTGCTTCGCGGTAGAAACCGATTGTTGTTGTTGTTGTTGTTGTTGTTGTTGTTGTTGTTGTTGTTGTTGTTGTTGTTGCTGCTGTTGCTGTTGTTGTTGTTGCTGCTGCTGCTGTTGTTGTTGTTGCTGTTGCTGAACCTGCGCCAATGCTTGACGATGCTGTGTGACATAGTGCGCCTGCTTCGAATTTGGATGATGGAACAGCGGCGAGAACACGTCGTAGCCGACCGGTGGCGGCGACAAAAAGCCGCCCGGATTAAACGGCGATGGTTGACCAGCCAATGAAGCAGTTGTGTGTGCAGCTTGTAGCAATAATTGCGACGTTGTCGTCGATGGTACCGCCTGACTAGCCGCTGTCGTTAAATGATGCGCTACAAATTCACCGCTCGGCGACGATCCTGCTGCTTGAAAGCTACCCGACGCAGTTCCCGCGGCCAAACGGTTGTACGACGCGTACCTTCGACAAATTCATTATTAATCATTGTTATCTACTACTTTATACGCCTTCTATTACTTTTTTTTATCCATTATCATCATTTCCTGATTTTGGCAAATAGAATAAAAAATTGAGTAAAGCAACGTTACAAGGCGTTTGTTGGATTTATTTAAATATTTATTCTGAAATTATGAGATTTTGTCATTCAATCATTAGCTTATAGCGAACTCCTACCATCGGAACTGCCGGTGAGGATTCTTCTTTACACTGATATTTCTTAAATAATTTCTTGATTTTGTCTTGGAAATAAATTATTCTAGGATAGTATGAATTAATTTTTATAAGTTTCTATTGGAGATTAATCCAAATTAAATGCGAATTTCACTTGACAGTTAATAGTATCGATTTGTGTACTTTCAACAGTTAGATAAAATTTATCAAGAGGAGCAGAAACCAGGCCTTAGCAGAATGACATTTCAAAAATTATGTTAAAATCCACATGATAAGTTAAATTGTATTATGTTATTCGTGTACAATAAGATTTTTTTCTTTCAGTATTTTTTTAGTGGTATTGGCTTTCTGCCGATTAAAGCTACCAAAATTTGTCAAAATTTTTTTTTAATTCTATGGAGATCCGCAGAATCGGATCCCATACAAAATCAACAAAAAAAATTATGCTAATGTAAGGGATTAAGGACTTTTGGGTTATAAAAATGCATAATTCTGATTGTACTTAATTACTTAATCTAACCATGACGTATACTCAAAAGAAAAAACAAACATATAAACATACATGACATTAAATTTTTCATTGTTGGAACGCAATAAAAAAAAATATATTATTTTTAAAACTGTTTGAAATCTGTTTATTTACAGATTTAGTTTTTAGGTCCCAAAGAATGATTGTCGAATTATATAGCAATGCATACAAATTTTGGGATCCAAAAAATTAGACATTTAAAAAATAGCTTGACATTTGTTTTCTCGCAGATTTAGTTTTTAGATCCCAAAGAAAGATTGTCAAATTACGTAGCAATGTATACAAATTTTAGGATCCACGAACATTAGAAATTTCGTTGCGTTCCAATGATGCAAACTTCAATATCATTAATATACAAACAAATGAATAAATATTGAATCTTACCATGGGCCAACAGGATCCATCACCCACGCTTGGCACCAGGGTGCCTAGCCTGCCCTCAGCAGGCTCTTTCTCACCAAAAATGCGCGATTAATCGCCGGATCGTACATAACATAATCTTTGAAAAGACTATCGCCGTATACTATCATAAATATGTAGAAAAGTATTTCTACCTTATTTACTTGTTCTACTCTAACACAAGTGAGGGCATTTCCTCATATACGAGATTTATCTCACGAGACGCAATGTTTCATCTTATTCTGCAAAACAAAGATTAAAACATTTCTGTAAGCACAGTTTTAACATCCGCTGTCAATCACAACTCTCAAAGAATGGATCTAGTATAAGCTCAATATAGCACAAAAAAAGAGAACTTACCTCGTGCAGTAATAACGTCGGAGTTTTTCAACGTTTTTATTCCGTATCTTCGAGAATTGAAACTTTTTATTCCAATCAGCAGAATCTCGACCAGTCTCAAAAAAAAAAGTTTTTCCGCGTTTTATCACTAGCGCGAAAAGTTCTACTTGGACAAGCACTTAGATAAAAAAAAATAAAAAAGTTTGCATCGTCGATAACCCTTGAGGTCCGAAAAACACCCGGATTCGATATCCAGGAACTCGTCGAGGCGTCACCGCGGGAACTTGACACAAACGTAGAAATGTTCTCACATTGAGAAACGTCTTTTACGTCTCGACAAAAAGGCAGTATAAACGCGATTATAAAGTCTCGTATTCACCGATGTAAACTTGATGAAGCACTATAGAAAACTTTCTCGTTTGCCAAGTTTTCGCGATTCTACAGGGGACTTTTTTTTTCGCCGGATAACACAGGGAGAAAGAGAGAGAAAGATAGAGAACTAAAATATGGCTACATTCGTGGATTGACGAGCACGAGATGGAACGATCGAGTCACGCGACGATTACGACGAAATTTTCGCATGACTCCAAACCCGGATATTCTATGATTTATTGAAACAACCGTTGTTTCGATTAATTCGCGAACAGACGTTTTATTTGTTCGTCAAAAAGTTTAGCGGGACATTCAACACGGACGTTAGCGAGTAGCAACATTGTGCACACCGCAGTGCCCCATTACAGGCTGCCATTTTGATCGGAGTCAACAATAGAGCGCGCCATCTATCGATTGCGGGTGGCCGACGGAGAGTGCCGTACGCGCGGGGTGGGAGACACGGAGCAGGCGGGATTTTTCAAACAATGAAAGGGGGAAAGCGTTTTCTTCATGTTCGTAACTAGTTGTACTACGTTTCTCTCTCTCTCTCTCTTTCTCTTTGCCCCTACCTCAAATACGCGCCACGTTCCACCCACACGTCAATTCTATCAGGGCCGTACTTCGAGATAGTAATTGTGGACTTTATGTTACGACGATTCACAATGCCGATTAATAATTTACATAAGCAACCGTTATGAAATGAGGAATTTTTAATGAAACGTAAACTGATATGGTACAATTTTTTTTTGTTATACAAAGTCCCGATTATATCCATTTCTTCCAGCTACCTGTTGATCATTTGTAAAAAACAATGCCTGATATCCGATAGTTACCCAAGTGTAAAACATGAAGAATATACTCTTTAATTACCGCAAAAGCTTGGAAAACCTGTAAAAAAGTTTCTAGGATTACCTACTGAAAACGAAACATCTCTGTAAATTCTGGGTCACCATTTCTAACGCGACACGTCTGAATCTGTTCCCCCTCCACGCCCTATACACAGTGTATGTGTTTGACGCGTATATTCGCGCGTCTCTCGTTACCTGTCTCTCTCTTTCTCAATATTGTTTTATATGCTCGGCGCGTGAGAGAATATTGCGAGTATGTATTCATATGTATCTGTTCGAATACACTCGATTCCGTAACATTTCCGAAAGTGAACTTGTCGATATAGCCCAAGGCGATTTCTGTTAATTCGCGTCCACATCCGAGAACTAATTTTTCTTCATCTTTGGCCCGAATAATTCATCGAAAACTTTCTCAAATAAATTTTCGATAATTCGCGTATAATAAAAAATCGTAATTAGCGAGGAAAAAAAATTGGGATAATTCAAACAGTACAAAGTAGATTTCAGAAATTACAATGAATCGTGATTTAGGATGATCCAACAATTTCGGTATTCACTTTGAGTGCGAAGAGTAAATAATTCGAATTATTTAAAAACTCGTAATTAAGAGAAAGTTGTGAAGAAATATTTTGAAATATTTTCTCGTTAGAACCAATAATATAAATTTCGTTGAATATTGGTGTCACTTCCGATTTTTCAAATATTAATTGTAAAGTCACGCAGCAACATCAATACGTTCAAAATTTTCTGAAATATGGACTTCACGTTAATTTTTAGTCAATAGTCTTTCGATATTAATGACGATGTAAGAATATATTTATTATAATAGTAATAATCATTAATCGCAATAACTGACAATAATTAATGATACAACTTGACGATTGCGAATAATGCGGTGTACCAATAAAATTCGAGGTGGTTCAATTGCTTCGACCACTGTACATTTTTCTCATTGTTCGTTTTCATCGATTGAATCGTTATCTTTCATTAATCATTCACAGTATCGGTAAAAACGAGTATAAATGTTTAGTCGTTGATTTATATTTTCATTGAATTGATAAAGAGCAAGGAGAATGTACCGTATCTAAGATCAGTATCGTATCGAAACCGTATCAAATAAATTCAGCAGCCGCATCGTTCGCAATGACAAAGTTACGTCATTATTAATTATTATCAAAGATTATTACGATGAATGTCTAATGCTATTTATTATAAATATATTATTAATAACGAATAATCAATAGAAAATAATGATAAAACTTGGATATTACGGATAATGCGGCTGTATTCTTCATTTTTATTCGTATAATTGATAATACTCACGAATTTAATTTGTGAATGGCAAATTTAAAAAATAGGAATACAACGTTAAGACACTTAGTTGAGTACGTCGCGATCATCGCGACTTCTGGATATCGATGCAGTTGCATTATCATCATTTGTTTTTCGCAAACAATCGAATCAATACGATTTCGGGTTTTTTTTTCTTTTTTTTCGAACGAAGGCAGCATTCTAAGCAGAAGTGTGTCTGGAGACAGCATTCAAGCAGAAGTGTGTCTGAAGACACACTTCTGGTTGACTCGATGGGTCATTGTTCAATATCTCTTGACTCCATTAATTGCGTGGCACTTTAGCGGTTCGTTCGTCGAGTCGTTGTAACTTTATTAGTCGAACGAATTGCTACCGCTTATTTACTGAAAAACGTAATAACAATAAACGAAATAAGTCTTGTGATTCGCACAATGAATTATCTCGGCGATTTTCAATGGTACAAGATTGAAAAAATGCTCCTTAGCTACAACGTTTTTTTTCCATTGGCGATAAGAGAGAAATGAATAAATAAGTGGTTTACGCTGCTGAAGAAAAATCATCGTAAAAGCGTTTTGATTGCTCGATTCCACTTTGGTTTTGACGCGGAACTTCTATAGAGGGGCGGGGAGGGAAAGGGCGGGTCATTTTCGGAAATATTTCCAATTACGGTAACATTTTACAAAGACAAACAAACAAAAGAGCAAGCCCCGTGGTAGGGTTGTTGATATTGCTCTGGTGTACGATCAATGTGCATTTCCATTGACTTTTTACATTACGTAGCTCCGACTAGGCCGTTAACATCGAGCCTTGGCTACCTCATTTGCAACTTTCGTTGCTGCCATACAGCGAATTTTCTGTATGCCGTATTCAATAGCTGGTTCAGATGACTCGTAAGGTGTTGAGACACCGCGGAGAATTCTCGCTGTACGCGATCCTAAGAAAACGAGATAAACGATTAATTATTTTTGTTAGCCGATCCTAAAAAATATTTTCAACGATTTTTGTAGATTGAGACAAAAACAATTTCACACGTACTTCAAAAGGTTTTAGCCTGGCTGAATGAAACCTGTGCAACGCCTCGTGCATTCTCACTGCTTTTTCCTCCAGTTGCGGTGTCGTAGGTGGAAAACTTCGCCAAAAATGACTGAGCAACTCGCACGTGCACATGTAAACATTACGGAGTTCTGTCTCCAAGTCCTTTGGTATTAATTCTGTAGATTTATGGTTATGGCAAGAATACGAATGAATATCATTAGGGAAGCTCGCAAATATACAATCACGATTTAAAATTAAAAAATAAACATTGTCTGATCTATAAATTAAATTTCATTTCTCTGTTCTGTTGATATCATACGAATTTCTCAAAAGTAACTATATTATGTTTGCTAATATTTATTTTTACATTTCTTGCTATTCAAAGCTCTCTGCAAACAAATTTTGAAGACCGAAGGTAGAAAGCAGAATAGAATGTAGAAGCAAGTAAAAAAAAAGTGGAAAGTCCTTTAAAATAATAAAATGAGGCGTAATAGATGGCTCCGAGCTCAAGCACTGCCGCACTTTTATATATTTCGATGTGAGGTTTAATGAATATTTTTTATTTCAATTATCATTGACTCTATTTATCGTACCTATCGGTATTGAAATACCGGTATTTTTACAGATTCATTTCAGCAAATATTTCAGATAATGTCAGACATTTTACGACTTTTTATCGAGTTGAACTCACCTCAATTCGTGTGAGAATATAATTGAAACTGAAAATTGTTAATAATATCTGATAATAAGGTAAAAAAAACTCACGGCCAACATTGTCCTCGCGAAATCCTTTCATGAGAGCTCCACCGGGTGTTAATTCACCAAGTGCGGAAACCGCGGCGGACGAGCTGACTAACGAACTGGATGGTTGTCTTGGTAGGTTATTACAGTTTATCCAATTCGCTGCCTCGCGTTTTAGATGTAACAGCGTACTTTGCATTTCCTCGGACGTTAATTCGGTGGCAATTGTACCGGGCACAGGACCATGCAAATACCTATCTACGTGAGTCAAATTAAGTGGTGTACTGACGTTTGTTTTTGCTTCGCTACTCCCATCCAGATCGTCGTACACCAATTTCTCTTGTATCCTAAGCTGTGAACAGCGCAAAATGATGAATTTAGATCAATTGCTTCGAGCATATTGTTACTAACGACGTAAAAATATTCTGCTATTTCATTGAATTGTTGGATTATAAATATCAAACAGTTATTAGAAGATTATATTATTATTATTATTGCTATTTTGATTATTAAATTGAGTTTTACAATTTTATGTTTGCAATAGGCAAATTTGAGTTTATTTCTTGCAATATCTTCACCTTATTTTAATTTAGCTAAATATCATTCCTAATAAACAGCTCGTTTGGGAGCAAATATTAATCATCACTAAAAATATTAGGAGATACTATCAATTACTGAAAAATAATGTATAAATTACTTTTTTATTCTTTGGTTGATCATCCGTTCGACTTGTAATTGGTGGTGGATTTTTGTTAGTACTAGACGCTGAACCATTGAGCTGAGGTTGCGTTGTTTTGGGTTCCTGTCTTTTGGCAGTACTCGCTTTTAAAACCATAATGCTGTGTTGATTGAAGCGCTTTATCATACTCTGATGTATATTGTGGTCCGATTTTTTATCAGTACTTCCGGATTCGGTGCAAAAATTATCATCCACCGCAACATCTTCGAAAGAAGTTATATCAACAAGAGGATCATTTATACCAGTCTGTATGTCCCTTTTGAGCTCCTGATCGTCAATCTTGGCACACTCGGTAAATAGATCTTTGGTCCCGGTGTTTATACGATCCCGATGAAAATAATGCGACTGAAAGAACTTGGTCCAGAAGTCGGATTCCGACATTTTGTGAGGCACGTTCTCCTGATGTTTTCTTTTTACCGCCGGATAAGTTTTAAATATACACTCCATTATGTCCGGTGTGAGATTATACTTGAGACCGTTGCAACCATCAGTCTGAGGCTTTATGTCAGCCTGGAAAATTATCGCACCAAAACGGTTTATACAATATATTTTAAAAAGGTTTTATCATATAACTTTTCTATCAGAGATTATCACTCAAGCAAATCTTTCATTAATAGCTTTAGATACTTACAAGGAAGGCACTATTTACGCCGATCTCTTGACGTTGACTATCCTTTGCCTGAGTATAAGCAGCTGCATGCTGACTCCAAAATTCTTCGGACGTTATGACCTGTGTTATTACAAGATCTCTATACAGTTGCAGCAGCGTGGGATTTTCCAGTAGCAGTCTACAAATAAATCACTCATTTAGTGAATTTGTATTAATAAATTGGGCTAAAAAATGAATCATTTACTTTAAGATTTTGATAAAAGTCCAAAACTTTTGTACGAAATCTAGCCTAGAAAAAATTTCGTACAAATTAACATTCAGCTAAAACACAATTCGTTATGGACCAGAAATGTATGCCTAAGGAGTATCTGTGATTTTCAAAACTTTTAAAGATAAAAGAAAATATTTTCTTCCCAAGAAAATTGATTGCCAAAACGAATAATATATTTGATTAAAACAGCTTTTTATCTTATGTCGGCGGATAATAAATTACTTGTTCTTTTCTTCCAGCTCCTTGTTGACTTTTCTTTTGAATTTAGGTAACAATTGTTGGAGCAATTCTTTTACATCGTCACGATCTTTGACCTGAGCTTCTTGGCCATTTTTATTGACAAAATGAAAAGTGGATGAAGTGCCATCATGGAGAACCAATTGAAGTTGTATCTTTGACTTTCCGTCCGGTGATATTTTTTGTACTGAAATCATTCAATGTGATAATTCAATTTTTTCATTCCGCCAGACTTTATTATTTATTTAAGCGTTATTCTAAACTTACGTTTAATGTCAGCGTATTTATGACTAACCGACACTGTATCTCGATTATCCAACATCCAAGCTATTCGTTCGTTCATAACGTACAGAGTGCCATCACCTTTCTTGTAACGCACTTGGCCGACTTGCATGAGAACATCTTCCGAAGAAGTAGTCATGGCGGATACAATATATGACAAAATGTTTCTACAAATAAAAAATGAAAACACCGTCATAATCAGAGAACAATAAATAGCAAAAATATATTTTAAAGGCATGAACGCTCAATAATGAATTTTCATTGCTCCAATAAGCATACCTGAACAAACAATAGTCAAGTTGATATCAAAATAGCATCAAATTGAGCATCAAATGACGGATTTACCGTCAATTTGATGCTATTTTGATGTCAACTTGACTAATGTGTGTTGCTAAGGTTTAGAAAAATGATAATAATTATATCGTTATTCAATTTCAGGACCAACAATTTTTTTTTGTACGAACAAAGATTTAATTGGTCAGATGTGTTTATTATTAAAAACGATACTTGGACTTTAAAAAAACATTGCGAATAGTTTTGAAATGAATATTACGGAGAATCCAAAACATTAGTGAACGTTTGAAACTTTTACAAAAATAAATCTCTACAATGAACGACTGTGAGATGAATTTTGATGGAGAGTTTTATTTAGAATTTACTCATATGTGTCGACCGTTCGTCATCCTGTCCTTCAGCAATTTGGTGGCCTTACGAAGAAATGAGACAAAAAAAATACAAAAAAAAGCAGCGGAATACATAGAGAGCGAGAGAGTGAGAGGGAGAAAAAATGATTTAAGTACTGCGATAAGATCGTAGATAATGTTGCGCGGGCTCTGAAACTTCATCGTCGAACTTGCAAACCCTTATCAACACCATTAGAAAATAAAAATATGAATAAAAAAATGCGGATTTCTATGATCTCGTAGACGGCGCGATCGGCTCAACGCCGAGCACAAGTGGTTACTACTCTACGATTTTCTCTCCCCCCCCCGGCCCCCCTTCGCTCGCCCTCCGATTTTAATTCGCCACACTGGTTTTATCGTCTAAAAAGCGTGAAAAGTCAATGGTTTATTCGTTAAAAAAGATTATCGTGCTTTCAACGACATAGCCGTGTCTCCCGACGTGCTCGGATGATTATTATTACCGGTGATAAAGTTGTTATTTTCGTGGAGCGATGTGACGGCCCGTCGAACGGCACGGCCATGTGCAGAAACACACATCGGCGGACGCATCGCGAGGCAAAGACGGCTACGGACGGACCGTAGGTACGGACAACACCATCGACCTGAACAACAAGGGGTTACGATAAACTGCTCGAATCAACATAAACCTTCAATCACATTTCCGGTAACCACATACTCGCTTCGAACCAAGTTTCATTAAACATCAACACTGAGCTTCTTTTTGCTACAAAAGATGCCCGATTAAATGTTACCTCGAGAATTAATAACGATTCCATGGAAATAATTATTAAACGTCAGAAGTTTTTGGAAATAAGATTACGATGGTGTGGATTTGACTGTAACAGCGCCATTTATGCAACTCGTTTCCGGTTGTAGCGCTGTTGCGCGCGGGTATTTCAAATATATTAACGAAGAAAACTGATTTTTTTTGTAAATACTTTTTACGATAAATATTATAAAGATTGTAATTTAAGTATAATAAAATCGATCAAACGAAATGTTGAATCTTCAATATGGTAGTTAAGCATTATTAAATATAAATGAAGTATTTACTTCGTATGGAAAGATTGAATAATTCGCTGGAAAGCGAAATTAGTTAGGCCGAAGATATTTATCACCGTAAATTTAGTTGTTCATTCGATTTACTCTTTTTTATGAATAGAAACAACTTTTCCGAATAAAATAAAAAATATGATGAAAGAATAGTTGAATTTTGCAATACAATTATTCAATCCCGTTAGCTAATGAGAAAACAAAATTATAAATTCTATAATTTGTGAAACGTAATTGTCAACCTGATCTTAACTGCACCATAAAAAGTGTATTAAGAACGGTAAATCTTACACTGACAGATCAATGACACTTGATTCATTTCAATGCATAATCCATATCGAAGTTTTTTTCCATACGACAAAAAAAAAGAGGAACCAGAAAATTTCGAAAAACTCTCATCTTTTTAAGACAGCGTCGAAACTTGGCATTGGCGTTTTTTTTTGAAAGTATTTACGATCCTGAACATGGAAGGTGAACCAATAAATTTAATACTATTCTCGTAATGGAATTTTTTCGAAATACTGCAAACATAGCGTTGAAAATGCGTATAATCCAGTTACTCATATAAAAATAAATGGTTTAGAGGAATTTATTTATTTCCAAATATCGTACGAGCACAGAAAACAAACATAACCCAAAATACTATAAAAAAAAAACCGGTCGAATTTTTACTTTGTGCTTCCAACATTCATAACTCTTGACTTCTTTAAGGAGGTTGTATCGTTTTTCATGTAAAAATTATTTTCCAACTTTACACAATAAAATTTTGTAAATAGAAAGCTTAAGACAGTATTAAACTTCTGGCGGAATATGACGATGATTCATCGTCTCAAAATTGAGATAATTATTGTTGAAGGTCGCAATTTTTTGAAAGCTTCCATAAGAGCCCATGTTAAACTTGTCATTTTCAACAATGAATATCTCGATTACCAGGCGGTGAAACCTCTCCAAATTTTTCACGCATAATTAAATGCTGTTCAAGAAGATTCACGCCAAATTTCAATACATTAACATGGAATAATCAAATATAATGTATTTTTCGTATGATGTCATATAAATATCGATACAACTTCCTTAAGCTATTGACAATCAATTACGAGAAATAAAAAAAGTTAATTTACAGTGATCGAATTGAAAGGAGGAAATGAAGCGAATAAAGGTAAATTTCAGTCGATATAATAAGCGATTGACTAAAATATAAGTGTATTGGTCGTTGTCATAGTAATATTCGATGGGTGCCGGTTAAGGGCGTAACTAAGTTTTTCATAACGATATAGTAACGAGCGAATGAGTTAGGAGGAGAGAGTGGGGGCGATGATGGGGGTAGTAGAGGGCGAGTTGCAATTATCGCAAAACTTATTAAACTTCCTGTTTGTAATGTGGGTATGTCGAGACGGTACGTGTGCGTATATAGTCTCGTGGCGTGACATGCATGCCCCTTGAAACCACCGCTAAGTATAATAATAATATCGATACACGCGATCGAAACTCGAAAATACGTTGTATCGCCCCATATATACATAGTGCGGAAAATCTTCTCCGAAATATCGGCATTTTTGGAGTTCCCGCTATAGATGACACTCTCGTAGGCATTGTAGTGCTATAGTGTGCACAAGTATCATTTTTTTCTTCTTTATTGCGTAACGTCGACATTAAAAGCACGTTGTTGTTTTTTTGTTTTTTAGACTTTGATTACGTCGTGAAGAGGCAAGATCAGCAAAAAATATGCTTTGGCTCGGGACGGCCACGGGACACTCGTTCCAAAAGTGGCATGACTTCCTTCATGCGTTATTACGCTCGAGAAGAGTTTCCAGACGTTGGACCCGGAAAATATAATGTTTCTGAATCTTTCAAGGCTATCAAAGAAAAGGTAAAGGAAAGCTTATAAATTACAAAATTTACATCGTAAAAACGTTGTTCGCATTACAATCTCCTGCCGTTTTGTAAATTCTAAATATATACATATCTATTAATGCCATGTATAATCAAGAGACTCGATAGTCTCGTAATAATAGCCATGATTAAATCAAAACTTTGTCTAGAAAAAAATGTTAAAAAATAATATCCGAAAAAGGAAAAAGCCGCGAAACGAATGGTTTATACTTAATAAATATTTATCTCTATTTTCTGGATTTTGTATCTTTACTAAATTTTCTAATTAAAAAGAAAAGGAAGTAAATATTGAGATTTGTTTTTTTTTTTTCATCGTTGTTGTACAAACGTAAAACGTGTTTATTTGGAAAATGAAAAAAATACGTGCTCAGTTTTTTCTCTCTTTTTTAATTCAACATTTTTTCACTCAAATAACACAAATATTGAATTTCAACAAAAACATTTATAAGATTCATTGGTACGTTTCACCCTTTTAACTTCTACCATAAAAGTCGATTTGCTGTTAACCCTCCGTCATACGCACTATGAACGAAACGCCGCATTTTTTTTGCTTTTTCATTAATCAACAAAAATTGGTGAATGATACACTTGTGACAATTTAGTTATTCCTATATTATTATTAGTAGATGCAATAAAACAGAAAATAATACGCTAATTTTCAATTTATATTTTAGAAATAATATTTAAGTATGGATGCCCAAAATATACAATTTAAGTTTGACCTTCAAATTTAAAATATGTTGTAGAGTGAACGATGCTGCGTCGATTAGAAAAAAAATAATTAGACTTCACCGTATAGTTATTACGTAAATTAATTTTTTCAGTCCCATTAAAACGCATGTTAATCGTAGCGGAAGTAGCCTAATTTGAAAGAAAATAAGAAAATAAAGCCCGTGATATATAAGCGTACAGATTAAAAAAAATATTATTAGAAACTTTATTTTTTTTACTATTTAAAGAAAAAAAAACCCGATGTCACCGTCGTATTTGTTCAAAAATCTCAAAAAGAAATAAAGTCGTTTGGGTCATGTGCGAAAACTGCTACTACAGCGGCCATGTTAAATGTGCGAAACATGGAAATATGGCAACGTTGCACACGCGGGCAGTACGAACTGAGTGTACAGTATTAGTGAGAGAAAATAAATACAAGCGTGATCTAATCATGAAATGTCAATGCAAATATATAATGCAAGATAAACATGAGCTATGCTGCTCGCCAAGCAATGATGCTTTTCTGTTGTTGTGTCTCGTAGTGATAATAGTGGAAAGTCACAAGTTTTACACCACAATTCTTTTGCCAAAGTGTCTAGGTCTACAATTCTTCGACCGTGAAATGTAAATTTTTTTTCGGTGTCGTTCAAACGTCTTTGTCTCTCGGCACTCTTCGCAACACTCTCAAGCCACCGTTTTCTTTTTTGTGTGGTCCCCGCGACACGTGTAATGACGTTTGGAATTCTAGCGCGTGTGACGAAGTTAAGATTGAAAATGGATCGTCCTTATTTAACAGTAGAAATATTTAGAGCTGAAATAGGTCAAATTGATTTAAAAAAACGGAATATATAAAAATCTGGTAATTTTAGCCATGTACCGAGAGTGTAAGTAAAAAGGGTTACAGTGGTCTTGCAAGGTTTGGATCTCACGTTTCTCATACAGAGGATTATCCAGCGCCAGGCGATTATGCGATTAGGACATTGTCTCCCAAAGTAAAGAGTCTTAAATATCCATTTGCATCGACTGCCAAACGAAAAACAGTATTGATAAACAATAATCCAGGGTATGATATTCAAATATATTATAAAATAAAAACAAATATTTGTTTTTATTATTCATGTCATTATAAATGATTTTTTATGTTCATAAATAATTATGGTAATAATGTAGTTGAGCGGATTTTCTCAAAAATGATGATAAACATTTTTTTTTACGATTGCTAAAAAATGATGTAAACAATGATATTCCGTCCGGGGACGCCGAATTTTTTACGTAAATAATTTTTTATCAATGAAAAACCAATATTTAAAAATTTCATATTTTCGTTCGTAACTGCACGGACTGTTACTTCCATCTCTTTGTTTACATCACTATTATAGGTATCACATAAGTTGTACGCGACAATGAAAACAAAAACATTGAAATTGCGAAGGTATAAAATACGTTATACTCGAAGCCTTCAGTTTTGATCTTTTGATTCAACAACGAAAGTGAGAAGTTTGTGATTTCACATTATTTGAAAAAGTTTTGCCGATATTATTTGTCAAGTGACATGGGCGCCAATGAAAACGTCGCGATGACTGAAAATGTGTGAAATGTGAAATGAAGACTGAAATATGTGAAAATGTGATGAATGAAAATGTGCGTGTGTGTGTGCGTATGTGTGTATGTGTGTGTTTGTGTATAAGAATTTTGTTGCTTTAATTTTTCAATTTTTCAATTTTTTACCTTACGAGTTTTTGATGCGATAAAAAATTCGCCTTGCAATAAAATCTATCTCCCCCACCATTTTATCATTATATATCACATTCTTGAATAGAACTGAAAAAAAATGTTTATCATCTTTTTTGAGAAAGCCACTCAACTACACAATTACCATAATTATTAATAATTTAATTAACACACGTTCCAAATTCTAAATGATAATTTATAATAACTGTTTCTTCTCATTTTTAATTCTAGACCCCTAAACGAAAAAAAATCTTTTTTGCATTTGTTCGAAACTTCATTTCGTTTCATAGAGTTTTCATAATTGAATGTTCACCAAATGCGATTCTATCATACACCATTCTTTCGTTATAAAAAACATCGAGAATGGTGTAGAATTAACTCTTATTATTACATACAAGAAACATTTGATGCTAAAGAGAAGATTTGAGGTCGTTTTCGACCCCGTTGTAGATTTTATATTCAGAAAAATCGATTACAGGAGTCTAGGGTTAATTTTAGTTAATCATTGTTTTTTGTTTTAATATTAAAGTCCAGGTATGTACAAAAATATCGATCCGGTCAAACGTAGAATCCTCTACGAACACAGTTTTGGTGGCAAGGTGAGAATGAAACTGGGCGTCCAAATAAAATGTACTAAACGCAACAACGACGTTTGCGAACTTTGTGGTAAAAAGCCAACAGGTGATTATTGGCACTTGAATAATCAAGTCTTCCTATGTCGTCCTTGCATGTTGGAAGAACGACGCAAGCTCTCGAAGCACACGAGGCTTGAATTACAAGAATTTCGTGTAAGATCATCATTGATACTTGATTAATTATCAAATTTTACATTTGAAATGCTAATTTTATCGAAAAAACTTCATTTTTTGATACCATCAACTTTTTCTCTAAATCAAACTCATTTATATAGGAAGTGGTTTTTCCCTAAGAGAATTACGGTAAAATTCTTCACTGTATTCTTCACTTTTTACAGCAATTTGTGTAACAAATACAAAATAATTTAACATATTATAATAAAACAATGACTGTACCGGTATTGTTAAATGTTTGAGATTGAAACATCAAATTTCCAGTTAATGACTTGATTAATTTGGTTACAGAAATTGCGCGATTGCTCAGAGATACATATGCACGATGGTACAGATGCAAAAATATGGTTGATGCATCCTGGTGAGATCGAAAAATGGACACGACAAGAGGCTTATCTTTGTGCATATTTCGAAGATTAATGAAAAACGAAGAGGAAGCAATACAAAAAAATCTATGTGCTCAATACAAAACTCAGCGACTTAAAGAACGATTGGCAAAATTGAATATTACGTTTGAGGACAACTCCAAATTTCCATACATTAACAAGTTAAGAAAAAACTGACACAAGGTAAATTTTTCAATTAAAATTCAACACAGCTCAAAATAGCAATGATCTAATGTTGAAAGTTACAAGCTCAAACGTAATTGCAAATTTAGAATTTGCCTATCTCTGTATCCAAATGGATCGTAGCCTAAAAAACGAAAAAACTTGGCATCATCGAGAAAACGTGTTCATCATATATTCCTGTAACTCTCTTGAGTATTAATAGTTTATTAACGTTGAAAAAGTCTCAATAAAATTTCCATCGTTGAATCAAATTGCTAAAGATTTACTTTTATTCATATATTTTAATTAATTATCACTGAAGAACATTATTACAATCAATTTAATCGATCGCTACTTCAATAATATCTATTTACAGAATGATCGTATAAAAATATTCGGTCTATTGTTACATTATCCAGTTAATGCCTTGAACAATATAATAACTATGTATTTATGTGTGTAGAAATTAATCGATCATTTCATCAAACAGTTGATAAATCATTTATTAATGATGCTAATGCTTTTCGGTTTTTTTTGAACGGTATATTAATTACGTATACGTGTTAAATTCAGTCGTTTGAGAGAAATCAAACACTCGCTATTATCAAGTATTTTATTTCTTGTTTATAAATATCAGCTCAAGCTTTTACGTTGATGTTAATTTTTTCTATTTGTTTCTTCTCATTTTTGCATGTAGGACGCAAATATTTTCACTGTTATTGAAAAATAATTGAATATCTATTTCGGAAATTGACCGTGAGAAAAAAATGTCTTCACTTCAACGGTATTTCGTGAAAAAGCGTAAAGAAAGTTCACTAAAAAAAGTGTTCCATCACTCATGAACATGCGATTGTTCAAAATCAATATACGCATCTTATTTCTCGTAGTATTGATCGAGATTAAAAAAAAAAAAATCATAAACTCGTATATTTGAGAGAAATGTCAAAAAGTTTGACTTTTAGATAGAAGCGAAGAATTATTCTCAATATTGGGAAGTACTTTTTCGAGTTTTTCTTTCGAAGCGACATTTCGCGAATTTGCACATTTGTGGTAAGGAACTTCCGGTGGAAATCGGTTTATTTCCATACGGAAAGTCGTTTGAAATATACGGTCGACAAGCTATTTTTTTTTTCACATCCTTTCATATAATTCAGCTCGTTGACAAAGCATCTTGGGAATCAATCTGCTTTTTAGTAATAATAAACGTGCCTGATTCCTCTACCGGATTACCACCATCCGGAGCTTGTCTCGATACACCGGAAACCGAAGTTTCCGTAGAATTCAACGAGCTATTGTCATCATTTTCCGTTGTATTTTGAAAATCATTGTCCAACGACATGGTCGTTGTCGAATCAACGCTGTTGCTGGCCATAAGATCATCATTACATGGTTTGTGAATGACCGTAACGTCGATATTACCATCGATATTTTCGGAAATTCCTGAAGGAGTCATACGAAAAGTTTCATTGTTTTCCGAAGTTCCCGTCGCGCTGGGAGAACATCTCGATGTATTTTCCACTTCCACGAGATTTTTCAATCTGCTGAGGCCACTGTTGATCGTAGTATTAAAATTTTCGGTGTATCTCGAGTCCAGACGCACGATATCTTCCATTTCCGGTGTAGTCGAGTTATTCGAGGAATTTTGCAAATTAATCGTAGTCCCATCATTTGAGGCTGTTCGAATGTCCGGGACCACGTGTTGATAAAACAAAGGATTTAGAATACACTGGAGATCCATATGACGAACGTTGGTAGTCATTAAGTGGGTGGATAATTCGTCACACTCGAGAGTTTCGTTGCCCTCGTCAGCAGCCAATTCTTCTCTTATAGCGGCCGATACTTTGTGTTTCGTCGTCTGTGTTTTAATCGACATATGCCTATCATCCGTCGAATCGTTCCTCTCGTTCGAGATCAAATTTTCTCGGGTCTCTGTGGAATTATTGGACATTTGGGTCAATGGTGTTTCACGAGCGTAATTCATTTCCGTCTGGGTCGGTACGGTCCTGACGTTAACTTCGCGATTACACTTTGTTTCGTTTGAAAAATTGTTGTTATCTCTTCGAAGACTCGTTATGAGATCCATGATATTGCGCTTCATCGGTTGATTCGTAGCAGGCGGTGGTGGTACAGCAGTCAATTGGGTCTTTAATTTGTCCAACAAATAATTTATGTGCATTCTGGTACCACGAGTCGGATGATCTTCACTACCGTCGGTCGATCCATTCTGTGTTTCAACGTTTCTCGACATTTCGCTGGATCTCCGAAAATCCACCGCTTCCGGATCAACGCTTCGATAATTTCTCACGTTCAAAACATCCGTTCTATTTAAAGTGTTCGGTGCTCGATTGGCGTAATGACCGTTGCTTAAATTTTCAATACCAGCGTACATCGTGGCTCGATCAAAACCATTAATCGTGTTTTCCTCGATCGAATCGTGAGAACAAAAACGATTGTCATCGTTCTCGAAATAACGATTCCCGTTTGAAATGTTTCGACACGATTGAACGTTCGAACTGGTCGAGTATCCGGTGTCCGTGAAATTCGCATCGATACTCGCACTGTTGCTGTTACTCGTCACATGTACTCTCTCGAAATCCTCTGGATCATGTGCCCGATTACCGTTAGTCATCGTGCCACGTTGTTCCATCAAACTTTGATTCTTCGACGGTTCTCTTGGTTGTTCCCAATTTTCCAGATCGCGAAGCACATTTCTCGAGTCTTCGGTATTTCCATTATTCGCATCGACATCTTCTGCTATCGGTGTGTCGAAGTCGTTGTCGAAATCGTCGTCGAACGCGGTATTTGTTACGTCGTGCAATCTCGTTTGCAAACGCTTCTTTATCTCGTCCAATTCTGTGAGCTTTTGTCTATAAAGATATACAATAAAATCATTTTTGCTGCATTTTCAAAGAATAATAAATTATTAACGAAAATGAAACGATAAATGTGCGCAAGTTGCAGGGATTCGTTCGATAATTTTGAACGCACTTTTCTTCATAATTAATTTTTCTCTACAGTCTGCATAATAATTCTGAAAGTTTTCACTATTTTTTTCCGCAGTGTACGTTTTATCGATGCGATTAAAGTCCAAAATTTTTGAAAGAATATTTGATTTTCGATTCTTTTAAGTACTTGTTTTTAGATGCTTACTTCAGTGATAAGGAAAGGAAAGACATCGACGCATCGCCAAGATTGAGACCTATATCCAGCACCGGCTCGTGTTCCATTTGAGAGCGATTCGTTACGATTTCTTGAACATTGCTGCGTTCCGAATTCAAAATTTCCCCGTTGTTACGCAGATCCCCGGGATAAGGTGACGAGAAATTTGAATAATCGAAATCCGGAAGAGTCGGTCTTGCTGTATTTGTTTGGCCCGTGATTTTGCCAAACGCCGCGATATTATCCAACGGTGTTACACTCACCTTCAAATTTTAAAATTATGTTTGCTTCGCAACAGAACCATACGTTGAGTTGAAATAAACAAAAATTACCTTAATTTGCCCATTGCATTTTCCCGTAAAGTCCATGACGTGGAACCATCCGGAAACAACGGGAAAACCAACTGTAAGAACGGACACATCGATTGCAGAAAAACCTATCACGATGTCTCGTTCCAAATTAATTTCCATGCTTGTCTCGGGTTCCACCAAACGCCAGACTTTCAATATTAATCTCTTGTCCTCCTACACCAAAAAAGAAGTATTTATATTAATACCTGTAATCTTAAAGATTGGGAAATTACAACTTTGAACCCTTTAACCTTTAGAGGACGGGAAATTTTCAGTGCACATCGACCTCTTTCAAATCGTGTAATTCATATAGAGATCGAATGTATAACTCAGGACGAGTCTCGGGCCAAACAGGTGGTCCCTAAAGCGACCAATCCCGTCCTCTAAAGGTTAAAAAGACACAGTTAAACGTAAACTCCCGAATTTAAACATTGGTTAATACATTTCAATGACATTAATTTTGATCAATAGCATTATTGAGATTTTTTGTAAATATAAAATTGTCTCATAATGTCCATCGAGCGTGTAAAACCGACCATCTAATAAATTTTTTTTTTTATTCTATGTACGTTTCCGAATGACAGACAAATTTTTGCAAGTTTGCAATGAATGATAAAGATAGACCGATTTCAGGGTTATAATAGTAATTTTCTCTTTAATTCATCATCAAGTAAATTTCTTACGTTCTCGAGTAAATCGTTGGAAAGTCTTGTATCGCATCGCCAATCCCATTTAGGGCTACAACTGAACGGAAAAAGATTGGTGACAACGTAACATCCGTACTGCGTCTCATTATGACTTCGTGCTTTTTGAAAAGTCACATAAGTACAAGGTTCAACAGTCTCGTCGATTTTATCAACTTTTGGCAAATGAAGAGCGCATTCGATCTCAACAACGGCGCGAAACGAAGAATTCTCGTGATCCGATCTCTCAGAATTCAAGGGTTCATTGGCTACTGAATTGTGTAATCTTGTTGTGGAAATTGTCTCAGAAATTTCATGATTGAATCCTGTATTCGAATTCTCATTTTTACGTTCCGGTATATTCGTCGCTGAATGTCCCGAATTAAATCCATTTGAAATCGAGACGATATTTGTGTTTGCATAGCTTGTGCTGGGCATCGGATTAAGCGGATCATCAAATTCAGCTCCGACTCCTACGCTTCGATAAATTTCCCGAGACGGAAGAAAATGACCTCCTCTCTGACTGTCAGCGTCGCTGGCACTATCGCCCGAGAAGCTATTGTTGGTCGATGGATTCAAATTGAGTGGTTCGATTTCGTGAACCTTTGCAGTCTCGCAAGAATTTCTCGTACGAAAATCTATTTCCGTTTGTGCGGCTTGATTAGTACTGGACTTCGGAGCATTTAGAGCTTGTGCTAGTCTATCGACGATAACGTTCAAAACGTTGCTTTGTGGATTCTCATTCGTGAGTTCTTCTCTGGCGTTGCTTTGTTTGAAATACTTTACAGTAGTTATTTCCGTCTGGCAAGAAATGTTTTTGAGACTACGATCTTCAACGTTTTCGTTGTTCGAGGGATAATTTTCATAATCGCGGTTAGTTCTCTCGTAAATTGATGAGTTTTTCTGATTTTGAGAAAATCTCGTATTCAAGCAATTGTTCGTTTGATGAGAGAGTCCATCGACCGGTTTACGATTGTCAGAAGTAACACTGAAATCTCGAAGACCCCGGGTCATTTCTAGCAGTACGATTTGATCGGCAGTTCCAAGAGCAACGAGAGCTTGAATTTGTCCGCAGGGACGACCATTCACGGGATTAGTTATTGAAACCCATTCATCAACGCTTATTACCGGATACTTTGAGCTCAACAATTGTGGCAAAACTTGTGGATCTCTGTAAGCAAGGTACAGTCGATGTACCGATAGTTTTGATATGCCAAGAAGTTCATCAATTCCATTTGGTTTGCGAGAATAAACTTCTACGACGATACAATTGTTTCTCGTACGTTCAAGCAAATCTTGGCCGTGCACGAGCGGAACTAATTGATGAAAAATATAAAAAGGATTATTCGTTTCAGTGCAAACACGACTGGCCGCTCTGTCGTCACGCCAGAAACCTCTGCATATGAGGTACGTATTGAAGGACGATAAATCTTTTCCCTGAGCTACGTAAATCAAACCATGAAGCAAAACTTTGTCATCACGTTCGGGACGAGGATCTTCCCGCTCAATAATTCTCTCCTCCTCTCGTGGATCTCTTCGTTGACTCGTTTCTTGCCTTTCTATCCTATCCGTGCTATTCGTATTCCAGGAATTTTCTGGTTTGTTTCCTGATGTTGATGACGATTTAGCATTTTCATTTGACTCACCACCCGTTGCTGTTCTGTATTTTGGAGTCTCGAGACTTGATTCAGAGGAAACCTGAATTAAATCATCAATTAGTCAATCATATTATTTGACGTTGTTTGTTAATGATATTGAAATCTGCATCGTTGGAACGCAACGATTATTCTTTTATTTATTCGTTCATTACTTAATTTTTTTTAATTCGAAATAGTTTTTTCGGAAATTCATTTTGTGGATTCCCTAAAAAAGGCTCAAAGAGGTGTGATTTATTTGTATAACTGAAAAATTGACAAAAATGTTGGACAGCATGAAAAAGAAACCTCGTTGGGTTTCGCAAGCGTGAAAACGTGATCATTCTGTTTTGTTGTTATTTAAAGTACACTGAATTTTTTTAAATTACTAATCTGCAAGAGTTCTTTTGCGCGAGAAATTTCAGTGAAGAATCGCACCACATGCTCAAACATTTAATATATAAGCTCAATGTATTGAAACAGTTTTGCATCTATAATAAATTAGAACTACATCAGAAACTAATAAATCCTCGATAATTTATAACCTCGTTTTCAGAAAATTAACCGTCAATGATAAAATTAACGAACCTCAAGTACAGGAATGTTTTCCTTAGCCGATGTGACTGCCTCGACAAATTGTTTGCCAAAGTGTATTTTATCGCATCCAAGTTCGACGGTTACTTTGAGTTCACCGATTTTAATTCCCTTATTAACGATTATGAGTCGTTGAGTTGAGCTGAGGGAACGTGCTCGAGTTGCATCCGCAACGTAAATCGAGCCGATTCCCAGTTCGGTAGGTGTACGTTGATTCAAGTGTCGATGGAAAATCTTGAATTTTAATGGTACATCCATGTGAAGATACGTTTTGGGTAGATCATAAACAGCCTCGTGATTGAAATAAATAACTTGACCAACTTGTTTCCTCGAGCATAATTTAACGGGTTTACTCTGATTTATGATTTTCCTGTTGAATTTCTTTGTATTACCAAAAGTCGAATCATACTGAACGAAATAGGTGACTGAGAGTGGAATTCCATCACCTCGTGACAAACAAGAGGAACGTACACGTCTGTAGCCGGCAGGACTAAGAGTCAAAGACTCAACAGCGATTCTAAGACTGTCGACATAGTCGATAGGTAAAGTTTCACGAGGACGTGGGCTGGAAACCTCTGGAATCGAAATACTATCCGCAGCTTTGTTATCTTCGACCACAGGAATTTTATCCTCCATACGAATTGGAGAATTTTTCTCCTCTCTACAAGTTCGAATTGTCTCTGCAGCAAGATCAATGAGACTCGGTGTGGGCGATGTTATTCTCAGCACATTCAATGCTTTTTTTTCCTCCCAACGAGACATTTTTTTACCAAGAAAGTATGAGTACAAATTAGCCTCATTGTTGGCTGATAAATCACTGCAAAAACTATCGGTTGAACTTTCACTCAAAGCCAAAGGATTTTCGTCTCTAGATTCTTTTAGTATGGCTCCTCGTAATCTCTGAGCTCTGGCTACTACTTGAGCAACAAGTTTATCATTGACTCCATTCGATGATTTGATTCCTGGATTCGCTAGGTTCGAACGACGTTCTTTCAGTATCGATCTATACACGTTCTCGTTTTGTTTGGCATTTTTTATCGCTACCGGAACATCGTTTTCATAAGGGAACGGTGTCTTCTTCGTTTTAGAATTTGAACTCTGAATAAATGTCGAGTCTTTCGTTGAGATTTTGCTCTCCGACTTTTTCGTTGGACTCTTAACATTTCTCTGTACGCCCGAGAGCTTCATTGTAACGTGAATATCTCCTGTTCTGCTTCCATTGTCATTCAAAATAGGAACATATTGAAAATAGGATTTTCCATTAAGGAGATTCGAGAGTTCGGCTACCTGAGCCGTCCCAACAACTTGATGATTCTTCTCAGATATCACTACTAATTCTACCGTCTCACAATTCTTGAGGTATTCCTCAAACAGATCGAGGTTCGTTCTTATCGCGTATATCTCACTGATGTCACTTTCAAGACGATGGTCCCCTTGTTTTATATCCGCAGGCCTGTCAACCAAGAAACATCATTTCTACCATTGTTCAAACAACATCACATCATTTTTATAAGTTTCTGGAAAAATTTGGAATTCAGGAAATCGTAATAAAAAACAAAAGTTGAAAGTATTTCACATTCTAACGATGCAATTTTCAACATAACTACATAAAGAATGTTGCAGCTTGCATCGTCGGAATGGAATAGGATATTTTCTTTTTATTGTTGCATGATTTTTTTTATCAATTCACATTGTGAAAATTGATCAGCCTTGATTTTTAGATATTCGTTAACCCATGACCAGCGCACATGACTTTGAACTTAAATTTTATAAGGTATGGTTTACTTAGTGACCTCATTTTGCTTTTTTTCTGCATCCAATTGTATGCGAATCTTTTTTTTTATGAGGGTAAAACTCTCCCACATAAAAAAAGCCCTGGTAAACCCCAATGCGGATGATGGGAATCAAGAAAACTGACTGATTAAAAAAATGTGGTTTTTCCCACTTTTTCATTCAAATTCAATATTTCCCTAACAACTGGGAAAACACAATTGGAAATTTAATTTAATGTCCCTGAGATATCATATTTCAAGAAAGGACTTGTACATTTCCATGTTTTTTCAAAAATACAAATATTTTGCACAATGAATATGAAAAAATATAGAATTTTTTCAGGCCACTTTTTGCCTTCAAAAATAAAGATCAGAACGCAGATCTGTGGTGATTTCAAAGTGGTAGAGGAGAAAAGGATTTATCAGAAACTTCTAGCTGTGTCTACTCTTTGAAAAACTTGCATTAAACACTAATTGCCCTTTGTACCAGTGACGGAATAAAATACAATCTGATGGCTTATTTATCCACTGCCCAGTAAATTTTATCTGACGGTTAAAGGTCTGCAAGTCAATGTTGCTAGCCGAGAGGTGAAATTTACCCTAAGGTAGAACACCGGCCTCGGTTCTACAAACAAAATCGACTTACTTTGGAGTCAAAGTTAACAATAGAAAGAACCAACTTTCGGAATTTGAATTTTTATCAATTTTTAATGAACCATCTGATTTTGATTAATGTCATGATTGAATTTGTTTTTAATAGCACTCGGGGGTAACAAACTCGAATTATTTTGCCTGAATACTCAAATCTACTTATGACTTTCCACAGAGACGAGAACAGCAAGACGTGATTATACATACTATTATGATTATTATTAGATTGAATTACCTGAACTGAGCACTATCCAGTTCGCCCCACCAGGAAGCAAGAACCGTCACATCTCCGGGGCTTCGTCTTGACCAAACAATCTCATCAATGACAAGTCTCAAATAACCGTGAACTTTACCTTCGACGAGAGGCGGCAAAGATCTGGAATTTGCTTCGTCGTTGTTCGACTCCATTGCGTCGTTATTATTCTTTGAGAAACGCAAACATAAATAATACCGAGAAAACCCACGGGGCTTTTGAACTTTAGCACAAATATCGAATCGTCACTTTACTGTTCATTAACATCGAGGCAACGATATATTTCTTTCACCATTTCGGTGAGATATATATATTTTGTATTTTGCAATACTTCGATGCACCCCAGAACGAAATGTCTAGCCAGTCCCCGTGTTTACACTAGTTTACAGTACACTCAGGGAGATGAGTACACTGTAGGTAGACATAGCCAAAGAACTCAGACATACATAGAAGAACAGGTCCTGTGTTAACGTTGAAGCCAGATTTTTAGTTTGCGAAAACGTCGCTTGGAGCGCTCCGTCCTCATCGTGTGAGCACCGCTATGTAGTAGTACAAGCATCGTGCATGTGTCATGCTCTCACGGACACGGAATGCCCGTAGCACTCCTGGTGGTTGAGAGGCAGAAGCTTCCAGGTCTCTCCAAAAGTCAGCCCATTAGGACCTGTTCTATATATGTCAGAATTCTTTGACATAGGCAAAGAATGCTAGTGACATCTGGACGGTCAGCCATCATACTGTTTGATATTTGTAACTGTAAGTTCGGAAAGAAAAATTCCACAATATGATAAAAAAATAACGTTATGCTAATTTTTCTGAGTGTCGTTCGTCGTTTAAAAAAAAGTACAACATTATTCTATTAGTTTTATAATAAAGAACGGTTTTATTGTTTACGAAAAGTCATAATTATTGCCGACTGTGGTAATCCATTTCTAGACGTACTCTGTTGTTGATACATAATTATCTAAATATATATAAGTGAATAGTTTATTGACAACAATGCCAAAGATAAACACAGAAATGAATATCTTCGCGGTAGCAGTATCAGTTAAATCATTTCGAATATTTTGATTATATTAATAATTATATAACAAATTATAAATTGTCTTTCATTTTTATGTGAAACGAATGATAGAACTGTTTTGTTACTGAACGGAGAAACATTTTTTGTACAAGAAATACTCGTACGAACAATGAATAAAATTAGACGGTACTTCATCGTTTGTAGTAATAAATTATCAACGAGTAGTATATGAATGGAACTGCTACGAAAACGCTTATTTTGTTAACAACAGTTTAAATAAAAAATTCGAAAGTGTAATAGCGGCTATTTAACTGGATAGGGCATCTAACCAAATCCCTTCCGCTGTACAGGCATGTACACAATATTACCCACAATTCTCGCCACTAATCCCATTAGGCTAGCTCTGACAAGGTTCTGCATCAGGTTTCAATATAGAGAATGCTGGGTAATGTTAGGCGGAATTTTAGCGTATATTTTCAATGCAAATTTAATTAAACCTCAACACATGGCCCTCAGGGGGTCTCCCCACTTTGAACTTCGATGATCAATGTATAATTTGGAAAAAAGAACATTTATACGCTCCCGTAAACGAGCCAAGTATATATATGTACTCTCCGTATTTTCAAGGTCTACCTTTGAATGGAAATCGAACGAATTTTAAATGTATACATCACTCGATGTGGCAACGTGACAGGTATATAAAACGTTTTCAGCTCTTGCATATATTCCATCTACAATCTACGTATATATAGATGTATCTTCCCGTAGTATCGCGTAGTGAAAAATCTTTCGTTTGGTGTATGTCGCCTCGAGGTCGCGTCTCTGCTTATACATAGATAAATTATATAGCGTGTATTAAAACACTTCGTAGGCGCTATTCGAAAGGCCGGTTCGGCCGATTAAACATTCTGATTTTCTATGACAAAATATATCGACTGACCGTGCTTCCTAATATAGAAATCGGAAACTGGACGTTAAGACCGAGAATGAGGCAACGCAGCTACACAAAATATATATCCATACATATATATACACACATGTATATTTTTATGTATACCTTGGATACAGCTGCCCACTTCTTGATGGAGCTCATTTCAACTGATCCTTGTGTATACAATGATGTATATATATGTATATATACGTTACTGATCAAACAAACAATTGTATCGATTGGTACCAGATATGCATACAGATTGACAATTGGTCTAAAAACGTTACAAAACAAAATGTCAAAAAAAAATGCATACTAAAATCCTTTCAATTCTAATACCTACATCGACATAATCATAAAGTATGGATAAAATTTGCGATTGTAGGGTAAAACACCCAGTCGCCAGTCATGCACCAGTAGTCGGCCTTTGTTTTCCACTCTTCCCACTCATACAAAGCCGTAAACTGGTACATGGCTGGCGAATGGGTGTTTTACCCTATACCAAAATACTGTAAAAAAGCAATAGTAAAACGTAAAATTAACGAATGAAATGAAAATTTCATTTTTCAAATCCAATCGAAAATTAGTAAATGAAATTTCTTTAATTTTTCGTCGACTATTCGAACCGGTTCCTCATTATTTGAGGAACTACTATTAGGAAACTAGTACAGTGCTATGTCACTCGCGAAAATGTTGAAAATTTGTATTTTCAGTGATATTTTTTTTCTTCTTAGTATATGATAGTACGAAACCGTATGTATATATCAGGGAGGGAAGTAGATATAACGAATGTACAGTAGTGACGAGAGCGACGCAATTTACTGCGCGGCTGCTATTTTGTTCGTTGCCTATATTTTTATTTTATTTTTTTCATTGAATAGAGGACAAATCTCCACGACACCTTCTTCCTCGTTTTCTTCTCATTACAAATGACATGCTACCCCAACGGAGATAAACGACGCGTGATTCTCCAACAAATCATTCTTCAATGTGCGAGTAAACAATTGCGAAAAAAAAGCAACGTACATAAAAGCGAGAGACGATAACAGTATGTCGTAAAGTATAAAGCAAAGAGGCGCGTACATATGTGAGGATTTTTCATCGTGAAAATGCATCGATGTAGAGAAAATAAATTATTCTTGATGATTGAAGTTAATTCAATTTCCACGTTTTCAATCATTTCGTAATGTTTTATTAGGTACTAAAAATATCGATTATACCCCAACGCTAATAGTTCAATTCATAATCCTTCAAATTATTGCTTTGAAATACCCTTCCCACTCGCGGCACGTAAACGAAATAATAAAGTGAAGACATTGATCTAATGTACGTTCAACACAGAGAATGAATACAAAGAATCGAAACAAAAAGTAAATCGGATGCGAATGAAGCCGCCGAAGTCACGTATAAAAAAAGTAATTAAGCCAAAACTTGTTTATTTATTTTCAACGTATACGAAGATCACGCTATGGGAGTTACAACGAAAAAACCATTTTCAATCTTCGTGTTCCACCCGTACGAATTCGGTTCGATATTGGATCTAAAAAAATGTCGAATTATATATGATTTTTGTTTTATTTAAATGCGCGAAGGAATCTTTTGTGAATTTGCGTATAAATTGCTTGTAGCGCAGGAATCAACCCGCTGCAATTTCGTTCGGGTTTTTTTTTCTTTTATTTCTTTTGTTATAGACTTTTTTAGTACTCAATAGGTCCGAAGGATATTTCGCGTTCGAAGTGCCATACCATATTTGATCAAGAGCGGGGTTCGACGTTTCGCGAAGCATTGGTTTTCTCTCAACACACCACCACCACCACTACTACCACCATTTCCAAGCTCAAGCTACCTTCGTCGTGGTCGATTCCGTACGCGTTGTCGGTTCGTGTTTTGCGCCACGCTGGGAGAACGAAAGCATAGCCCCAAGCAGAGAGCGCAAAGCCTTTCGGTGTGAACTTCACCGTGTGTGACATCACGCTTCATTGTTGGAGGTTTACGTCATTCTTGAGAGCGGAGTCGACGCACACGCAAATCCCTGCCCCGTGCCCTCCGGCCTCCCCCTGCATTGAACACAGCTACACTAACGCCACCGTCGTATCGTCTCGCGTGGAGCGCGCTTTCCCCCAATTATATTCCCAACAACCAAGCAGACGCGCGAAATTTCCATGTAAAACAATTTTTCGTCTATTGATATTTACAAACATTTATATAATCTGTATTCCACATTCGAAAATTGCATATGCCAAAAAAACTGTAAATTGGGCATAATCGCGAGTCGAAGAAACAGGCATTAACGAAAAAAACTTTTTTATAATTGTTTTTTTAAAAAAACGCTGCTTTGAAGTCATTTTCTGAGAAGGAAACTAGAGGTTTGAACATGTGGTTAAATTTTGAACATTGTAGTTAAACATTTGCTCCTACTCGTTTTACTTTTAGAACATTAAAACTGTCGAAAAACGCATTAATTCGATGTCTTAATTATTTGCCAAAATGAAAAAGTAGTGAGGGTTTCGAAGTAAAACGTGAAAAAAGCTTGTACCAAAACTTCTGAGGAAGTTTTCAGTTAGGCTCATATGAATCGATGAAAACGTTCGCCCTCACGCGAAGTTCTTTTAGCTTGACCTGAAACTCATGAAACCAGGAAGAAAAGCGTAAATGAAAATCCAGCGTGGGCGGCGTGGCAAAATGAATAGAGAGGGCGCGCGTTACTTTACTAGTAGTAAATGAAACATAACTATGAATTTTCTTGTTAAATTGATAATGATATACACGGAATATTGTATCGGGAGAGTATACATCAAAATAGAGATTTTTCGTGGTGCAAATGAGACACGAGAGGTGAGCGCTGCGCTTTACATCGAATGGGGAGGGAGGAAGCAGATTTGAAAGAGGGGAGAAAGCGAAAGAGAGAGAGAGAGGCAAGAGACTTGTCAACGACACGACGACGTTTCATGGATAGCGCCAGGCAGTTTCTAGTCCCCGCGGGCCGATAGACGAGTGCGCTCGCGTATAATCGCCATCCTCGCGCGTTGTTATTCACGGGGAAAAGTGTTACTACAGTGTATACTTATATAGTGTGCATAAACGCATAGTACAAATTAAATATTTTACGTTTATCGATTTTGTATTTTTGAAGAGCATCGCTGTGCAAAACGAAGAAATAAAAGAATATTAAAATAAATAACAAGAAACCTCATCCTATTAAGGTATTTTTCTTCGAGTAAATAACAGTCGCTGTTTCTTAACTGATTTTGTTATTGTTTCCGCGATTTCTTTATTTCCCGCTGAACGGGTGTTTTCCCGCGGTGACATACACACAAACGCACACAGCGCCGCATTTCGAGAGCGCTACTTCTTTCATTTTAAATATAACGGTGTATAAATAAGTATGAGCAATAGCGGGAGTACGCGAGGCTGTCGCCGATGATTTTGCGGGGCCAGAGCGAGAGTCATTATATACACGCGATTGCTCGGTTATCTCTCTCTCTCTCTCACACACACACGCTCACTCACTCTTCAACGAGAGAGCGCCTTCTGTATGCTCCACTATCAACAATTTGTGTACCGACATAAACAAATGAAATAAAATCATTTTTCTTTTCGATAAACACGAAAAACTGTTTTAAATAAAATAAAAACGGAATATCAGATGAGGTCGACACAGTCTACTCTTTGGATGCTGATATCGTCCACATACGTCGTTCTTTGTACGTGGACATGCAGCGTCGCGGCTCTCCCATCAAGGTTAGTGATCCTATATCGGAACTTGTGAGTGTATGCGTGGGTGTGCATGTCTTTTTGCCGCAATTTATAACGTCAGAGCGTAAAATGTGTACGGTCAGGGCCGGTGAACACTCCACTCTGTTATTGTCACGCTGTTTTGAACTGTCAAAATGTCGCTTTCTCTGTCTCGTACTCCAACATGTCAATTGTTTTTCTCTCGTTCTGCTGACAAAGTCGAACGCTTGCATTATTTATTATTGTTCAATAATATCTCTAGCGATGGACAATGACTTTTTCGTCATAGATTTTGACATTTTTTTCTTTTCAATAGTCAAGAAACATGCCCAAAAATTGACGATCTGATATTTTTTTAATTTTTATGCTCTAGTACATCGAACATTTCTGCAATGTTTTTTACAGTTTTTTAGGGTTGTGTCGACATTGTAGAAACCTATGAATCATAATCGATTCGATGACATTTTCATTGTATATTTCAGCAAACAAAGAAAGGTTATGTCGCATAGAAAATTGTTCTTACGCAAATCGTGTTTTCTTTCCGAAATCCTCCGTGATAATTTGTTACAATCGTGAATACATCTCTCTTTAGTATTTCTTAATAAACGTGTGTTATCAACAGTAAAAGAAATTCCTTTTCTTGTTTCTTTTCGTTTCTGGCACAAGGCAGCTAGTATGTTAAAATTTATCTGAAAATTTGCCATTATGGTTACAAAACAACTTGCCTTCAGTGTTTGTTTAATATTTTTATCACCCATTTTTTCGCAGTCAAGCGAACTGTTAAACCTGATTCCAAATGCGATTCTAAATTTTTAATAAATTCTATAACTTTTTCAATTAAATAAAATTGGAATTTGGGAGACTTCATATTTTGTGAAATGAGATAAACGATTTATAGCACACAAAATTTTGATATTTGTAAAATGGAATACACAACAATTGCAGACACAAATATAGACATTGGAAATATTTAATGGATTTTGTATAGATAAGTTGTGGTTTTTAGATCTGATTCCCACGTTCAAAAAATTCTTTGAAGGATTCTACTTTATAGGAAGTGCAGCAACATAATAATTATAGGAATTGAATGATTTTAAGCTGTCAATTTATGACTATAAGAAATTTCTATTTGAAGTATTCTTCCATCATATGCGACAATATATTTATTGAACAGAATAATTGGTAAAACGTATGTTAAAATTTTTATATTTGAAAAACTTTGCATTCAAAAACTGCAGGTGTATAAAAAATGTAGTCAAATTTTAAAGCAAACAATATTTGCGAGATTTGCCTGATTTAGAGTTTGTGAAAATAAACTATAATTGTCAAATTTGTTTCTCCCGCTTGAATCTTGTTATTTTTCCTGCGTTCAGGAAAGCAACTTGAGGATTCCTCATTACGGGAAGTGCAACAAAAAAATTAAGGACACCCATAAGCTTTGCGAAGAGAGCTACTTTGAATAATGGGGGCAAGGTTTTATCCAGTACACGTCAAGGCTGCTCCGAATTGCCAGACTCCAAGTCTGTGTGAGTTGCAGTAAAAAAGAAAAAAATTGTAGCCGCTTTACAAATTTTCCCAAATATTTTGCTCTGCTGCGAGGAGCATTTATTTTCAATTTTTTTTTTTTTTTTTTCTAGGCAAATCGGACATACGTGATGCGGTGGTTTCCATATTGGTGCCAGCTGCGAAAAATGCTGAGTCTCACTAAGGACTGTTCAGAGATCAGTCCTGAAGACTGTATAATGTTTGGAAATTTCTGTATATTTGCCACTAAACTTGCACACCTGTGCGAGAGAGGGTAAGAGAGCGACGTTGCATTGAAATAAAAAAAAAAAAAAAAAAAAACCATGAACAAACATTTCTTTTCGAAGATCAGAAACTTGCACTCTCACCAAATTTTGAATATCTGAAATAATCAATTACTTTCTTATTTTGACTATTGAAGTAGAAAAAAAAGTATTGCTTGCAACTGTTTTGACAAATATATGAATTCCCGTATGAATAACAGCCTCTCTACGTGCCCTCGTGGCGATGCGATTCTTTTTAGGTCACGAGAGTAAGAAAAAAATTATAACTAGCTTTAAAAAATCATTGGAAAAAAAAATAAACATCTTTCAAGTTTTCTTCATGTCAAATTTACCAAATTTTTTAAACACCATTTCGGAAAAAGAAACGAGAAAATATTTTTTCTTTTTTTTTTTTCAAATTCGTGTAGATTGAATTATAGTGGAAAGAACAAAATGATAAAAACTTAAAATATTCTAGGCAACAGCCGGAACAGGAACGATTGTGATTTAATTAAGGACGTCATTAGCGACGATGAAGCGTGGAGCGCTGATCCCCATTGCAAAAGGATTTGATATTTGGAAGTATGCTAATTTTCTATACACACTAACCCTGATCGTGCACGAGATAAAGAGCGTATATTAAAAAAATATCAAATCCCATTGCAAATGTTTTATTACCTTCTTATATTTGTCGATTTATTATTATTATTTTTTCTCGTTTGTAACGGTAGAATTTATGACTTCTTTGAAGAAAAAAAAAACGTAGCACCAATGGATATAATTGGATTTCAGAGCAGCCGTTCCTATGAGCGCCTCTCACTCGTTACACTGTGATGGAAAGGATACTAATTACCGAATTGGTAAAAGTAAGCAAATTCAGCTTCGTTACCTTACTCGAGAGCCATTCTCCGAAAAAAAAAAAAAAAAAAAAAAAAAAAACTACAACAGTGTATCAATACATTTTCTTTTAATTTCGTTTATAGAGAGGATGGCGTATGAAGTATTTTTGGGAGGATCCTGTAATCCCACCACCTGGAGGTCAGAAATAGCGATACCGACGCTCCAATCTCTTGGCATTACTTACTATAACCCTGTGAGTATGGAAATGATACTTTCTTTTTTCTATTTACTGTTTTATCTTCCATTTAAAAATGTTAAAAAATTGTTTATTCCCAAAACCTGTTGCACGTTTGTTTTTTTTTTTTTTTCAGCAAGTGTCGCAATGGGGACCCGAGCTAATAGCTCAAGAATACGAGGCAAAACAGACGGCTCGTGTTCTGTTATTCGTAATAGACAATCAAACGCGAAATACCGCCAGCATAATCGAAGCAGCTCAGTTGGCGGCAACGAGGAGCGATTCATTGGTACTTGTGATTTATCCGTACAGGCAAGGTCAGGCGATCCTCGGCGAGACAGTATCCACTCAGTAAGTATTCGATCATCGATCTCTTTAATCTTACTACTCATCATATAGAATTACCAGTTGTCTTTATTCCAAACTTTTTTTCATCTTTTTTCAATAACGTTGATCACGAATATCTTACAGAGAATATTACGATTTAATGAATGGAATCCTGATCCTCGAATATTTTGTGGAAAGACAGAGAATTCCCATATTCGAAAGTGTATCCGTCGCTCTCAATGGCACGTCCAAGGTAATCTACAATACTTGTATGAGTATGAACGTATGTATGTAATATAGATCTGTATTTTGAAATACATACACGCACATACTTGATCTGATATACGTATATATAAAAATGATTTTGAATGAATAATCAGGAGATTGCGAGATGTGACGTGAAAATTTTATCATTATTTTCTGATTCAGATTCTTCGCGAGGCGATCAACGTTCAGGATCTGAATCAAGAGGATGGAATGAAGCCTGTGAGGATTTCACTTACTCAGAATGGAACTGATATAATGTACGTACGTGAAAAAATAAACAAGCCGATCATTCACCGATAACCTACTTCCGAGTGTGAAATCTATATCTTACAAGAAGCCTCACGCTCTTCCGTTGTTGTTCTCAGATCTTTGCGAGAAATCTTTAAATCACTGGACACGAACGATACTGGTGCAATACGTTTGAATGAGGTGAGTCCATTGACGTAGCCAAACAATCTCAATCAGATAAAAAAAATTGAATTTTTCTTTTCCAAATTTCATTCTATTTCAATATTTTTGTTTTGAAATTTATAGAAACTTTTTTCGAAAGTTTTATTGACTAAGAAGACAGTAGCTGAGCATTTAGCTTTTACAACAGCTTTCAATTATCCTATTTGAAATAGTTGACGTAATTGCCATTGTTTAAGATCAAATAAAATTAATATCGTCAATATTTTTTTCATTTTTTAACGATTTTTCCGATCAATTGTAATATAGCGTAGTAAACCATGCCACTTAATTAACTGAATTGCAACTAATTGAACGTATCAGTGTTTTTATGGCTCATTGCGATAATTTTAAGCTGACAATTTTAAAGGCTTGCAATCACTCGGAGATATGAGTAAATTGTTTCTCTTTGAAATTCCGTCCAAATTTTCATGTATACGAAAAAAAAAACTGTTTATAGGATGGTGTTTATTCGTCAGTATATAATTTAATACGACAGAATTATTTACAGGCTTTGGTTACGCTGCAGTCGAGCGCGAAGTGTAATATGTCGGTGTCCGAACTGCTTAATGCCGTGAATAAATCAGGTAATGCGAAACGTTCAAATGCTCGTCATCGATGAAATAAACGGTCCCCAAGTCATTTCTATAAATGAAACACCAAACGACGTCGTAGCTTTAGTACACTTGTTCCGTATCCGCGCAATGGCGATGATTTCATCGGTGATTAATTTTTTTTCTTATTTTCTTTTTTGATTGTACGTTTGTCTCTTTCTTTTTTTTTTAAACAGATACGCATGAGGCTCTGATTAAAAATGTGACGAACAAGGACGATAGTGCCGAACAGAGAATAACGTTCGATCAGTTTTGTGCCCTATCGAGCGAATGGACGAGACGCACGAAAAGCAACGGGACAAATTGTGAAAGTGAGATACCTTCAGTTTGGAGTATATTATGTAGGAAGGCCTCAAAGTTCATACGACGAGCTTTCGTACACCCCCTTAATCGTTTCTTAGGTATTGTCCCAAATCTTTCTCTCCACTCTCGCTCGCTCGCTCTCTCTCTCTCTCTCTCTCTCTCTCCCCCCCCCCCTCTCTCTCTCTATCTATAGCTTTTATGTTGTCAATTAAAGAAAAATAGAATACGTTAAATCCTCGCTTCGTCAATTTCGATAAAAAAAAGTACGGATAAAAAAGAGAATGACTCATGTGCCATAAGTTTATCGTTGCCCTTGATTACTTATTTCGTCACTTGATAGAGTTCAAAAGGTTCAAGCGACCGACGCAATCAAGAGCTGCTCGTAACAAATAAATAAATAAATTAATAATTGAAAGAAAAATACATAAAGCAGCAAAACAAATCGACGATTGCAATTTTTCAGATTGGACAAACTCGCTTATACCGGAGTCGGAAAAGAGGGATTTGTATATCGGAGTTGTCGGCAAAGATCTGTTTTGGCTGGAATCTTCGGCAGCGCCGCTTATCGAGTTAGCATTAACAATAATTTAATTTAATTCAATAATTACTATTGTACGATTAAATATATACATATTTAAATGTACCTAAAATAATTATTGTTTTTTGGATTTATAGATCGATGGGTTTAACTTTGCATCGACCGAGCACGAACGAGTATACGATGCGATCAATGCCGCAGGAAGTTCAGCGAATGAAAAATTCACGGCTTATTTTGCTCATAGTGCCGCAACATTCGCGTGGTATAGCAATCATGACATTGGCAGCTCACTTGATCGGTTTGCGCGCTAACCTCGTTTTATGCGTTCAAACAATGCCGGAAGACTCCGTCATTTCCGGTGAAAAGGTAAATTTGTCCATTTATTCCTTAGTAATAATAATCGTAAAAGGAATATCAATAACTGCATAAGCGATAAATGTTCAGCAATAATCTCAGTAATAAAAATGAATAATTAGACAACCGTAAAATATTAAAATTCATTCGAGTTATGCAAATTTTTAATTTTCTCGCGTAAAAAAACATGGAATGCAATTTCATATTTCATTACTTGACAAAACGTGCAATGTTTGAAAATTGCCTACTTAACCCTAGCTACACACTATAACTTTTAGTACCTTATTTACACGCTATCGGTCTATTGGACCGACGAGTTTTATTGCTTTATAACATTATAACAAATGCGTCTGCTGAGGTTTAATTGTAGTGAAATCGAAACGCCAGACTCCGACCAATCCGGAGAAGCAATCGGTAAAGCCAAAAAGTCGTTTGATAAAAAGTTATAACGTTTATGAAAAGACGTGTGGTGAAAAAAAGGTGAAAATGTAAGGGTTGCTGTCGGTCCATTGGACCCCGTAGTAGGTAGCTAGGGTTAAATTAAGCTTGATATTCATATAGTTGCGGCCACTTGTACGATTATTTATTTTTGCATATGACCTAAGGTAAAGGACTATCATCACTTTGTCAAAGTATATTATTTCTCGAGATATGCTGGATATCCCAACATGATATTCATTAATTTTACCCGTATTATAATACCTTGGAGCAGTTATAGCCGTTTACCTTATCACAGTGTTTGCTCTAAAATTTATGGATAAAAAAAGATGCTACGATACAGCCAATTACAATGAATATTCCGGTGATTGATCGTGACGGTATCATTGCACGATTCATACAGAACACGCACGATTTTAATTAAACATTCATTCATACGCGGTAATCCGTAATGATTCAACTTGAGTAATCGTCGGGAACATATGACGGATTCATACTACATTTTCCCTCCTTCTTTCATTTTTCAATATTAATACATCCATCTTGAAGCGATCTCAGGGGGAAAACCAGAATATGTGAATACGACGAGAGAACGTTATTAATTAATATGAGAAATGAACATCAGATTCAATCTGTTCTTGCTAAGAATCGTTGATCATGCCAAAGTCGTAATATTGAAGAAAACAATCATATTTTAACATGAAATTTGCTGCAATTACCAAACCTCTTTGATTTATGAAAATACGAGAAAAAAAAGTTCATACCCGGAAAAATGATGACGACGTAATTGCCTGTTATTTTCTCGAGTAACGGTGTACGTAGCATCGATCAAAGCTGCTACCGGTAATCGAATCGATGTATATATATGTATCAGAAAAAAAACCGATGCGATTCGTACCCATCATAATTCCAAGGTCGGAATATTTAATCTGTGGGTATTTGTTTTGTTTTACAGCTCACCGAGCAAGCCACGAAAGACTACAATCGAGGTAGGATGTACCTGTCGGACTACGCAAACCGCG
This sequence comes from Rhimphoctona megacephalus, assembly GCA_963989365.1. Lineage (NCBI taxonomy): Eukaryota > Metazoa > Arthropoda > Insecta > Hymenoptera > Ichneumonidae > Rhimphoctona > Rhimphoctona megacephalus. The sequence continues at coordinate 21,354,300 of OZ022414.1, read as the reverse complement.
AAGGTGTACCTGTTTTTCAGAATATCGCCGATGCACTACAGCACGCGATACAGCTAGTTCAAAGTCCCTGTTAACTCAACGCCTTGTCTCTATTTTATTTTCTATTTTTTTCTTCCTCCCCGCTCACCCCTTTTATTTTCTTCTCGTACCTTCATTCGTTTCCGGTTTCGTAGGACTAGAACAATTCGACAACTAATTTATTTTTCTCACGAATCGTACATTTTTAATTTATTTTATTATTATTTTTTTTTTACTTTCATTCCCTGCCAGAAAAGGGCACCATTCGAATGGAAAATTATTTCGTCTAAATACTTTTTTCATTAAACATTTTTACCAGACCGCTGCTAAAAAATATGAATATTCATTGTAAGGATTGTAGCTGTAAATTATTCTTAAATAGTGCGCAACAAAAAGAAATAATTAAAAAAACCATATTTCTGCACAATATTTAATAATTTTTGACTTATTATAAAAAAAAGTTTTTTAAATCGTTTTTCATTCGAATGGCGACCATTTTTTTGATACATGCCACATGCTCTACCACATTCGAGACCTTTTGCACTTCCGACACGAAACGAAACACGATGACATAGGTATGTTAGAAATACGTACATCTAATTTGTAATTAGTCTTTATCTCACCAAATGTTCCACTACATTTTCGCTATAACTTGTTGGAGAAACCGGATTTCCTTTTGACGAGCCATTAACATGAATATTTAGGACCTCTCACGCGGTTAAGTTTTTAAAATGAAACAACATTATTTAACATTTACTTTTGTATCCAGAAATTAGACAACGTTCGAACTACTAATTATTTAAAATGCTTTTGTGATAAAGTTACGAGGATTAGTAGTTAGGAAACGACCCAAAAGTAGCAATTTTTCTGATTTATGCAGGCACAGCGGTATATTTTATACGAAACAATTTGATTCATGTTTTTTTTTGTTTACGAGAAATCTTTCTGTGAGTAATTTAATGGATGTTGTTTTTTGTTATACAAGATTACTTGCGGATTTGACCAATAATCTCATTGGATCGTCTTTCTCAAGCGGGAATCTTTGAACAGCCATTTTCACATAGTAAAAACTCTTAAACTTGAATAGAGTCGAAATAGATCACTTGAATTTTGTGTTTGTGCAAAACAATGATTTTTGCTGATCAATACACTGTTTTTCTGGAAAAGTAACAATTTTAGTTTCTTGTATGGTTTCTCCAGTTCAGCTACTAATTCCCAAGACTACTTTTTATTGTATTAAGAATAAAATAGGATATAATGATCGATATTTGTAATGCGAATCGTAAAATTGCGAGACTCATAATAACGGGACTTTTACGAATTCGACGACTTTTCTCAGGAAATTTTTATGCTCGTTGTGTTGGTTTTTTTTATTTTTTTTCTTTTTCTTTCGAAAAGACTGGAATAAGGCAGCGTACTGAATTGTGCAGCTAATTTGAACGATTTAATCGACGAGGTACGTCGAAAATTCGTACGAACACTATAAGAAAAAGAGAGAGAGAGAGAGAGAGGGAGAGAGGGGGGAGAGAGAGGGGAGGAGGGGGAGGGAGAGATTGGTCTCGGTAGATAGATGATTGATCTTTTTTTTAATTGATAGTAACTTAACGTCACACAACGTTTTTGTAACCTTTTTGGTAACTGGTTGAGGATTGATTTCATTTACGTGTATATATAATTTTAGTTGTCTTTAACTGATGTAATGATAGTTAGTTCTTTTTCTCGTAATGCGAAAAGTCACGGAATCCATGGCGATTTTTATAGGAGACAAAAAAAATGGAGAAACTCGAAAGCGTGAAAGATCGCATAACTATGACACTATTTTGTTTGTACATGTGTGTATGAGTGAATGAACGAGTTTATTTTTTTGAATGGTATGACGAATAACGAGATTGTTCGTCTCAACCGAGATACAGGGAAGTGTGGCAAACGAAATTTTCGATGATTTCATTATTTCCGTATGTGGGAACGTGTTATCGAGACAACGAGTGTGTCGAGACAAATAGAGAAAGCTTGAAAGATAGATAAGAGTTAGCTAATTCAAAATCTCCGATTCGTATCGACGCTCAGAGACCTTATTATACCTGTTCGTTTGAACACTACCGGCGGCTCAAAAAAAAAAAGAAACTTTTACTATTATACTTACTTTTGTTCGTCCATAATTATTTTCTTTTTTTTTTTAAATAATGTCACGTAACAATTGTTACAACGCTATGAACTCTCCCACATTTTTAAAATAAAAATAAAAAATAAAAACAGAAATTATTCTCTTTGACTATTAATGTATATTAATCGGATCTGTGGTAATTAGATTGGAAATTTGTACTAATTGAAATGCTTGCATTTCGAATATGAAGGCGTATAATGTACAAAAGTATTTGGTTACGATACCGAAGTATACTTTCTTTTACGACAATCTGTAACCTTCCTAATCGATTTTGTCATCGTCATCTTCATAATCATCATCATTTTCATCGTCTTCACCGTCTTCGCAATCGTTCTGTTCGCTCGGTTTTTCACTGGGTTCTTCCACCTCCTCGGCTCGAGAGGGAAAGTAAAATTTCTTGATATTCTTCAAGGACAATAATACTGGTATCATCACAGGTAAAAATAGCGGAATATACACTGCATATCTGTTTGAAAAATAAAAACATCGAAAATAAACGAGCGAATTGCTTCAACATAGTCATAAAGTGAAGGAATTAAAAGAGGATTGAGAACAAGACTCACTTCTGATCATCTGGAAAATATAAAAGTGCCAGAAGCGACGGATCCGTAAATGCTTCTTCAGCGATTACGAAAGCTTCTTTGCTCAGTAAAAAAGCTTTATTGAGATTACCTCTTCTCAAACTCTCCGCCGAACTTTTAACAAGGCTCAATGCATTATTTATTCTATTACCGACCGTTTCCGTTATTACGATATTACTGATCTCCTCGAGAAGTTGGGCGAGTGATTGCAGCGTTAATTTTGCTGATGTCAGCTGCTCGATTGTTCGTATTCGTAAAAGAGCATCGAGTTCCCAGTCGCGTGGCTTTGAACCTACAAGAGGTAGAACTTCGACTCCGGAAATGTTTTCTTCCTATGTAAACAACAAACAGAAAGTCTAAAGTACCATTTTGAAAAAGAGTCACTCAACGTTCGAAAATAAATTGTCTATTGATTCAGTTCGATCAGCTGACCGATTTTTCTTCAGTTACCATGTTTGGAATTCCTAAAAGTAATCTTAGTTGAGCTATAAAAACCCCCATTATCGTGGCAGCGTTCGGTACAACCTCGACCGCCTTGTCATCTTGAGCATTCTCGCAATCTTCCGACGGTGGATTCGCTATCACGATGCCTCCCCATCTTAAATAATAAAGGTAAATAATTATCATTTTCACATGACGTATTTGAAATTCACAATTATGGCTTCATAATTTTCTTATCTTAGTTCTAGAAGGCACTTTTTATTTGAGGGCTAATATACAAAAGTGATGAAAAATATTTTCTTTTTCAAGTAAACTAAAACTTTTCAGATATCACAATTTTGTATTAAACGTGGTTCCATATTTATTGTGTAAATAACGAAATGAATTCTTTGATTTTCAATATCAATCAAAGTTTTTTTTCTCCAGCCTGTCAAGAAAAAATTTTTTTAATTACTGTTTTATGCACCACATAACTATGACTGTGAGGAAATCTTTTTTACATGCTCAGATTGTGTTAAGAGTTTGCAAAATTTATATATATACAAATCTTGCAAATTAGTATGGTCGAGGTAAATTATTACCTAGGGTTTCATCAATATCATTGAATTAAAGTTTTGTCAAGTGCTTTACTGATATAACAAAATATTTGTGTTCCTATCATATTATGAATCATTGCAGACTAAAAGACAGGCTAGCATTTTTCTCACTGGCCTTTTCTCAAATAATGCAATTGTATTTAAAATGCAATATATTTTCAACTACTTAACAATTGTTTATCTTTATATCATGTTTATGAGCTGATATAATTTATTTCATAATTCATCCTCTGTTTCAACAATAATCAGATAAACATGTCATTTTATGTAAACACAACAGAATATGTTTTTCGTTCAATCTTGATGAATACCGATAACCACGGGCATATTTAGCCTTTTGACTGTGAGCGGAAAGGGGGCGTAGATATTCAAAATAATTCGTACATAATAATAACTAATGACATCTCCGAGATGATAGTGAGTCTGGGGCTTTCTTTTGCCTCCTGTCACTACACCCGTGCCGATAACTCATTTCATAATAAGTATTATAAAATGCTTCAATCATACGAGTTTTTTTAACAGAAATCTAACCTTGGTGAAAGAAAAGCCTCGACGTTATTGATAGATTTCGGCCGATAGCCGCTTCTCGTGTAAATATGAAGGGGTGATTCGTCGCATGGAACTACGTACACGACGAGATTTATGCATGGATGCAAACTGATCTGTGAAGCTGTAACATATATTATATAATATCAAGGCAAAAAATATCGTTACAATTTTGACGTAACCGTTTATAAATTTCTCTTGAAATCTTTAACCTTAGCTACACACTACGGGGTCCAATGGACCGACACTACATTTTCACCTTTTTTTCACCACACGTCTTTTCATAAACGTTATAACTTTTTATCGAACGACTTTTTGTCTTTACCGATTGCTTCTCCGAATTGATCGGAGTCTGGCGTTTTGATTTCACTACAATTAAACCTTAATAGACGCGTTTGTTACAATGTTATAGAGCAATAAAAGTCGTCGGTCCAATAGACCGATAGTGTGTAAGTAAGGTAGTAAAAGTTATAGTGTGTAGCTAGGGTTAACCATTGACATGTTATTCTTCATAAGGATATATTATTATAGCTGTAGCCTGAATGCCGTCGAATAGCGAAGCTGTTGGCTTCGCTCGAATTTTAAATGCTAAAAATTGTAAGGGAAAAAGATTAGGAAATGTTTGTTTCCCTTTCAAAGAACTTACCGAGTTTCTTTTCTAAAGGCGTGATCAATTGTGGCAAAACGTCTTCAGGGAGCGCGTAGTGTCTACCTCGTGGACTACTGTCAGGTATTTGTTTCGGAGATACATCCAAAGGCATGAGATAAAGCCATTGAGATTTGATCGAAAAATTAGCCACGATGGAAATGTCGTGAAGAAATGGTTCGAGGTAATCTGTCGAAGATAATTGGTCAAGTTTTTTTTAACGGACACTTGAAATTTTTGAATGGTTAGATTTTGATTTTGAATTGATAGATTTTGAATGAAGATAATTGGTCAAGTTTTTTTTAACGGACACTTGAAATTTTTGCCTTTGGTAAAAAGTGTATCGTCCGATAAGACTGACCATTCGCTAAACTCGGCAAATCCCATTTGACCGTCAGTTTTTCCGGTTCTGGATTGACCAAGGTAAGGAGAATATCGTAAGCCGGACTGGCTGGAAAACGTCTGCGATTTTCTTCGTCCAGGCTGTATTTCGTTGGATCAGTTAAGGCATTTTTTGTCAGTGCCACAGATTCGTCTCGCAAAATCCATTTTCTAAGAATCTCGGTCAATTTAGCCCCACCTGATGATAAGAAAATTGAATGATTATAAACTTGGAAACGTCACATTACTTCACGCGTTATTTTATTTTCCGTATTATTTATTTAAACGTTTATTGCATCTCAGGTCTGAATGTTTCATCTAATTACTTTTATAAGCAACTGATCATTCAACTAACCATTGATTCGGTTAGTCAAGTAACTTGCAATAATTATTCTAATTTTTTTTATAGTGACGTTTGTTTACATGCTATTTTTATTTCAAAATTATTCAATCGAACTTTATCGAATGTTCTCATAACTTTAATAGTAACTGAATTTAATAATTAACTTAAAAATAAAACTTTACTTAAAATTACAATAACTATTATTAATTATTGTAATATTTTTGACTTACTAGTGCCATTGGAGAAAAATATACTTCGTCCTGGACCTACGACGACACCTTGCACATTCGGGGATTCGAGAAGCAACACATCTCCAACGTCGAGGTCAAAAGTCTTGGCGGTCTTTTCGAGATCCACTGGCGTGTATGCGGACCATACGAGCTTCAACGAAATTATCTCGTATTTTACATCGAGACTGTAGGGTTCTAAAGGAGAAAGTGAATTTGGAGTATAAAATAATAATCACGTAGTACATCGTATATGGAAATAGATGTTGACCGGAAATAAACGTGTAAACTCTGATTTCAAGGTACAGGCCAGTCATTCCGATCAAGAGCTCGGGTCATGGATAATCTTTGGGCCGATAAAACCATGGCTATCGAGGAAAAAACCTTAGTGCAGGGTCCCGGAAATCAGTTTTTTTAGAAATCTAGTTTCCGGGTCTCGATGAAAAATATAATTTTACAGTGGTTCTGTACTTTCGGAAATTTTAATTCTTTTAATTACAAATCAACCAAAAATCAATGATTTTACAACTAATTTACAGAATTATAAATAGAGTCGAAAAAAACGAACACGATATTGTAAAAAAAAATAATAATAATAATAATTGATCAAACGAGGAATAAGGAATAAAACAACGTACCGGAGTCTTGAAAAGCTCGTGAGATTTCCTCGGCGAGTAATTCGATACGATTTTTCTCGAGGCCAGCGACAACAATGTTAACTTTTATTTTCATCTTGAGCTCCGACAATTCGGCTATTCCGGAGTAAGGAAGTCGAACACGTGGAACAGCAGTTGTGTGCCACCATAATGGTACCCCGACGCCAAGTAGTAATACAGCAAAGGCTATACTTGCGTGCACCCTGTATTTCGCTAAAAAATTATAGAACATGAGTCTGTGTATAGGTCAAATTCTTTTATACATTCGTGTTTTTCATCGCAATAAAGTAGAAAACAAAGAGATGAAGAATACCCGAGGAGTCTCGTGGACGGAAATCAAATTATTTATGTATTCGAGATCGACGGAACGGATTTTTATTTTTACTCCTACTACTCGATGGAAAAATTAATATACACACTTGTATATAGAGGAAAGCTTTCGATGGCATTGGCAAAGCTGAAACTGATTCGAAAACGTAGAGCACTGTGGCATTGAATGGGCGACAGGGCCAAGACGAAGGATGAATCTTCGATTTGTTTGGCGAAAAGCCCGTTGAGACAGTAAATTGACAAAAATTCATCGTAAATAGGAAATAAATAGTGAAAAAATATTAACTCAAGTTGTTCGCGACAAAAATTGTATTTGATAAAAGTTTCGTTAATGTGCCTTTGTTCAAGCAATTTTTTGTGAATTCAAAATAGCTAATGCACCACATTAACGTAATTTGACGGCAAGTTGGAAATTTGCCAATAAACGTGTGCATTAACGTCGTCATTTAAAATGGCTTGTTGTGAATGTTTTACTCGTTTTTCACAAAGCTCGCAGACCAAATTAGAAGTGTCCTGATATGATGAAAAATAAGTAAATAATAATCGTGATTTAACAATCGTTCGATTTATTGATTCGCGTCATATGTACGGAGGTTTGGACATGCTTTTTATTTATCATGTGTAATGTGTAAAAACTGTAGTGGCGCGGTGTGCATAAGAATCGTTCGCTGTACGGATTTGAATGAATTATTCAAAGTCGTATACTATAGATGATCGATTACAAATCGATCGTCAGCTCTGTCAAACTGATTACTCAAATGTTAAATAAATATGATCGTTTTTTACATTCAAATGTGAGATATCAATCAATTTCGTGTAAACATGCAATATTGTGACAACTGAAACAGTGACGATTGTTGTGATATTTGTGATAAGATCAAAGTCAGAATCGACGGATTTGAAACAACAATGTACAATATCAATCAAAATAATTCCGTATTTATTCGCGAAGTTTGTTAATTTATTTCTCGCTCGTTTTTTTTATCATACTTGAGTGCAAAACGTAAAAAAAATGTGGAAATCTAAAATAGTGTCTCAATTACGATCAATAAAAAAATACATTTAAATAAATGTTGTGATTTGCAAGAAAATAATCGTCTACCTCGTGAAATTAGGTAAAGTTGAAAAACTTTGCTTTCAATCTTTATTCAATTATTTTTTCAAATTCTGAATTCCATCAAATTAAAACAAAATGAGCCTGAACATTGAAAAAAAAAATTGTGTAGATTGTCAAATTTTATTTTTTCGTAATGCATGGAAAACGTAAGAGAATTCAAGTCCAGCATGTGCCCTGTTTAATTTGAGCACCGAGCCAAATATTTTGCTCACTCGACTACATCGCACATAAACAAGGAAATAAGGAATATTTACAACACAGAATATTGCAACTATTTTCTATTTTCACAAGAATCTAAAAAGCTCGAGTTATTTTGATCGAATGATATAGTAGTGGGCAATAAACTTGATTTTTCATAATGATCTTTATACGTCACATTACCAATTTACAAAAGTTTAAGTAAACCCGACATACTTTTGTTTGTTTGTTAATTATTAAAAATGAGATTTTGCAATTAATTCTGACGGAAATATAGGGAAATTTTGAAGAACGCCTGCTTGCAATGTTGTACGCAGCAAGTTGGCAAAATAATTATCAAAAATGCACACGAAAATATGTGGTCCTCGTTCTACTCCTAAGCTATGACTATGTGTTTTATTTACAATTTATATATAGTATTTCATAGGATAATCTTTTTTTGAGATATCTCAGACCGAAAGTACAATTTTTCGCTCCCACGAACGTTTATCATTTTTTCAATAAATATTTGACGTTACACACTCGGGTCCACTTTGGACTAAATTAATAATTTTCGTATTTTTTAAGCTATCATTTATTTCAATGTATTATCTTTTGTCGTAAATTTTGGTCGCAATGACGTCAGATGTATAGTATGATAAAGCAGTTGGTTCCGAGTTCGGAATTTCGGTTAAGGGAGCATATCCGAATGGACGGCGGAAAAAATAGGTGAATTTTGGGAATTATTATCTCAAAAACTATTTGTCCGATTTCATCCAAGTTTGTTTTATACGAAAGTATAAATATTGATGGATATTGACAAAATTTTTTATAAATTTATATTAACTGGGAGCGCTGATATTGTGGCCGGTATAAAACATGTCACGGTCTGCGGTCCCCATGATTGCATGCAGTCGATTGATCAGAAACAATAATTTTGAAAAGATTCTTAAAATGTAATATATAAAGCCCTTCTCATCGTAGGATTAAAAAAAAAAAATTTTTCCACCAAATGGCGCCTGATTGAAATTTACATTCATTTTTCAACCTCAGTTTCCGATTTTCAATCAGGCGTCATTTTGTGAAAAAATTTATTTTTCAAAAAATCTTACGATGCGAAGGGTACATTTTAAGGGATATTACATTTTAAGAATCTTTTCGAAATTTTTGTTTCAGATCAATCGACTGCATGCTGTCATGGGGACTGAAGACCGTGACATGTTTTATGCCGACCACAATATCAGCGCTCCCAGTTAATATATATTTATAAAAAATGTCGTCAATATCCCTCAATATTTATACTTTCGAATAAATCAAACTTGGATGAAATCGTACAAACCGTTTTTGAGATAATAATTCCCAAAATTTACCTATTTTTTCCGCCGTCTACTCGAATGTGTCCCCTTAATTCTTTTATTTTTATTTGGCTAAAATTAAAAACAATTAAGTTTTAGGACTTGTTTTGATTCTTCGCAGTGAATTATTTTATCTACCTAGATTTCGATTGTTATCACATCTGATATCAAAAGAGAGAAATAACTGTATTAACATTTGAATGTCTACCTTGTCATAATAATTCGATTGCAAAATGCAAAAATATGACGGTTCATATTAAATGGTGTGGATCGTGATTGGAATTAAGCTGATCGAAAAAACTTGTTTAATCGAAAAACTTAGGATACCTTATTTAAGATCAATTAATTCAAAAACAATAATGTTAGATATTTTTTTCGTAATTTTTATTATTTATAAAATGATGCCCGATTGTTCTAACAAAATAAAATGGACGTGAGAAAAATTGTCACAGCTCTTTGATAAACGGTGAGTTATAGGGGAGACCTGAGCAAAACGGGGTACTTAAAAAATTAGTCAAAATTTGTTTTTTCTCAATTTTTTGTTTCATTTTTTATATTATCTTAAAAACTAGAAAAAAAATGGAAATTATTTTTAAAAAAATCTTTTTTTTATTTCTTTATTTTTCATATTATGTCAATAACAAAAATGATTCTTCTTTTTACCAGAGAAAGCTTCGATTTTAAGGTTAGAATTTTTTAAAAATATATCCTTATTTTTTTTTCAATTCATATTCATTATTGTAAATTACTATTAATTGACGTAGTTGCAATGCGCAGTCAATCTTCGATATAATTTGTAAAATATCCGAATAATGTTAGTTATATCTTATAAAAAATGTAAAAACTTATCAAGTAATGGAAAAAATTACGAACATAAAGTTTAGCGTTTCAAAAATTACAATAACGTTTCATACATTGCATATACCTTCTATGTGTAAACTAAACGGTCAAAATTCTAGTTTTTTTTATAAACTCCATCATGTGTACCTCCGTAATTGAAAATTTTCTAAAAAAAATCGGTATTAAAGGTTTAGTTATCATGGGAAATGTGAAATTTTCAAATGCTTCTTCTACTAATCGCAAACGTATGTAAAACTGATAGGAAATACACCGATGCACAAGATTAAAGTATCTTTTTTGAGAGGCTGGATCTCGGCAAAAAAAAGTTGTAAAATTTTTTTCAAAAAGCATTTCGAAGATTGACTCTTCTCTTTTTGGAAACCACATTTGAGAAATATTTGGGTTTTAAAAATGGAAGTTATTTTTCACTACGAAATGCGAAAAATAAAAACGAATATTTTTTCATCGACTGAGGAAATGTTATAGAAGTTTGGTGTACACAAAATTATGTTCAATGAATTTGTTCTATGGCGTATGTAGACCGTATCTTCAGCTTCAAATCGTTTTTGGAAGGTACTGTAGGACCATTATTAACCTCGTTATCCGTAATCAAAGTAAAAAACGTAATTTTTACTACGAACGCCTGTAACTCGGCAACCAATGGTCATACAGAAAGCTTGAGGGCAATGTCGGAAAGCTGTGAATACCCTCTTCGACAATCTTTAGCGACTCATTCGATAAAAAAATGTTTCACAATGTGATTGCTTTTCAAAAAGCTTTAAAAAATGGCATACTCGCAACTTTTAATAAAACCTCACGGTACTCCATGTAAAAAAAACACGAAAACTTTTATTTCTTCTCGTTTTTTTTAAGTTCAAAGTATCCTTAAAAAGTATGCCAAGACGCGAGACCCTTAGATTTTTTTACTTAGGCCCTCAAAGGTCGAATGCGGCATTTCAATTAGAATCATTGAAAAATCACCTCTTTATGTCCAGATATTTTTTCGGTTGAAAATTATGGTTGAATGGCGTTTTCGATTCTCCGTAACCTTATTTTTTGTAAAACAACAGAAAGAATTTGGAAAATTTTAAAAGCACAAAATTATTTAAAAAATTTTTTTTACAATGTTTTTTTTAACATTCCAAATTGTTTCTATTGTTTTACGAAAAATAAAATTCGTTTGTCATCATCTACATTAATGACAAAAATGATAAATCATGCACCTCAATTATTGTCAAAGTTTACGTTTTCCACATAATGTGAACGTAAACAATTTGAAAACCATAATGTAAGATAATGACCAAAATTCTATGAATAAAAAAAAATTATGTAAAAAAGTTTTTTCAACAAAGTTTTGAGGGGTATCCCGCTTTGCCCCGATTTTTTTTTTTTTTTTAATTACAAACAAATAAAGTACAATTCCCGATTATGAGGGAAAAGTAATAGACAAAATTTGCAAATTTAAAAAAAATACAATATTTCCATAGCCATCCCGTTTTGCCCGGATTTCTACTAATATATAATATATAATATATAAATGCGCTCGCTGCATCGGCCACCGCTTTATTTTCATTCATTTAATCGTACACGCATTACACATGTTGCTTGAAATTTTACTTTAGACCAGACAAGAATAGAAATCATTCGACGAGATGCGTATGTTAAACATTGAATCACCGGATAATGGTAATATTATCAATTATCAGTTCTTGTCATTGTATCGATTAAATTTTATGCCATTGTATTCGAAAACATTCACGAACGAATAAAGAGTATTTTCGGAAATGAACGTCGGAGCAATGAATATAATAATACGAAAAAAATCGAAATATATTGATGCAATCCGTCGAAAATATTCTGGCAGGAAGGTTATAACAAATGAAATTTTACCGTAGATCGTTCATCATATTAAATTCATGATTGGACAAAATGTAAAACTAAGCCTATATAGATGGTATTTAAAAAGAGGTACAAAATAAACATGAAGGTAATCGATATTATCATCAAATGCTTAAAATATTATTAGATAACGGATTATATGGAGAGAAGTTTGTTCTCTTTATCGATGATTCCATCGATATCGATGATTTTATCATAAAAATAAATGAATTGTAAAAATCATAGACATAACAATAAGTAGAACAATTTTTCGATAGCGTTTGATCGATTGTTATTTTTTTTAAATCAATAAAAGCTCAATGCGTCATCGTAAAGTAGAACGAATGAGATGTTGTTCATTTGCATTTGTAATTAACGACGTTAAGGAACACTTGAAAAGCTCTAGTACATTAATTAATCGTTTTACAAGAACTCCAACAATAGACCCTGAATTATGATTTCGCTCAATGAGCGTGTACGAGTTTTCTCGTTGCTTCGTCATCGCAGAAAAGTGCGTTGGCAACGATTGGTCACAAGTTGCAGCCTCTTTCCAAAGTATAATCCCGTAAAAGTTTACTCGAGTAGCAACAAATAAATTGACTATTCAAATATAACAATTTGAAGGGAAAAAAGGAAATTTATCAAATTTCCATCAAGCAGTGTTGCTATATTACGTTCACCATGGATTAATCACCTGCCGCTTTTTTTACATTCTCTAAATGACCAAAAAAATTAAGACGTTATTACCGAAAAAGGAAACTCGTATTTATCATGTATGCTATATGCAAGAAATTCCACGCCAACTGCAGCTGCAGTCAATCGTTATTCACTGAAAGTTCGCTCCTCGTTTTTTAAACTTAAAGACCAGCCCTGATGGCGTATACACATGTCTTGTCCTTCTTTTCACTGTTACTCGAACTCTCGAAATTTCGAAATAAACCCGTATGATTCCCATATCGATAGTTCTAATCAAAACGGACATTAAAAAAAATGTTTTCATTAATTTCGGAGAATTTATGATTTTATAAAAAAGAGATAATTCGTAAATTATTATATCAAGAAAAAAAAATAAAAAAATGATAACGAAATGTCGTTAGGTTTTTATAACAAACGATATTGGGAATTATCAATATTGACCACACATGACTAGTAAATCGATTACCAACGGAAATTATTATCGAAGGACTTGAAAAAAGGACCAATAAAATAACGGCTTTCACTGTGATATTGGTTATGTGAAATTGTCGTATAAGAGTGTATGAGTTTGTTCCACCTAGACGATACTGATCCGGAATGCATCATAAATTTTATTTCACAATGCTCATTTGTCCCTAATTATTGCATCATTATTATTATTCTTATCAAATTACAACAATAGGAAATTAAAAATGATAATAACAACAATAATAATAAGAATAAAGCATACGGGTGTATAGTACAATTGAATCGTAGCATTTTAAGGTTGGTGGGGGGGGGGGGGAGGGGACAACTTCGCTAAAGTATCGCAAGAAAATATGGGACTCAAAGCTCGTTCAAGTTTCGTCAGTCTGCGGATGGCGGTTGACACACGAGATCGTTAGATCTTCGTCGTGTGAGATCACGCCAGACTCATAGTGTTGCAGTTTCATCCAAAATAAATATACAAATAAATCAAAACAATCGGTATGTCGAAAATTAGTGTCTTTAATTAGAAATTGGTTAGAAGTTTTTTGCAATGGGTTGCTTGATTGGTTCAGGGCAATAAAGGTTCACCGATTTTTGGTAAAGGCGTGAAAATGCGATGATTTTTACGCCATCGTAACAATCGTGTTTTTGGAAGCGATCGAAAAATTACTTATTTTGTTTGAACTATTGATAAAACATATTTCATACGGAAAGTGTCACTGCATTATAAAACACCGATTTAATTCTTTTTATGAGTGTTATTTTAGTGAAATAAAATTACTCCGGATCGACGAAATATTATTTTGTTCAAATTATCCCGTATGAAAAAACTATATAATGAAAAATTATCTCGAAAAATATAAGAATAATGTGAGATTATATATAGGGGCGAAATTTTATATACGAACGAGTATATTTTTGAGATATAATAAAAATGTATATTGTGATAATATATGAAATTTTAGATGGATTCTTATAAGTATTTTTTATATTTTACCGTATAAGACAATATATGCCTTACGATATATTTTAAATTATAAATTTTCATATATATTAAAAAATGTGGAAAAAAAATGAAATTTATATAACAGTTCCATATCTCATACACACTTAACAGTTACACGTCCTTAACAGTTTCATAGTTTATTTTCTTATACGAAAAAATATAAAAATACTTATATGATTTAATTTAAAATTTGATATATTACCATAATATACATGCTTCTTATATCTCAAAAATATATTCGTACGTATGTAAAATTTCGCCGCTATATATAATCTCATAATATGTTTTATATTTCTCGATATATTTTTTTAAATATATAGTTTTTCCATGCAGGATTATTACTGGAGTGAAATAAGTGATATTTAGATTAAATATAATTTGCTATTATAAAGTAAGATTTTTTAGTTAAACTAATTTTATTGAAGAACGGTGTAATTACTTTTCGCGTGTAATAGAGACTCTTCAAAAACGGTAATTGATACTTCAGCCTAGAAATTTTCATGCTATTTTGGAATCAATTGGACAATCCATTAACCACTTTTTTCAAAGTGGTTAATGGGCCAAAATTTGATGATATTTTAAAGGGCCCCTTAACTTTGTTTGAAGTTTAATTGCGTTAAATGTCAATATAAGGGAAAAGTTTTCGAAATCGGTAACACATTAATTTTAACCCGAGTGAAGCGCATTCTGGTCGAGTGACCCACCTTGGCTAAAGCATAAGGTGGCCAAATTTTTGTCGATGATTATCGTAACGGTACAAGAGCCTGCAGCAGGTCTCCTGCGGCCTATTTTGAAGAATCAACAAATATAGTTACGTTATTCTTTTGGATGCTGAGCCTAAATCGGTCAGAAAAGGGATGTACATTTTTTCATCTGTGATTAAGTCCCATGAGAAGTGAAAAGTCGTAACAAAAAGTGTTGGTAACAACGAAACGATATGTCTCACCTCAAATTTAAAAAAACGATGTGAGACCATAGAGAAAACATCTCTATTGCATAAAGTTTTTGTGATAAAATAGTTGATACCCGATCACATAATTTGTTTTTTTTTCTTTAAACGAAATATTTGGTCTTCATTTGAGTTTTTTTAACGAAGGTTGAGAAAAATCAACTTCTAGAATAAGTGGCTCTCAGGCTGAAACGTAAAATTTAGTCATCGAATTTGACGGTAATACCGAATATTTTATTTGTACAGGTGTTCGAAGAAAAATAGCGCAAAAAATCGATCTAAGATTACTGTAACTATTCGCTACCACTCGAACGTTCGCATACTGCTCCAATCTTTGTTCAAAAAAATTCGAGATCGTTCGTGCAAACGCTAAGAATAATTAAAAAAAAAGATTACTATTAAGATCGCCAATAATTAGCGATATCTCAAAAAAATGAATTACGAGAATCATGACACATCGTAATATTTGTGTTTGATTACGTGTGGGTATATTATTTTTTTATTCAAATTTTGACAATAGTTCAATGTGCTCGAGACACTGAATAAGGAATAAAGGTCGCTTTCGATCTACAATATAAAAGCTGCGTCATTATTGAATTGACGTATTCGTTTGAATAAAAGGAATCAACATTACCAGCGTTCTTCGTTTACGGTTGCAACAAATCTCTGAAGTATTGACGTTTGAAAATTTGTATCTTATCACAAGTGCAATTTTATTCTATTTGTTTATCAATTATAGACAAGAAATAGGAAAAAAATAAGAAATATCAACCATCATTTCGATCTATATTCCACCAATCATTTTCAATGAAAAAGTTCACTTCAATATGATTACTTATAAAATCGAAAGAATAGTCCATTTTTTAAAAAAGATCTGGAAACTTTTTTCCGTAACGCCAATGTATTTCCTATTTTGTATAATGAATGGAAAATGTATATATAGATAAGGAGGAAGGAAACGAAGAACTATAAATTTACATACTTTGAGACGACATGGTTTGTCGCAGTTGTACAGAAGGTTAATACATTTTTTTTCGATTCTACGTCTATGAATATAATTTTAATATTAATTATGATGAGACTTTTACTTTATACAGCACAGTTCCCGTTTAGTTGGGAATTTCTATAATTCCACTAAAAAGAAATTACAGAAGTCACAATTGATGCATGAAAACCAACAGTTATTTACATTGTTTTATGCTCATTTTATATGTAATAAATCATAAAAGGTAATGAATGTTATCTATGAATGGACACTTCGATTTGGAACTTTTACTATATTTCTATTTATCTCTATGCAGCTTCACCTATCGTAATAACATAAACTTATTGTTAAAATGCTTATTAACATTTTAAACTATAAAATTATAAGATTATACATTTTTTTATATTATATTACAATATATATATATATATATATACATTATAAGAAAATAAATAAAAATAAAAAATAAAATTATAAAATGAAAAATTAAAAAAAATAATTGATCAATTTTGTTTGTGTATTGTTTATTATTTGTTAGTAATACAATATTGAGAATTAAAAAGTCGTTTAATTAAAAATATGTGACTATATTAGAACAGATTCAATGCGGAGTACATTGATTCGTTAAACGTGGGGTTAAGTGGTGCAAGTGAGATATGTATTAACGGGGTTACGGTTTGTCTCCACGACACACGTCTACGTTTTCTTAACGATACTATCATAAAATCTTGTCAATTTCACGACAATGATTGTTGGGAATCCTGAGAAGAGTTTCGACTCTCGAGAACTACAAAACAAATGACGAGCGAAAGAACAATTTTGTGGGATAAAAAGAATAAATCTATTGTATTGTCTAAACTATAAAGTAAATTGGAACAGCGGAATTTCACGTAGAGTGAAATTCTTTAATTTTTTTACAGATATTCTCATCTTACGATGTGATAATAACTAATATCGATATCATGGTATTCAAGCATTTTCAAATGGACCCCATTATTGGCTTGTGAAAGATCATTGGCTTCACATTTATCAAATTTAGTATCGCTGTCATTTAGTTTCAATATTAAACGTTTGATTGAAAATGACCGTGACTAAATTGACTGACTTTCTTTTATTCTTTTTTTATTTCTCATATGCACGTAGAAACGGAAAAAAAGTAATTTGCGGATTTTTTTTCCAGACAAACTATTGGAATCACCGGGGATCGAAGTTGCTGGTAGTTAAAAATATACATTTTTTATTTAATTTTTTTGCAAATTAACAGAGTCCTGGAATCGTGTAGAGGAAAGTTTAAAAAAATTCTACTCAACGGTGTGCCCAGTGTAATTTCGCCAAAATTCATCCAAATCGAAGAAAATTGAATATAGCATTAATACAGATATCATTATCTTTGATTTATCATAGCTGATTTTAAAAATATCGATTTTTTTACGAAATCGTTAAAAAAACCGGTCATACCCAAAAGATAATTATGTTATACAAACACCGTAATAAACTTCAGGTTAACTGGTTCAGTAGTTTTCTAGATATTTTGGGAAGAAGTTTGAAAATGTTTCGATGGGCAAAACTATAAAAAAATATCAATTTCGAATAAGAGTTTTAGAATTCTTATTCGAAATTGGCATCAGACACTCTTGATATATCAAACTTTAAAAAAAATGTTGAAATTCGGAGGTCTCGTTAAGCTCTTGAAACATTTCAAAAAATGGTAAAATTATCAGAAACTTATTATTGACGTTTATTCTAAAAAACATTCAACAATTCGCTAACTCGAAGCTTATTCTCATTCCTTTGCTGAAATTCTTCACTATTATTATTGTTATGATTATTATTTGAAAAAAAAAAAAAAAATTGTGCATCCGATACATGCTGAAATTGGTTGACAAAGAGCTTCCACGCGATTTTATATGTACACATGTGTAGTCGTAGTGAGTTTGAAACGACACACATGAACCGCTTTAAATCAAATGAAATGGCATTCCATCAGTTGCAGATTAACGAATGACTAGGTCATTATTCGGTCGATTTAGGCACACCAAGTTATATATTTCGTCAGGCATGAGTGCGTTTCTCAATCGATCGATGATGAAGTAAATATAATATTTGTTTCTTTTTGTTGGCAGAATAACAGACGGGCCAAGGCAAAATGACAAAAAGTCACAAAAGTTTTGGTAATAAGATTCCACGCGAACCTTGTAAATTACTTCCTCATACTTTTTAAAGCAGTAAGATATTTCTTGAAATAATAAGTCATCTACTTCGTTTCAGTCTTACTCTTACAGAAGACTTTGCAAATTGTTTTAAATTTTCATTAAACAACTATAGTTTAACGACAATGATTGCGTGTCATCATCGAATCTCGTATCACGCCAGAACTATTCTGACGAATCCAATTTAAACAATAGAAAGGTTTGCGAAATTTTTTGGTAACTCCAGTGTCCAAGATTCGTAATCATATTTTCATATTTTATTTATAGGGTTTGTGTTTTAATCTTTTTCTATGAATGTTTATGGTATTTTTTATGTTTTTGGTGATTAATTGTTTTAACGTGAAAAAAATCTGGTGTTTTGTTTCCCCTTTGCCCCATGAATTTGACTACACATGACACAACAAATTGTATTGGACTGTTCATGGAATAGGTCATTTAGGAATTATAAGTAATGATTGATATTTTTATTAAATGGAAAGTTTATTAATTTTATGGATTAATAATAAATGAACTGATGATTGATCAATTAACAAGTGACACGATTGTACCACGACCTGAGCAATCTTAAGTTAAAAAGATCATTCGTTATTCCACTGTTCACTTCTGTGTCCATATTTAATGGCCTCATGCCATAACGTCAATTCAACTCAGTTACAACCATTTGTGCATCAAATGACACGACCATGAGTTACACGTGTGATGGAAATATGCGCGTATATAAAAGCAGGGTGTTTGAATAGGATAGCGAAAAACACAATCGTCACGCTCTAACGACGACCTTAAGGTAGTACCCAGGTTCTGGCGTAAGCAAAAGTTAGTCCAATTTTTCATATTTTTAATTCGGTAAAATGAGCTGTTTTAATATCGCATTATATAATATGGTATATACGTATATATATATATATATATATATCCTTGTAGGGATATACTGAAATAATTGATTGCTTATTAGATATATTATCAGTCGATTACATTTTTCCGAGAAGCGTAAACTTTTGGATGGGTACAGGCAGACCACACAATGAAATCTATATACAGATGAGGGGACATTAGTGTATTTGGACGAATGGTAGATCGCGACAACACCGCAACCCATCAGCTACTCAGAAAATGCGCAGAAGAGTGCGCACACACGGCAAACGAGTCGGCTATCCGTGTGCCGAGTTAACAGCATTGCCGTGTTATCCCCTCCATGTCTCATACTTGTACAATTTTATCATGAATTTCGAACTTTGAACATTAATATCTCGGAAACGTTTGAGACTATAGTTGTGGAATCTAGCCGCAAAAATTCCTGATATTTTGTTCTATTACATATTCGTTTTTCATAAAAATCTGTCTCGAGATAAAAACTTAATTAGTGAGAATGTGGCATTAACAGCGACATGGCATATGCGATACATGTAAAACAACCGAGTTTTAACGGGATTTATTTCTGGATTGTATGAGTCGATCACTCTAAAATTTGGACGTGATATAGATCCTATTGTAATTGATAACCTGTTAAAATTTCAGAAAAATCTGTCTCAAGTGATTTTACCTGGGTACTACCTTAAATTGACATTCTTTTTCAGGAAAAATATTTCCCTATCAACGTACATACAAAAAAACAACTTATGACAAGAGAACCCCGAAAGATGGATAAGAAAATCGAGGATGTTCGGCTCAAAGTCGAGAGCAATAAGTTAAAATGGTTAGTATTTTTTTTCTTTTTGTAACAAAGAAAACAAAACAACGCTATTTTTGCACATTTCAGTGAATATATAGAAAAAAGGGGGGAAGGGCGAAAGGTAATTTAACCCTTTCGACTATTTCATAGACGTGCACCATCAACTGTCAAAAAACTGTATGGCTATGAGAAATTCATATAAGCCAAAGACAAATAATCTTCTGCGACGATTTTACCACAATTTTCTCTACGGCATTTTTCATCGAATTTTTACATCACCAATGAATTTTTTTTTCATAATTGAATTTTCTGATTTAAATAGTTTGAAACGAATAATGAATCACTGCTCCATCGAAATTTCATTATTACTAATTTGAAACAAGGAATTCTAGCTACACTTACGGATTTTCATATTTTATTTTTATTTTTTTGTTCCTGCGTATACCCTTGCGGGTTTTTACGAGCCCATCCCGTCACTTTAACCCCACTTCACTAATTTCTAATTTCATAATTTCCATGTTCCTGAGAAACCCCCCAAGAGTGTTGCCCACAGCCACTCTTTCCTAATGCATTACTGTATCGCATTTGCACGAGGGCCAAGGGAAACTGTGGAAAACCCGGCCGATACAGGCGGCTATATTTTTACTGAGTTTCAATTGATTAGCACCATCAGAAACTCAGAAAAATTGCCTCCCGCTCGGCGATTGATGCGCGAGCCGGTGCATGGTTATGTGGTCACCCAACCAAGTATTGGCCTCGTCCGAGGCTGCTTAACTTTGGGGATCGCCGGAGCCAGACACCGATCGTGCACCTATCGCTGTCGGTTAATTTTTATATTTTTATTATGTATTTCAGTGAGGATGATGACTTTCTCACATTATTGAAGAATTTTTTGTGTCTCTACTGGAGAAACTTCGTTATAGTATTATGGCCTATTATTATACTTCCCTTGCTCGTAACAAACAACACAGTGGTAAGAATTCGTAATCATATTCGCAATCATTGAATAATTAATATACATGGATGCTGTAAAAACATTTTATTTTCTGAATTTTTGCAGATGTACAGATGCCTGTACGTGATCGTAATAATGGCAATGTTTTGGGTGACCGAAGTGTTGCCTTTACCGATAACCGGTCTCATACCGATCGTACTTTATCCATTGATGGGAATATTGAGTACGAGTAAAACATGCGATTGTTACATGAACGATACGACGATGATGTTCATCGGTAGTCTCATTATAGCAGTTGTTATAGAAAATTCCGGTCTTCACATGAGACTGGCTCTTCTCTTTATAAGATTTATCGGTTGCAGTCATAGAAAACTCAGTTTGGGCCTTTTTTTCGTAACGATGTTTATTTCTATGTGGATTTCAAACACCGCCGCTACGGCGATGATGATACCGATCATGGAGACCGTGCTCGTTGAACTTGAGGCTGTAAGTTCACTCGAGTACTCAAAAAGTATTATTTCCTAAAAATGTTGAAATCTATCCATTTTTCGATCATCATTTTTATAATTTCTTTTTCTTCAGCAAGGACTCGGTAACATGTACATTCAAGATGAAAGCTCCGTGGTAGAGGAAGGTCAGGAACCGTACGTTCATACTTAATCTTTACGTCCATTTGTTACGTCGAATCGCTCGTAAAAAGTGTAAAGATGCATAATTTTTATTCATTTTCGCTGATATACAAATTTCCTGTAAATTTCTTCGTACTTCCAAACATGTTTTGTACAAAATTTGCCAGTTTCAAATTTCATTCGATTTAAATTTCTGTGCTTAACGAATCGACAAAATTATGAAAATTTTTAGTCATCTCGGAGAAATCATAAATGTTAATTTTCAATTATAATAATGCCAAAAAATCTGGTGAAATTGTTCAAATAAAATATCGTTCAACAAATAATCAGATAATTTTTCATTCCTTCGTTTGAACGAATTAATTATTTTTATTTTTTTACATTACTCGTTATTTTTTTCAGAATTGTTTCTCTTTTTGAGTTATTGTCTTGAAATTTCAGTGAAAAAAGGCCAACGAATAGCACGATGGTTTATTATCTGACAGCTGCTTATGCATCGAGTCTCGGTGGGATTGGTACTATGGTTGGATCCGGCACAAATTTAACGATGAAAGGAATCTACGAGAGGCAAGTATAGATATTTGATAAACAAAAAGAAGGATTATCATTTTTGTTATATTCCTACGTTATGAGGGTATTTTGTATAATTTTTATTCCATGAATATTTTTATTCTACTGTTTCAGTCGTTTCACGCACAGTCCAGGAATAAGTTTTGCTGCTTGGATGCTTTATTCCGTTCCGCCGATGCTACTCATGGGTTTTTTAACATGGCTTTGGCTTCAAATAATGTACATGGGACTTTTTCGTTCCAAGAGTAAAGACGCGAAAGCCATCGATATTGGTAAACACGGAGAAAAAGTTGCAGCTGATGTTATCGATAAGAAATACAAAGAACTCGGACCAGTAACATGGCACGAATCTTGCGTTGGTTTTCTATTCATCTCGGTTCTTCTACTATGGTTCTTCAGGAGTCCCGGTTTTATAAAAGGATGGCCATCCTACATTACCAATCTGTGAGTATTACTAATGTTCGAATTAAGATTAAAACATCATTCGCTTTCTACATTGTTCTTTTTGTTTGTCATTATAAATTTTTCTTCGTAATTTCGAATTCAGCGATCCTAAAAAACATATAAGCTCGTTTTTTACCTCAAAACAATAATTTCTTTCATTTCCCGATTGGATGGTAAAATCTCTGTTTTGAATTTCTTATTTACAACTTCGAAAAATATTCAGCAAGATATTTTTTTTTAATGCAATTGTCTATTTTACCAGTTTAGTTTACATATTTTTTACGTACATCGTTGCTCCTGTAACTATTGTTTTATTACATTTTTGTGTTTTTGTTTGTTACAGTCCTGTGAAAGATTCAACAGCGGCGATTGGCTTCACGATATTGTTATTTATGATTCCATCAAAATTAGATTTTCTCAATGCGTTCAGCAAAGATCGGAGCAAAAGACCGACAAGAGCATCGCCCGCATTGATGAACTGGAAAACGATACATGAGAAAATGCACTGGAGTCTTATT
The DNA here is from genome assembly GCA_963989365.1 of Rhimphoctona megacephalus. NCBI lineage: Eukaryota > Metazoa > Arthropoda > Insecta > Hymenoptera > Ichneumonidae > Rhimphoctona > Rhimphoctona megacephalus. The sequence continues at coordinate 21,330,905 of OZ022414.1, read as the reverse complement.
CTTGTGCTTGGTGGTGGTTTTGCGATAGCAGCCGGAAGTACATCCTCGGGTTTGTCCGTTGAGCTTGGCCAAACTCTTCAGGGTCTTCGTTTTATGAATTCCATTGTTATACTCTTTGTAGTATGTTTATTTGCAGAGTCTGTGACTGAATTAACAGCCAATGTGGCAGTGGCTAATATAATTTTACCAGTTTTGGCGGAAATGGTAACTTTTATAGAAATTTTCTATTCATTCCTGTGCAATGAAAATAAAAAAATTAAGTTTGCTTCTCAAACATTCGTCACTCTTTTTCTACAATTGATCAAACGCTTAAAATTTTGTCAGTTATTTCTAATTATATGAGCTAATTGATTTTATGTGGATCAATTTTCTATTTCGATTCACATTGGCTTAATTTTTCTAATAGTATCTTTCAGTAAAAATTTGAATATTTGGAACATGTATCAAAAGTAATTCGAAGTTGTAGTATAAAAAAAGTTTCCCCCTAGATTAGAATAATCGAAATTTAATTTTTTATCAATGAAATTAATGATTGTGCGATTAACTTGCAGTGCGTCGCGATAAAAATTCATCCCTTGTTTCTGATGTTGCCTGCCGGAATTTGCTGCTCTTTCTCGTTTCATCTGCCAGTCGGAACTCCGCCGAATGCTATCGCATCTGCAGCAGCTCACATAAAAACCCGAGATTTCATGATTGCTGGCATAGGGCCGAGCATAATAACCCTCGTTATTACAACTTTGGCATTTTCCACTTGGGGAGTTTACGTCTTCGATCTTCACGAATTTCCCGAATGGGCTACGATGTCGTAAACAATTATAATTTTGTTTTATTTTTTAAACACTCCTCACTATCGGCAGAGATCTTCGAGCATCCGGCACAATTGATGCAGACTCTGAATAGTACTGAATTTCTAAAATATATGTAATTCTTCCATTTGCAATGCTGTACTCCGAACAGAATACTCGCGAATCAACGCGTCTTGAAACTCAATTTTGTACATAATTCAACACACAACCATTTACAACCACTTTTAAATAAAAGCTAATCATAATTTCATTTCAAATGTTTTTTCATTATTTGTGTGTCACGTTTGATCAAAATCTATTATTTCCCTTTGCCCATCTTTGTAAACTATTAATGTCCCAAAATATTAATAATAAAATATGTTGATTAGGCATTTGGCCGTTACCAAAAAAGAGAAATCATCTTAACTAATACTTGACAGCAAACTAACAAAATGCCATGAATTTTACTTTTTACTTTAATTGTTACTGTAGCGAGGCACGTGCCTCTTGATCACCTTGTCCGGAAATTCCTGCTGAGCTCAACGGGAAGAATATCATTCTCTTTTGCATTTATAACATTTCATTACTTATTCTCTTTCTAATTTGCATACGTATTTTCTTTAAGGTAGTAGTCTCGCCACAGTCACGTTCAAAAGTTAACTCTCCGGTCAAAATTCGAAAATTTGGATATAACCTGCGAAATAACCTAAAAATGGCAATTGTCAAGTCATACGAGAGCCTAAAAAAATAAAAATTTTCGGGAAGAATGTTTAATATAAAATTCAGAGTTTCCGGAATACCCGCGTTTCCCTATGTAATACACGTAACATATATCGTTCACATCGCTATATCTCCAAAACTAAATAGTCAGAATTGTTGTAATTTTTCGAAAAACTTTGTCATATACACCAGTACAAATGACAATTAAAAAGAAAAAAATCTGTAGAAAAGTTTCGAAGTAATTGCGTAAAATGTGAAATTTTTTACCTTTGCTCATAAGAACACACGTAAAACTATATAATTTTTGATTTCCGATATCTCGAATATGGAATAGTCAATCCGATTCAAATTTTACACGTTATTATATAATGGTGTTCTGAATAAGTTCTCGAAATATAAAAAAATTCTGTAGAAAAACGCTTTGGCGAGACTCCTACCTTAATATATGAATTTTTTATTCAGACACTTCCAAATTTTTCATAATCAATTATAAGGTACCCAGCAACATTCAATCGATACATCTCATTTTTTTCTATATTCCTCCATCTTTTATGTCATTTGATTGTTTTATAATTTTTTCGCGACTTTTAGTTTGGGAGATAGAATTTTTTTACTGCCACATGCATCTTGCTTGTAATCATACTCAAAAGCCCATTTTATCGAATTATTTTGGAAGTGTCTGGACGTAGCGTTTTAGTATATAAACGAAATTAATTACATTAATTTTTTAAATATTTTTTCTAATATGTTAATTTGACAAAAATAAGACGCCAGAATAGGGTGCTGAAAAAATGTTGACCGTGTAATGGTTAAAATTCGTCTGTATGATGGAACCATTGAATATTCCGAAGTAGATATAAAATCACTATAAAGCATCTTTATGGTTCGACTTTGAATAACCACTCTGACCAGTACACAACAAAAACAATCTGATCACTGCATTTTCCCCTGTTACGTAGAATCACTAAAGCCTGGTTTTTTCACCTCTCGGTAAATTTTAGCTGACAATCAAAAGCATTAATTTACGGACCTTTAATTATTAAATAAAATTTATAGGGAGGTGAAAAAACTGGGCCTAAAAGATTTAGCAGATGATTGATTATCGCTATATAACCTAAAAACCATATTTCGCGATGTAAATTCTATTTATATCGAAGACAAATTATGAATAGAAATATTCATCTATCATGAAATTTCATTTCCTACAAGTATCAAATTTGTAAGATAAAAAGCATATATATATATATATATATATATGTATTTCTTTTTCGTTTGGGTTGGCTCTGGTCGTGTCACAAATGGAAATCAATCATACGGCCATGCTATAACGAAGTGAGCATAGTAACGCTTGATTTTATATGATTTAAATTGTGAAATGTATGATGATTTTAGACGATAGATGGTAAAGTAGATGAAGATGAAACAGCAAGATGGAAAAATATAGATTGTATTTATATGTTTATATAGTTTTGATTTAATTATTCATTTTTTCATTATTATTATTATTATCCTTTTTTTCTTCTAAAAGGATATTTTGGAGGCTTTGAGAAAATTCATGATAAGAGATATAATTTTTGATTGGGGATTAGCAATCAAAGATTCAGTATTATAAGCAGGAAAAACTTTTATAGATATTAAGGATCGAGTAAGAAGTTGACGCTGTTCATTGAACCGAGGACAATCCCAAAAAACATGATTGAGGTCTTCAGTATTGAAACCGCAGGAATAGGCTGAAGATAGAACCAAGTTTTTTTCTGAAAAGACTGGCTTGCAAGTTATAATGATTTGAACGCATTCTACAAAACATGACAATTGAATTCTGGTTCAAACGTTTGAATTTATTGAACCAAGGTTTTATTGATGCATCGAAACAATTTTTAAAATAGAAGGAGCCTTTGTATCTTCTAACATTTTGAAGAAATCTATTTGTGGAATTTTGACATTTAATTTTAGTTATAGAAAAAAATCAGAAGGAGAAAGAAATGTTTCAAAGAATTCACCATCTGATATAGCTACTTTTGCTAAAGAATCGACTTTCTCGTTTCCGGGAATGCCTATATGGCCTGGGATCCAAACTAAATTTATGTTGAGATTTAATTTAGAAGCATCGTCAAGAGCTAATAGAATTGCAATGATAATGGGAGAAGGATTTTTGATAAATACAGGAGAATTGAGGGATTGAGGAGAGCTGAAAGAATCTGTGAATATATGAGCATTTGTGGTTTTGTTTCTTATAATTATTTGAATTGTGTAATAAACTGCCAAAGCTTCCACTGAAAATATGGAGGCTTGACAAAATATTTGATATTTTATAGATAAGGATAGTGTGGGGCAAAAAATTGCAAAATCCTACCTAATTTTCTGGGTTATTTTTTGACCCATCAGTATAAAAATATATTGAATTCAAACATGAGAATAAAGAAAGAAATTCTGATTTCGGAGCTGGCGAAAATTGAAGAAGGCTACCTGTATTAACGTCTATTTGAGTGGTATTATGGTATATTTGGTGAGATGACGGAACGATTTTGTAAACCGGTAGAAAAGGTAGAGATTCAATAAGGGGTTGTAAATACCTATCGCCTATCAAAGATCTTGAGATTCTTGATGGGAAATCGACTGTTGATTTGAAGGATCCTAAGAATATCAGCATGAGCGGCACGTGTGGCTAGAATTGATTTGAAAGTTGAATGAGCACAGCAAATGATTTCACGAGATTTACGTTGTGTATATTCTTTAGAATTGTCTAAAGATGATTGAGATTGCGGTGAGTACGACGTTAAAGGGATTAGAGAAGTCTGTTGTGGTTGATTTTGTCCTGTTTGAGATGAGGAAGAACCAGCCACATGATTATAAGTGAGTGATGGAGAATAATTGTTAATCTGAGTCGGATTATTAAGAGATTGTGGGGGGTGAGATAAAGCCGAAAATTCGAATCTGACTGATTGAGGAAAGTATTTGATCGAGTTTTTTTTGTCTGGAATAAGACTTTTTTGTCTGGCTTCTATGAGAGAAATGTTTTTAATTGCTGCTGTATTTTTGATTGGTTTTTCAATTAGGAATTCTTTACAAGATTTGCTGATAGGAAGATAATTTTCTTTGCAATTTGCACAAGTTTGTGGCCCATTTTGATTAGGACGGATTTCGTCTGTGTTTGTTACCTCCACATCTGATGTATGTATTTAGGTTGGCTTTTACATTTAGAGGAAACGTGGTTAAATCGGAAGCAAGAGAAGCACATTTTAACCGGAGTGATCCATAAATCAAGTGGATACAATGAAACAAAATCTGGTCGAGTTCTACCTTCGAGTTTGAAATATAAGGTTTGAGTTGGAACAAATTTTGATTCTGATTTTTCTGTAACTTTTCGGTTTTGACGACGAGCATCAATGACTGGTATGGGTGATTTGATGTTTTCAAGTACTATTTGAGTTGTTAACTCAAGTGGAATTCCTCTTATTATGCCTTCGCAATAAATAGTGTGAGAATTTCGTTAGCGATTTTAGCAGAAGCACCAACTATGGAACATTTTTGCTTTCCTGAGTTGGATACATCAATAATCGATGCGTCTTTGTATTTACGAAGAAGAATTTTACCAATTCTTGTAGCATTTAAGCATGGAGTTTTATTATCAAAGGATTTTGGCTAAATTAAAACTACGAAGGGACTGGAAAATTTGTTGCCATAACGATATGTAAAAAGTTTTTCAGGTACATTACTTGTGTCTACAATTTTTTTTTTTCAGATTGCTCTTCATTGCTTGATTCCAATTTTCTTTGTCTATTGATTTTAATTTTGGTTGCATCTTCAGCCTGATCAAATGTTCGTTTGTGAGAGTCTGGAAAGGATTCTTTTTTAAGATTCTCCACTTGAGAAGCAATTAAATCCAAATCCTCAATCATGTGATAGTTATTATCTATATCGGAATCCAACGAATAGGTGTCCTCCTGCACCTGTGAACTAGCCATGTCTCACCCTAAGGGAGAAACAGGCAAAAATAAAAGGAATGGAAAAATATATGAAGATAGAAAGAGGGGTTATGATAGATCGAAAAGAGAATATAATGAAATGAGCTTCGATTTGAAATGTATTTGTTTAATTAAATAAATTTTATCAATTCAAGAAATTGATTTTTATAAACTTCGACATTTATTATTTAGTAAATTCTAATTATTTCAATCGCGAAACACCAATTTAAAGAAAACTCGATATTTATCGTGTTAGTCTCCAATGGCAACCTCCAAGCGTATATATATATAACTCACCATCTGTAGGGCTGTCGATTCCGATTACTTCAGTCTCTTCCGGCATCTTACACGACGAACTTTGATGTATATATTAATTAACACACCTTAGAAAAAATGAACTCCTTGCAATAACAAAAATCCTCGGAGCGAAAGTACATAAACAAAAATCGGACATAACCTAATTTGCATGAGAATGAAACAACTCTTGATTCGCGCACGAAGAAGAAACTATTCATTCACATAACTCATAGAAAATTTATTAACACTTATTTTCTTACACATGTTAATAATTAATTTATTTATATGAAATTTAATAATTAGTTTATAAATAAACATGAGTATTACTCGGCACTACGAAACACCTGACATTTCTCTCATTACTGCAGTGGTACTTCGCATCTCGGATGCAGATCGGATATCCATGAACTTCATGACGTAATATCGGACGCATGCGTCATGATGGGAGACCCATATTTCGCGGTTTTACGAGTTCATCCTTTTCCTTTCTCAATATAATCAATATAGTTTTTTTTAAAGATATTATAGAATTTAAATAAAAGTGACATAATTTTCAAATTTATTTATTAATTATTAAAATTAACATAGGATGCATATATATTATCGATATATAGAGTGACATAAATTATGAATTGCATTTTGTGACCAGAAGTGGCGCCCTCCCGCGTAACCGGTAGGACGATCACACATGCATTATTATTGTCGGCTTATGAATTGGATATATTTGTATATTAATTGAAACTCAACGAACTAATTAATAAAACACCTCAAGTTGAAAATTTTATTAAGTAAACGTTCTTTCAATCGTCCATACACAAATTTTTACAGTTTTTACCTCTTTTAATTGATACAAATATCGAAATAAAGTCTCGAAAAAAGTCGTTTGTATTCGTACGAAAAATTTGTTGCGTGCGCATCATTGAGGTTACGTAGAGCGCCCGCATCGGTGACGTGAACGTCTTCCGCACGTCTCATATCACCCCATAGGCGGGTATCGTGAAAATTGATAGAAACAAAAAAAAATTGTCGCATATACGCGTTGTTATTTAATCGTGATACGATATGGACTAACAATTTGACGGCAAATTCGAGCAATAACAACTGGATACGTCAATAAACGCAAGAGTCGTTGAACAAAAAGGCTTCCCCCCCACCGATTTGCAGTTTGTTTTGGTATGCATTTTCTCACTTTATTACAGACCACCTCCTCCTCTCCTGCATCCCTCTGCTTCGACCCGGTACACTCGTGAACATTTTATGTATCGTAGAATATTAGAATCTTCTTTTTTTTATTGTCACCGTATGCTGTAATTATTGCAAGCTCGATGGTTCAAAATGCATGGATTTTTTTCGAGTCCCTCGTTGCCAGGTTAATCATTTTTCAGTCTATTTCAATTGACCAATTAGAATTTTTTTTATTCCAACATCCTATATTTTCACGTTCACGGTTGCGTTATCAAGCTTAGAATCGATTACGTCACTATCTTAGAATCGTTCATTACTCCATGATCCCCCAACGTTCTTTACTCCCTCAGATAAATCGTCTATAAATGGTAATCATTTACGAGAATTCGAAAAAAAAATATCGTAATTTCTCTTTAAAAAACGGGTTTTCAAAATACAATTTACAAAAAATATTCCCAATTAATGTGATTAGGAGGCTTTCAGATTTTCAAAAAAAGTCATTCATCAATAATAACAATGTTTTCTAGTGAAATAAAAACATAAATCAAAATTACAAAATGATTGACTTTTATGCTTTTACGGCAAATTGGACATTGTGCACTTTACGTACAGAAATTACAAAATTAAATTAAGCACATTTCCTATGTTCAGATTTTAACAAAGAATTAAGTTTCTCAATGACGGAAAAGTTTCCTTCAGTGTCCAATCTTCTTTCTGGTCCAACCCCTATAAATAACGTTAAACAATAATAACACTAAGTAGTAATGTAACAAATCAGGTCTTAGAAATAAAAATAATTTAAACAAGCAAAGTTATTCGTTTTTGTTGGAGTTAAGGAAGATCTTTATAGTGTCTCTAAAAATACTGTTCTCAAACTAGACCAGAAGGAATATCTTAACTTTTACCACTTTTACGTTACATAAATATTTTCAAAATTCAGTTTTATCAAAAAAATCAAAAATGTAGAAATTGTTTATACTTGAACTCCGCAATTTCTTTTTTTATTATATTCTCGCAAAATATTTATCCACTCATATCATTTGTGCTCAAGAACTAGGAAAAACACTATTGTCTTTGACGCAATCGTTGCGAATGATGTCATGGACTCGGATCATACGAACATTGAGAACATTTCGAGCTATTCCGAATAAAAGAGCACCAAGGAACGAAACGTCGAATAGCCATTCAACGGTGCTCATGCACAAAAATACTTTGGTCAAAAGTTCAAGAAAAATTGGAGTCCAAGAGAAAACTGCAACGAGAAAACAAGTTTGGAAAAGTTCCAACAGTTTTTCCATTCTGCACACATCTTCCTTCATATTCTCCAGAGTTTTTTTATCGTCTTTGGCACATTGATTGACGATATTGATTGATGAATCTCTGTTGATTTTCACTTTTTGTTGTTCGAGTTTGTCTGTATCTGTCTCAGATTTTTCTGGTACGACGAGATCCTCGAAACTTGCACTAGAAAACTCATTTTCGAAGTTTACATCTGGTGGGAACCAGCCCGATGTACCTGCCACATTTTCCATATTTCTGCTTTTTGAAATGTCCAGAAATTCACGATTGATATTATTTTTTTTATTAGCTTTCTCAGCCGCCAATTTTTCTCTGATATTGCGACACGCGTATTTTGCACGTGTTTGTAAAATGGCCGAGGTAAAAATTGGCACAAAGTACACAAGAAAAACGAGAACTAGTAAATGAATTTTAAGAAAACTCGTTGAAACGAAACACTGATTTTTCATGCACGCAGGCATTTCATGCAGATTTTCATTCGTAGTGTCGATTATATTTCCATTCAAATATTTTTGTGATCTTCCATGCTCATTTTTTTTTCTCAATTTAATATTTTTTTGCCCACGCAACTGCGTTGTGACCGCTTGAATTTTCTTAACTATGTCTGCATAAATTTCCTTGTCCGTTTGAACCGAAAATTCCGCTTTTATAGGTTCGTCTTCATCTGAATTTTCAGGCTCTTTCTCTACTCCTGTTTCCAGGTTTTTCAGCTTTGACGTCTCGTTGTAGACTGAATCATCTTTTGAAGAATTATAAATTTTTTCCCATTGTACTCCGTCTGCTTTTGGTGTTTCTTCCTCGTTGAGAGTCTCTGAAGAATTTGTTAATAGACTTTCGAATAATTCCAACTCCTCTTCCGCATTGAACTCTTCGTTTACGATTACTGATGTGGTTGACTGTTCATCCGAATGTAATTCGCTAGGACTCACACTTTCCGGTATCTCGTCGTAATGAACTTTTTCATAATTTTCCGACGTTTCATTTTCAGGTGTTTCCTCATTATCAATTATTTCCAATACATCAATAATTTCATTGTTATGAATTCCTGTTTGATTCTGAATATTTTCTCCATTATGAATAATTTCGTCTTCATTTTTTTCCATAAATCTCGTGATATTCGCCAATTGAGCGCTTTCGTAAAAAGTCGTCAATTTTATTTGTTCACTTTCGTTGTGATTTACCGCCGTTTTGACAATATCGTAAATTTTGGAAATTATTTCACTGAATTTCTCCTCCATCTTGCTCGAATCGTTCACCAAAAACTTGGATGAATCGATCGTGGCAATGTAATCATTGAAAGCTGGTGCAGCGTACGCACTTTTATTAAAATACTTTTCAACACTATTCCCGTTAGCGTAACAATTATCGAATGGAAAATTCATCCCATAAACGCATCCCATGTCTCGAGAATTTTCCAAATTCGCCAGGTTTTCGTTCCCAGCAAAATTGAAAACAGCGGTTAATAAAATAGGTACGATCCATTGACCAGCTAATCCGAGGCCAGTTATCAATTTTTCGTTTTTGTATCTCGAAAAATTTGTGCGCTGATTCTTTCTTCTCGTTTCGACGAATTTTCCACATTCTCCAACAACTTGGTCGAGGTCGATGCACGTACGTGCCGAAAAGCTCAATAGAGACACGAAAGCATTGGCAAATGGAAATATAAACATTGCGTAATGGGCTACAACGTCGCGAAATTGGCAAGCACTTGTAGTTTCATTTTGTCCAGAAAATCCGTCGGGATGTTCTACGAATTGACTGGAACTTTTCGTTTTATCAAAAAATTCCATGGATGTTCGATTCATCGATGAATAATTGAAGCTTTCGTGCTCGATTGGACTACCGATCGTCAGATACTGATTAAAGATTAATAAAACACCGGTAATGAGACTGCTGAGAATATCCGAGATGGCAAACGTGTGAAGAGATGAGATTGTGAAACGTTTAATTTTTTTTTGAAGCACGTAAAAGAGGAAGGCGAGACTCGATACGAGCAGGGTATATCCTGCAGTTCCCAAAATCGCAGAATGCATTTTATCGAGACAAAATATACTTTTGTCATTCGTCCCACGAGTCGTGAAAAAAACGATCAAACTAATGCAAAATATTCGATGGACTGACAAAATGTTATACGTTTGTGTAAAAAAAAAAAAGAGAAAAAACATTAATATGTGGGTATTACTCATTCGGAGACACATGTGGGCTTTGTGTCATTTGAATTTCGAGTATAACTGTAAAGTTTCTGTGCATGAGGGCAGTTTTATATTATCCGAGCATTGATATAATTTTCCTGGTTGTGGCATAGAGGTATACAAATGAAATAGATATTGATGGCCCTTAAAATCCCTTATTTTCTGTTATATATATTTCTTTTATCTATTATTAGACCAATAACTCCCTTAATGTTTTCTACTTAAATATTGAACGAATGGGCGATCTCCAGGATTTATTGTCATTTTTATTCGACACTGATTTTCCCACGCGTTTAAACGATCATTGATCTATTTGTTCTAAAAAGAAAAAAAACAATTAAAAAATTAGTCATTACCAATATCAGCAATGTCTGAAAAAAAATCTTTAGCATGTAAAAAAACAGTCATATTTCTTCGCGAATATTTTTCTATCATTCTTCAATGTTTATACAAATAACTTTTTATCTTTTGTTACAGACGACAAGTCTCTTTGTGAATTAATAATGTCGATACGCCGTCAAACGGATCCGCTGATAACGCAACGAATATGGGACGCCATAAAAATAACCGTACACCAGAGAAGTATACCCACGAAGGATCGTATTATACGTCATTTAGCGCGTGTTTACGGTATTACTGAACAATCGGCACAAGACGAGTTGAATCGTGCACTCGAAGATAAACTGGTATTTTTGAAGAAGGTACAAACCAAGAGTGGATTGGATAACGAAACTCTTCGATTACCGACCGAACTCGAAGATGATGACTCTCACGATTGGTACTGCTTCAAGTGTCAACGTGCCGGCCTCGTCGAATGTTGCATACAATGTTATAGAGTATTTCACAAGGAATGTCATACTCCAGCTAATGAGGAGAAGAAACTATGCGAATTTTGCGAGGTTCGATTATTGCGTTTTAAAATGAATAATAAAAAATTATAATGACAAGTCAAATGAACAAAACATCACCTTAACGGATTAAATCTAGTTGTGCTTGGGAAAATTAAGGGATTTTCATGATTTTTTTTAGCCATGTTAACATCATTTTATTAGGTGTATAACTTAGTTTTTACCGATCATCGATGAATTTATTGCCTCAAAACCTCCTCATTTCTTTCGAGATGGAATCTGTATGTTACCCGATAATGGAGAAAAGTCATCGAAAACAGTGGACAATATTTCGAAGATTAATGTTGTTTTGTATATTTTATAATATTAAATAAATATTATAAAAAATCGGTAAAAATTAAGTTGTACACCTAATATTAAAATACACTGTACAGTATCAATTACTATATATTTTGAGGTACTTATATAAATTTTTTTATGAAAAGATTTTCATTACTGGGGGAAGTATGGCCGCCGTTGTCCTAAAACACCTTTTTTTGAACATCACTCGTGGTGAGCATATCACTAGAACGGCTCATTTGAAATTTAAAAAACCAAAAAGATTTCGTTAGAATAATACTGTACGCTCTTCATAAGTGAAGGATTTAGCGAAATGTTGATTAAAAAAAAAAAAAAAATCCGAAAAGTTTGATTTTTGAGGTTCCAAAAATTAGGTTTTTTGACCCAAGAAAATATAAATTTTGGTCCAAATGAAAATTCCTTCGTTCACGAACAAGCCATTATAATTAGAAACAAGCTCGTGAAAGATTCAAATCGATTGGTTAAATTGCTTTCGAGAAATCGTGCTCACCGCAACAGCACTTTTTAAAAAACATAATTCCGAGATAATCCCGTTTAAAGTCATCGATCGCTGCGCTCGGAGACTCGCACTCCCAGATAGCGCACGTAAATATATTCGTTCTAGTGCTCAGATCCTTATAATATTTTGGAAAAACGTTCTTAAGATGTACTTTGAGAAAATGCAAGAAAAAAATTTCCATTTTTTCAACCCAATTAACTAGATATAACCCCTTAAATGGTGTTTAATGTACTCCCGAGAAACAATAATATTTTCCGAAAACTTTTATCGAAGTTATTATCATTGTTATAGTTGAATGTTCGTATTAATTGATTGTGCTTGATTTATTTCCAGAAAATAAATGAGGATACGTTCACCGATGTGTCGGATTTAAATCACATATTAAGTTTTACTTGTGGTCACTTGAAAGCAAAATTACCACCGGAAATTACAAACAGAACAATAATATCAGACAGCAAAACAGTCGAAACACCAGCAGCCGGTGCTTTATCCGGTCCGACGTGGATAAGCGAAGGGGAGGATGCATGGCGTCCTGGAATGCTAATAAAAAATCACATGGATCTCGCTATAATGGAGGCCAAAACATCCCGAGACGAGTATAAGAACCTCGCTGAATTTCAAGCTGACGCGCACAATATTCATCATAATATTATGATCTATCATGGAGGTAATTATATTCTTTTCTCATTGTCCATTTTAGTATTTCTCTTTACTCTAGCCCAAAATGATTTTCAAAAACTGTTCGTAATTTCTCAGTATTAAAAAAAGTATTCTTTCTTAAAAATAAATATTTCATGAAAAATGAGTAAGCACGAAATGTTTATAGAATTTTTTTTGCATTATTTCAATTTATTAGAGAAGAATTTTTCATGTTTTCACTTACGTGGAAAAAAGTATTTTGAGCAATTTTTTAGTTAAGCTATAAAAAATGTTTTTATTTTACAGAAAAGAGTGTAGTAGGGGATATGGCATCGACGATGTATCAAGATTGCTGTTATGACATCAAAGAAATTCGTCGTTGCGCCGATTGTTACAGAATATCAAATGAGAAATCAGAAAAAATGTGGTTCTGCATACCCTGCGATCCTCCACATCAGCTTGTGTACGCAAAACAAAAGGGATATCCTTATTGGCCGGCAAAGGTTATGCAATTGACCGAGGAAACGTACGACGTTAGATTTTTCGGCGGTCATCACATGAGGGCAAATATCGAGAAAGTTTTTATTCGTCCAATCACCGCGAGTCCCCAAAGTTTACAGGTATACTAGAATAAATTTGCATATTTGTTACATTTTTTTGCACAACACGTCACCGAAAATTTGGTTATGTTTGGTCAAACGTTCGCATTTTTCACGTATTTTCCTTTAATCACATCAAGTCGCAAACAATTTCACGCTCTCTTGACAATTCTTGTCTAGCCATCGGAAAAAGGAAAGTGGAAAGAAATGAAGGTACGAGGCTGAAAGAGAATTTGAAGGAAATTCACAAATTTATAGGAATTTTCTTACTCATAGCAATTTTTATTCTCCGCATGTGTATATTTTCAGATATCTAAACGATTATTCGCATTGAAGCGAAGGCAATAGTAAAAAAATGTTTTTCTTTGTCTCGCAGATTAAACGTTCGACCGCTTGGAATCGGGCCTTCGAGGAATTGAAGCACCATCAAAATTTGTTACAAAAGTTGGGCAAAGGAAGATTAGCATCGCGTGATCTCGATGACCAGGATGGGCCCAGACCCGCCAAGATTCGGAACGTCGAATCGGCAAATTCAGCGACGACGTCAAACGGTTCGAAGAGTCCGATCAAGCCAGTCTTTAAGGATTTGAGGGTAAAAGTTGAACGTCTCAGTTCTGACGGTATCACGGAAATGCAGTCTTCACAGGAATCGAACGTTTTGGAGAAAAAAGAGACGGAAGAAACTAGCGAGAGTCGTGAGACGAGCGAGGAGAGACAAGTGCCTCATCTTCCGGTTGCCGAGGACGAACCAGCGCGAGAAATATCGAGTACTTGTCCTCAGGGATTGAAGAAAGAAGGCTCTCAAGAGGATATGGTAACTTCCAGCTGTCAGGAGCCAAGATCAAAATGTGTACTTGTGCAAACTGAACAAATACAACCAGAAGTCGTACCAGC